>JAFEMH010001923.1:0-401238 GCA_022495995.1 Adenophora triphylla var. japonica
TCCGGGTTCGTCCCGTTGCCTATACGAATCCACAAACACCGAGGACAAACCCCGATACGGTTCGAGAAAAGGCTCCCGTATACCCATATATCGAAGCCTTCCACCTCCAATCACTACCGCTCACGTGGTAGCACCGGCGCCGAGCCTCAAAGTCCACCACTTTGGACCCAACCTTAGCTTTGGATGGTCGAGCGGATGAAAGACACGAAAGCCACCATGAGCGGCTTCAAAGCGGGAAACGCTCAAATCCACGGATCAGGAATGGTCACGCCTCTCCTGCCAAGTTCGAGAATGCAGGAGATGGACCGATTCGACGGAACCGAATGTCCTCAAACGCACGTCGACACCTACGTTCTCGGCATGAGAAGCGAAAGGAGCAACCCTCCGGCAAATGGCCGACCACTTCCGGCATACGCTCAAAAAGTTCGGCGTTACGATGGTTTCGAGGGTCAAGCACTGCGGATCGCCACACAGGATCGAGATCGGTAACATCTTCTGGAACGGTACCGATCCAATTTAGAGTGGGAAACAAGTCGTGAGGACTTAATCACCCGCGAGCGAAAGCGGATGAAAGCGTCGGAGAATTCTACAAGAGGTGGAGTGGAAACTCTCAGAGATCATGGAGCCGCTCTCCAAGGATGAACAGATGCGGATCTTCAAGTCTGCTTAAGACCGTCCATCGAGAACTCTCATCGGTCATCATTTCTTCCCGGATCTCGGGCCATGGTCAATGCCGGCTCACGGTTCGAGAAGGATCTCAAGGAAAAGTTAGCTCTTTGCACGGCCATACGAGATACCGCTCAGCGGTTGCATTCAATCCACTTACTTGGGCCCACAAGCAAAGGGAAAGATACGTCTGTCAACTACATCCATCGGGGACAACGGTCGGGCAACGAAACCCGGTCCGCAAAGCAACAATTCTACTCGAAGCGACTGCCGTACACTTCGACAAGTTGGACATGCCAGCGAGCAAGATCTTTGGAAGGGTTAATCAAGGAAGGTCTCCTTAAACCCGTTGCAAATTACAAACCCAAAATCCCGTAGCCAATGCGGACAAGAGCAAATCTTTGCGCCTTCCATCGGTATCACGGCCATACCACCCAGACAAGCTGCGTTTGGGGTTACGATACGAAATCCGAGAACTTGATAGAAGAAGGCAAATTGGAGCGTCCCCGTGGGCCAATACGATCGGAAACCCTTTTAGAACAATAACGGCGTGAATTCCATTGAGTGGGTGCCCAAGAAGATTGCCACGAGAACCGGTTTCTCCGCCTCTTCCCGGTCGGGTCCTCATCAAATGTCCACATCGGCTACGATGTTTGTGGCTTGCCTCACTTTGCTGGAGTACGAGTCCCAAGATATGGTCCGGAGCAATCCTCAGCGAAAACATAAGAAGAAGTCCTCTCAGCTGGCAAGCGAGAGAAAGATACGAAGGCTGGGGACACCGGTGTAGGTACACTCGGAGAGCCTTCGGGAGGTTCGACTACTACGTGCGTACTCCGGCCGGTCCTCTCTTCCTCCCGGGCCATGCGGCTTTAGAGCAAGCGGGGATGGGAAAGCCGAAAAGTCCTGGCGACAACGAGCTCGAGACCACAGGACATCGGAATACCTCGGATCTTGGTAATCTTGCGCCGATCGAAGCCTAACCCCCGCGGGATCGGCCAAGATTCAATTTGTCCGGCTTAGAGCTCGGACCGGTAAAGGAAGATCAAGGTCGGCTTGGCACTCGCACTCGATCAACGTGCTAACCAAGGCGGCGGCCGCCACAATAGCCTCAACACAATCCAGAGGCTCCGGCGAAGGCTTTACCTCGCAAGAGGAAGACGAGGAAACGGATGGCTTGATGACTCTCCTTCTCCGGATAGAGACCGGATCTACGATTCCCGGCGTACGGCGGTATGATCACGTTACGTGATGAAGACCTGCCGAGAGATGCCTCGGGGCACAATGAAGCTCTGTACATCACTCTCAAGATCAACACCATAACACTCCCCGGAGTATTGGTAGACAACGGGTCAGCCGTTAACGTTCTCCCTCTCAGCATGATGCGAGCCCTCCGTATCAACGAAAGCCATCTGATCCCGTCTACTCGGACTATCAAGGCCTACGACAGCTCGTCTCGTCCCATCCTGGGGACGGTAACTCTGGAACTACGGTTCGAAACCCCAAATGGTGCCAGCAAAATTCCACGTAATGGACATTCCATCCGAATTCACAGCTCTGTTGGGACGCCCTTGGCTGCATCATATGAAAGCCATAGCCTCCACTCTCCATCAGTGCGTTAAGTTCATTAACCGGCAGGGAGATCTCGAAGTCATCCGAGGGGACAGTTTCCTCATAGGGAACGAGGCCGAGACAATAGCCAAGCGTGTCCGTACTCGGGCGCGGGGTTACCTCCTTCGAATCAACGAGGGACTATCGGGGCAAATCTCATCGAGAATCCCTCGAGTCAGGAGATGCTAACTATGTAAACGTACTCGAACAGGCGGACCACAGAGCGATCCGATACATCAAGTTCATTGTCGTTTCCAACATTTGGAGCGGGATTGGAAAGAAACAGCGAACATCGCCATGATGCGGGCACATAAACCCCGATCTCCAATCGGAGATTCGTCGGCATTCTTCAAACCAACTCTTTGGCCCCGCCCAGTGAAGAGATCTTTGTGATAAAGGTCAACAAGCACCGTCATTCTCGGGATGAATGCATGGAAATCGTATGGGATGTCCTCCACGAGGAACTACCAGCTGCACCCCTCTTCTCCAATGAAGGGCATGACGTTTTCCTAGCGGCTCCGGCAACGCACCGGACGCGATACGTCCCTACGTTTGGGTTGAGCCGTCGAGATGACGACGAATCGGGACTCTCGGAGTCGAGGACGCAGCGGGCCAGCGGGCGGACCTCTGCATTCACATGCTCGGTTTGAGGACGGCACTCCTTCGATCGGGTCACCTACGACCAAGGCTCCAATACCATGGAGATTGTCAAGCTCAACGTCCGGTACGGGCGGCTATCAGACAATTGGAAGCAAGCTGGTTCACACGACAAAGAATCCCTCGACCAAGTGGGCGACGACGACTTCGTCAACATCATCTATTCGAGATATCCGATGATACCAAGGATCCGGTCCTTATCGTCGGATTACGCAATGCCAAAGTCACCCTCGGCTTTGCTGCTCATGGTAAACGAGGCCCTGGCCAAGCGAGCTCGAGCTCATCACTACTTCAGTACCGGCCCGGTGGCAACCGGCTGCGCCGTCGGTCAAGCTTATACCCTCAGCGCCGCGAGGCCGAGGGCGGCAACGAAGGAGACAAAGCTCCTCACCTGCTACGAGTCGAGATCAACCTCGGGAACGCTTCGGCGGCCACCCGAAAACATCTATGAAAGTCTTCCCCGCAAGGCGAAGTCGGCTTCCGACATAGGAAATGACCACCTCGGCATCAACATGCTCCGGTTCGGTCTGCTCCCGGCCGTCGCGGCCCGGTTCGAGACATCACACGGTCATTGCTAGCTACGATAGACTTGGCGATCGAGCGAGATCACGAGGCTGTCAACATTGCGAGAATTCAACACCCCGTGGGGTCAATCAACGAGATATGGGCAAATTTCTTGGTAATCGAGATCAAGGAAGGCCGCATGGAATGTCCCGATCCGACTTCCTTCGTCAACGTAATCCAAGTGTTTCCGCCATTCGGCGATTTGAATGTAATCACGGTTACGGACACTAGTCGAGATGATGCGCACCTACGGAGGCGCTTAGCTCTCGCAAGGAAAGCCCTCATGGAACTAGCCGCTCAAGAAAGTCGTCTTTGGGACGAAGACCAAGCTCGAAAGACCGACGGGGACCGAGCCCTTAAAGTGTCACGGGCGGCTTCGGACGGAAAGCTAGAGGCCACTCTAGACCGGTTCGACCTCAAGGGTTTTGCTCACGGCAACTTCTGGACTACCGTCTGTTCTCATCCAACCCCCTGCGCCACGAGGGTGGTCGACGGTCCCGATGACCTAGGAGATGGAACGACACGGCATAACGAATCCCGGCGCTTACCTCCCGGAAAGCAAGTTCTCTGTGAAAGCGGCAGCGAAGGCGATGAAACCATTCTCTTCCAAGTCGGGCATGAAGTCAACAAAACCGGACTCCCGAGGTCACGGGAGGATGGGAACGGATCATTTCCGCACTCAAATTGAAAGGCCAACTCGGGGAGGAAGGTCTATTTAAAAACAAGAGGAGGATGGAAATTCGTCTCGAGCAACTACTCGGGAAATTCCACGAGGCCAGAGGCATTCGTTTACGAAACGATCAAGCTGGGACGGCAACCGATCACATGGGCGAGATGTTCGGGAAGCCGTGTACTCACCTTGAGCATACCCGCCACTCGAGATAAAACAAAGGAGAAAACTCTCCCGATGGAGGTTTACCTAGGCGCCGCACGCGGTTCAAAGAAGCACGCTATTCTCACATGGGAAGAAACGCGGGCGCTAACTCTCGGCGAGCTCATTTGCAAGAAAGTTGATACGGGCCAAGAGTGGAGGAAAATTAGCAAACCATGAGTATCGCCGGACCCAACTCAGAGAATGCCACGAGTATGCTCGGCAAGAAGGAAAGGAACGCGATATACCGTGAAGAGATCAAGGAGACCGTTCGCTTGAGCCGAGAACTCTCCAACCTCCCTCGGAGGGTCGGCAATGCACGGTTCGGCTCAGGCAACCCTTTGTTGTGCACGACATTCGAGCAGTGCGTCAAACCGTAGGCTACCTCCCCGCGAGAGGCACCTAAGCCGGTATCACAGGACGAGAATCCGTCAAGGCTGCCGAAGCTTCGGGGAATACATCCACGATCGATGAGTTGAGGGAAGACATATGGCCCTATGCTACGAGGAATCCTCCTCTAACTATGGCTCAACTCGGGCGGCTTTGTTCGAAGGGACCAAACGATGTCGGCGTTCTAACCCGATCGGGTCAAATCCATGCATTACCACCTAAGGCCACCCAAAAGCTGCGGAGCAGGCTGCAACCCGGTCGGCCCGAAGACGCAAGTTCCACGAAAGAGGACCCGATCCTCACTCGGCTCAAGCGGACTCGGGCGAACATTTCCCTTTGGTCTCTGCTCACCTCTTCATATCCTCACAAGCTCAAGCTAGAGGAAAGCTGGCCCGTACCATGGTCCCGTGGGCGTGACCCCGAGATGAAGTCATTCGAGATGATCGGCAACATCCACTATGGCAACATTATCACCTTCACGATTTGGACCTTCCAAAATTTGGGGCGATCACAATGAGCCGCTCTACATCACGATCCCAGTGGACGGCGTCGCCTTCCCGCGTGTTGGTAGACGGAGGTTCCGGAATGAATGTCTTGCCCGCCAAGATGATGGACTGCTTGACATCAAGCCCACGAGATCTAAAGCCTTGATCCACCTTTGTCGAGGCCTATGACTCTACTTCCCGTACGGTTCTCGGGGTTGCTACTCTTAATATTTGGTTCGGCAAGCGGATGATCCCCACCGAATTCCAAGTATTGGACATTCCAATCACTTTCAGACCATCTGGGGCGTCCTGGCTGCATCAAATCAATGGCGTGGCATCCGCCCTTCACCGGTGCCTCAAGTTCATGCAAGGCAACGAGCTAACCACGATCTACGGCGACAGGCGTCACCACCGAGGGGACCAGCACCAACGACATTCCAGTATTAGAAATCAAGCATAGTGACGACATGCCATTAACTGGATTCACTCTGGAGACCTCCAAAATCCAAATATGCAACGTGGACCTTCCACTATCTCACGACCAGATTCCTCCTGCCATGAGGATGATGAAACTCATGAACTTCATCCCGGGGCGGGGCTCGGCAAGGCTACAAGGCCGACACCAAGTTATTGAAGTCGAGGACCACACCACGGTCCAGGGGCTTGGCTACGTGCCAACACCGACTGACATCAAGAAAGACAAAAGGCTCGCCCGCAGAAGCGGCGGCCCGCAAGGGAACCTCAGACGGCACACCCAATCTCCGGCCTTACGGCTTTGACCTCGCTCATTACTTCACCGAGGAACCGGCGAAGCGAGGGGGACCAAGGGCAAACCGACGAGGGGACAGCAGACGGCGAGGGGCGACGCAGCGGGCGGGGACCGACGGTGGAAGCGATGAAGATGAGAAAGAAGCGAGGGATAGTCGGCAGAGACTACGAAAGAATGGAACGGCTAGCACGGGACCTCAAGCGTTTCGAGAGGACTCAGCTAATCCGATAAGGGGAGCGTTCCTCGACATCACGGCTCTACCTGGACCAAGCTGCCACCACGATCCGGCCACGAGTACACATTCAAGGGAATCCCGGACTTGGAGGAGCAACTCGGGGTACTCTCCATGGGAAACAATTGTTCGGATCAGCCACCGAGGCCACGTTCGAAACTGGTAACTCCAAAGCGAAGGAACCGGGAATTCATAGAAGACGCTCTCGGTGGACCGGCTCTACGAGTCTTTTTGAAGAAGTCATGGAGGTGCCAAACACGATTGACACAGGCTCAGAAAACGGCATGATCGCCATGATTGGGACGGCGAAGCCAAGCCTCTCGATCCCCGAACCCTCATCAAGCATCCAGCAATGCCCTTTGAAGAATTGGGTAACCTTCACCGGACCAAGGGCAAGCCGGGCGGGAATTGGAAGACAAGGTGGGCCCGCACCCACATCTCCCTAAACCCGGTCTCAAACCCTGCGAGTCGGTCCTTGTCGAGTCCAGTCCTCTGAGTCATCCAACGGCCTTACGCCGGAGGACTATGATAATGTAGCCAATCATGTATTTCCGTTCTTGTTCAATGAAAAGTCTGACCTTTCGGAGTATCCTATCATTGCCACTTTAACAAGCGATAAGTTAACAAACAACTTAAAAGACGTTAATAACTCAATTGATAAAGAAGCGAGACACATTAAACGAACAATACATTAAGGAAGTTCTCGAGCGTGTAGTTGACCAAGAGGACAACCGGGCCCAAGGCCGAAGAGGTTATGACCAAAGTGAACACTGGGGTCGGTGCGAGAGCCTAAAGAGACACAAGTGGGCGGTTTCTTCGCCGATGCGAGAAAAAGAAGCCACGATAAGCCTCCTCAGGGAGTATGTTGACGTGTTCGCTGGTCATACCGGGACATGCCGGGACTCGATCCCTCAATCGTGGAGCACAAAATTCCCTGGATCCCGAATCCAAGCACATCAAACGAAGGCTGCGCAAGATCAAGCGAGTGGTCCTTGCAAGTAAAAGAAGAGATTGAGAAAATGCTCAGAGTTGGTTTCATCGAGTGATTGAGTACCCGACTTGGCTCTCCAACATCGTGACGGTCACCTAAGGCCAACGGAAAGGTCGAGATCTTTGTGTGGATTTCCGGGATCTCAACAAGGCCGGCCCTAAAGATGATTTCCCCTTTGCCTAACATCGACATCTTTGGTCGACACCACGGCAAATTTCGAAGTAAAGTCCTTCGTGGACGGGTTCGCTGGATACAACCAGATCAAAATGTCCGAGGAGGATCAAGCCAAGGCGCCTTCACCACTCCGTGGGGGACATGCTTACACGGTCATGCCGTTCGGTCGAAGAACGGCTGGGGCTACTTACCGGCGGGCTGCAGCCCCTCTTCCATGACATGATTCACAAAGAAATCGAAGTATATGTCGACGACATGATCATCCGCTCCGAGGATCGGACATGCGGCACATGACGGATCGAGAAAGTTCTTCAACGAGACTCGAAAGCACTCCATGAGACTAAACCGCGAAGTGCACCTTCGGCGTCAAGCGCGGCAAGGTGCTTGGGGTACATGGTTACGAAAGAGGTATCGAAGCCGATCCCAAGAAAATCAAGGCCATCATCGACATGAAGCCGCCTCAAACCACGACGAAGTGAAGAGCTTCATGGGAAGACTTGATACATCGATCGCTTCATCAACCGGTTGACATCTCTCTGCGAGCCCATGTTCAAACTGATGAAAAAGAATGCCGACATCAAATGGGACTCAGAGTGCCAAACGGCTTTTGAGAAGATCAAGACCTACTTGGTGAATCCCCCAATTACGTGCCCGCCACATGAAGACAAGCCACTACTCCTGTATCGACGATGAGACACGTCAATCGGAGCAATGCGGCACAAGAACATAAAGATTCCAAGGTTGAGCATGCAATCTACTTCGTAAGCCGGAAGCTTCAAGGAAGTGAACTCGGCTACTCGGCATCGAGAGAAAACTTGTACCGCCTTGGTATGGGTAGTCGGGAAAGCGAAACACTACATGCGGTCGCATTCGGTGCTCTGGTCTCCAAAGTGGACCCGTCAGATATCTCTTTGACAAGCCATCCACTGTCAATGCGGCTAGCCAAGTGGTCATTCTTCTGGTGAGTTCGACATCAAGTACATGGTCGAGAAAATCAACAAAGGGTAGAGTCATGGCGGATCGGTGGCCGACTTCCCAGCGGTGAACCTAAGGGTCACGATCCGCAATTCCGGACGACGGAATCTTCTCACTCGGCAGCGCAAACCGCTGGCAACTCTTCTTCGATGGGGTTGCTAACAAGAAGGGGAATGGTATTGGAATGCTCCTTGTCGATCCCAGGGATGAGCATACTCCCATAGCCATCAAGGCGAATTTCGAAGCAACCAACAATGCGGCGAGAATACGAAGCACGTGCGGCGAGTGCAGAAGCCGCCCTCGGCGCAACATCTCGAGCTGGATGTATATGGAGACTCGGCATTGATCATCAATCAAGTGTCCAACAAATGGAAGACGGTAGATTCGGCCTCCGAAGTACCACGCGTACATGGAGGAGCTCATTGCTCGGTTCAAGGACATCTCTTTTCATTATTTGCCAAGAGACGAGGAACCGCTTCGCGACGCCACAGCAACCCTCGCCTCTCTTGTCGAAATTCCCGATGGGAAAGCGGTAAAACCCCTCGAGAATAGGCGAGACGGGGAAACACCCGCCTATTCTTTGTGAGATCGAAAAAGAAAAAGAAACGATCGACGAACCACTGGTACAATCAAATTTACCGAGTACCTCCAAAGCGGAGAAGCTTCCTTCACAAATGAAGATGGAAAATACAAAGAAGGGATCAAAGCCAAAAACATGATGGCATTAAAATGCACTGGCATCCCATTTCGTCATTAAGGGGGTATGTTGTACAAGAAGCGCCACCAAGGGCCACTCCTTCGGTGTGTAAACAAAGAAAAAGCCGGCGAGCTAATGAACGAAGTTCACAACGGAACTGCGGTCCGCACATGAACGCCCGAGCATTGACACGAGATCATTCTTCGTATGGGATACTCTTTGGATATCGATGGAAACAGCGCATCCGGTTCGTCAGAAGGCTGCGACAAATGTCAACGGTTCTCCAACCTCAATCACATTCCTCCACATGAGCTCTATTGCATGACTACGCCATGGCCTTTCGCCACATGGGGAATCGATGTCATCGGCAAGATCACTCCTCAGGGAGCAATGGTCACGAGTTCATCTTAGTCGCGATCGACTACTTCACCAAATGGGTAGAAGCCGAGATCGTACAAGGTGCTTGAATTCTAAGAAGGTGGCCGAGTTCATCCGAGAGAACATCATGTGCCGATACGGAGTGCCCAGCGAGATCATATCCGACAATGGGACCCACTTTGAAGGAGATTGTGACCAACTGCGGCCGAATTCGAGTCACACGTCACAAATCTTCTCCTTACGGACCACAAACCAATGGTGCGGTAGAGGCGGCCAACAAGACTCTCGCCATGATAATCGGAAAGATGACCACCGAGAGGTCGGGAGCGGCCCGAAAAGCTACATCTAGCCCTGCAGGGATACCGAACATCGGTCGAGAACCGCCACGGGGAGACTCCGTTCGCGCTTACCTACGGAATGGAAGCGATGTTGCCCGTGGAATTGGAAATTCCATCCCTCAGGAGTCCTCTTGGAAAACGGGATCAATGAAGTCGAATGGCTACGAGCCGTCACGACGAACTTGCTCTACTCGACGAGCGCGAGATTGAAAGCCATGGAACATACTCGAGCCTACCAAAGCGGGAATGGCACGAGCATTCGACAAGAAAGTCAAGATCCGAGACATCGGGGAAGGCGACTTGGTGCTAAAGGAAAAGCCTCCTACGCGAGACCAATCCCCTCGGAAAGTGGGAGCCTACGGATAGGACCGTTCGTGGTACAAAGAATCTTCTCAGGAGGAGCCATGAAGCTAGCGAGACTTGGACGGAAACCCTTTCGTTAACCCCGTGAACGGAAGCAAGCTCCGCAGATACTTCGTTTGAGGAAGAGCACGAGTCAACTCACCTTCCCCATACACCGTCCCCTCGGTAAAATTAAAGTGCTAAAAGAGTAATACCCAATTTGGATACATTCCCGCTAATGATCCGGGTAAAAAGCAGTCGCACTTCTTTTGTCTTTGTTTTTCTCAAATTCACCTAAAAGTGTCGAACTACGGTGACACGAGGCCCCTTAGTCCAATTGTAAAAGGGAACGTAGGCGGCCATCATTGGTTCGGTCTAAAAAACAAAAAAAATACAATAAGCATCAATTGCTTGTGTTTGAAAAACTCTTTTCATTTAACCTACAAATTCATAACGGTTAAAACATTCTTTGATGAGTTCAAGCACGGTCAACTCTTGACTCGCTACACGCTAGCAAAACTACAATAAAACATTAATCAATTAATGTGTATGCGCAATGACAATGGGTGGATACTACGGGACGGCAAGGTCAACCTAGTTTCCGTACTTGGTCCTTCATCCTTCTTCCCCTTCCCTTTCCCCGTGAGTGTTCTTCACCTTCGCGGGAAATATTCCGGTAGGCCTTCTACTGGCTCGGGGACTCTTCCCGACGCCTCCGTCAAGCTTGTGGCATCCAGCGCACCCTTTCTCTAGCTCTGTCTCGAGCCGCCTCGCTTCGAGCCATCATAACGGTGCTTTGATTGGCCTCCGATCGGCATTTGTCTCATAATCAACCATGGCATCGCCGATACGATTCCCGGGGTTAGCCCTTGCTTCGGCCCTCCTCAAGGTCGAGGCTGTCCAGTGATCGGCACCCAACGGCTCACTCCGTCTCCACAAGATAGACATACGTGTCTCCCCATACACTCTTCGTACCGGTTCGGATCTGCGTCGACGAACGGTGCCCTCTCTCCGGTGAAAGAGAACCACTGGCGGGGAAAGGACGTGTATTGCCACCACCGTGTGAGCGGCAATAGCGTCGAAGGATCTTCCATCCGCAAAGATCCCACCTCAAAGGTAGCGGCATAACTCAAATCGGTCGGTGGCACTGCTCCGGTCCGTGCTTGTCGCGAGAACCAACGATGGAATGTAGAAAGACGTGCGAGACGGCCCGGCACTCGACAACCAACGAGACCCTCTGAGTGGTCCGACAAGTCTGTAACTTCCGGTGGGGAACCCACCATCGCAAGTGATGCGTGCGAGTCGGCCATCCGAGCCCCGGCTCGGCGATCGCCCCTATCACCGAGAGGACGTCGAGAGAAGGACCAAGCGTCACAAGACATTGGCACCTCGGGCATCATCTGCGGTCTCTCCCTCAACCACATGGTAAGCATAGCGGGACTCCCTCCCCGCATGTATCGGCTACCGGTCGCCATCCGACCTATGCCCGGGAACGTCTCGCCCCAAGACCGGCGGCACGATGTCTCCCCCACTCCGGCCTTTGCCTCACCGGGTCCGGTCTGCTGTGATGGCACACACCCGAGACGTGAATGTGAACGAGTAGCAATCGCGCACGAGCAAACGCGTCCCACGAAAGACGCTCCCCTCGGCTCGGCAAATCTTTCGGGCGGTCCCGAAATGTCAACATAATCGGTATCTGTATCGGCATCCCGTATGCTTCTCCGGCCGAGATACCAAACAAAGACACTAGCTTCTCAACGGTGGCCATGCCACCGGCATACGGAAGAACTAGGCTGTTCCGTCTCGGGTCCTCCCAGAATGGCCCGGAAATCTTCAAACGTAGGAGTGACTTCGTTGTACGAAAAGGCTGTACACATTCCTCCGTACGTCCCGAAGCGAGACGCGGCTCTCAAAGATCCCAATCGGCATGAGCTCCTTCAAAGCCCAAGCAGATTTAATCCCATGCTGACCTTCGAAAAACCCTTTGTTACGCCTCGTGTGGTTCCGTACCCACGGCGAAAGTTGTCCAAATATCGCTCTTGCATCCGAGACGGTAACTTGGGAAAGGGAGCCATAAAGAATGAAGGAAACCTTGGAAGTTTGAGAGAATTCGACGAGAATGATCAAAAACAATGCGCGGTTCTTAACCAATTGCAAAGTGAAAGCGCAATTTAAAGAATGCGGAAATTCACTCCTAGTCCGGCCGGACTCCTCTGCGATTGACTTGGTCAACTCTGCGGCTAAACGCTCTAAATTGGAAACATTTCCAAACAACTCCTGTTCATCCTTATGAAACTGCGTCTTTGCCCCTGGTTTCATTCAATCAATATCAATATCCCTTCCGCCCCGGGCTCGTGCAACAGTGCAAATAATTAATAATCAGTGCATATAGGCTTAATTTTTGACCCGTTCAATTTTTAATGCATGTTTCATTTTATTTATTTTTGATTAACCTACTTCCTTATTTGCCGAAAATAACAGAAGGTGATCACAGAATAAATGTGCGAAGTACGGAGTTCCGCCCCACGGGCGCCTTTTTCGAATACGGTTCAAATCAAATCGTTCCGGACGATACATGCAAAAAAAAGCGGTAAGAGAAAAAAAAGAGGACTACTCCGAGTCTAATCGTCATCAGAGCACTCGACGTATTGCTCATTGTGCCGGATCCGTCGCAAACATGAACTCGCCAAATTCCTCCAAGCGGGAATACGCGAAAGGCCTCCTCGGAGTATGCGAACTCGAGGACTCTCCCTCTCGCGCCCCGAGTGCGCGAGAAGAAGGAGCTCCAAATCCGGCCGTTCCACCCGCGAAGCGGCCAAATCCTGTGCAAAGTCCTCCCCACCGAGTGTGGGAGCAGGCGAACCTCTCGGCCTAGACGGCCCCCGCTCACGGACATCCACGCTCCTCCGGGAACTGCACCGCATGAACTCCACGAGCCTCCTAGCGTAGGCGGCCCACCCGTCCACCAGCCTCATAGCGTCGTTGTACGTACGGCCAGACACCTGCGAACCAGGAAAGTCGTCAAAAGACAAGCAGAAAGTACAGATGCAACATTTGCAGAATGCTACTATCAAATGCAGAAAACCAAAAAAGGTGCTCACCAAAGCATTGGGAGTCGGCCACATGTATCGTGGTCTCGGCTCATCCAGGAGCGGGATCACAAGTCGCCTGCGCGAACCATCCAGTCCCTCGTACGCCAGCGTAGCGCGTGGGATCGGGAGATCTCGGGGACGTCCTGGGACCTCGCCCTCCCTGTCTTTGCACTGTGGGCTCCTCGGCCTCATCCTCAAGAAAGTATCATAGGCGGCCCCGCTATGATGTACTCGGTATAGAACACGCCACTGTCTATACCTCTCCAACTCATCCATCGGCATCGACGAGAGGATGCTTTGCATGTGCATAGGAGGATCCACCGGCACCAACGGAATGGACCCGGGCCATGGCGACGGGTCACCCGCTCCCCGGATACATAGCGTCGCAATGAAGTCCCACCGGGAGCCTCCTCCGCCGCGTCACCTCGCTAGCGACCTGAACCACGCCATAGTGGAACCGACTCCACCGAGGTCGGTGGATCCTCTCGGAGAACTCCCGGTTCAGTGTCAGAGACACCTCCTCGTATGACACTCGAGTGCCAACTCTCGACGAGACCGCCCTCTTCGCTTTCTTACGCCAAACCCGGCGCATGGCGGGGAACGAGGGGGTCGATACGCCTCCTTGATGTCCCAATCCTGCGGGTGAACACCTCATAGCACCGGACACTGTCAAGCAAATGGAAAGTTATGTCGGCTACTGAAAGCGAGATACATACGAGTACATGAAAGAGGCAAGGAAGAGAAAAAGACGTAAACTTACATCCAAGACGGGCGTGAAGCGGCTAAAGGAGTGCTCCTCTCCCCGCGAGAACTGTCCGGGGAATGGTAGAGCTCGGCCGGTCCGGCCTCCCCACACGAACCCCCTCGCGGCATCCGGATGCTGTCGGCGACCGAGCGAGAGGAAGTGACGGGATGTGTCGAAGTCGGGAACAAAGTCGGCGACAACGCGAACCAAAGGAACCCTCGAGCCGGGCGCTCCGCGGTCATCCTCGATGATCCATCCAAATAATCGGCGACACCGCCTCCCGGATGCCTCTCCATCGGCCTGTACCGAATGCCTAAGCCCCTGGCATCGGTAATATCAAAACCCGGCCCGGACAAGCGCTCAGGGGTATAACCATCAACCCACACCGGCGTGTTGCCATAGAGTCGGCAACCCGGTGATAGCGGCAAAATCCGTGGGAGTCACCGTCGCCTCCCCATACGAAATGGAAAGTGTGGGTCGTATCCCACCGATACTCGCTCAGAGCTACATACATGGACCTGGCCCTCGGCATATCAGCTATCGCAGCCATTGCACCGATAAACCCGGCCAACCCAGAGTCGAGCACCAGCTGCCGCGGACTCCTCTCTCCCTCTCGAGCCACGTCCGGGATGATCTCCCACAATGCTCTCACTGCCTCAAAGGCACCCCGACTCTTCTGGTTGTGGGTATCAACCGTCCCTGTCCCCTGCAGGTAAACAAGACAGAAGCAACATCAACAAATGCACGAACGCATGTCAAAAGGATGCAATGCAGATACGGTTCTCATTCATTTCCTACATATATTTCCATCATTTCGAAAACTCCGTCGAATCCGGAACTTTCAAAACATTTCGAAAACTCCGTCGAATCCGGAACTTTCAAAACATTTCGAAAACTCCGTCGAATCCGGAACTTTCAAAACATTTCGAAAACTCCGTCGAATCCGGAACTTTCAAAACATTTCGAAAACTCCGTCGAATCTGGAACTTTCAAATCATTTCGAAAACTCCGTCGAATCCGGAACTTTCAAAACATTTCGAAAACTCCGTCGAAACCGGAACTTTCAAATTCTTTTCGAACATTTCGAAAATTTACTCCGTCCCGAATTAAAGCTACTTTAATTTTGGAAAATGCATCTAGACATGGAATTTTGCAACCAAAATTTTTATGTCATCTACCCATAGTGTCAATTGAACTACATCCTAGTCAATTTCGACAACGATTCATGGCAAAGTCAAAAGCCCCAATTCAAGCACCAAAATCCCAAGGAAATTCCTAAACAAATTTCTAACATTTAAAGAATGCACATTCTTAAAATTAATGGAATTTGAAGGAAGCTTACTTGTCTCTCAATCCCTCCTTTGGAGTTGTGTTGGTCCCTAGCCGGGTAAAACTCCGCCGGATTCAATGGATGAACAATGGTTCGAATGGTCCGAACCAACCGCGTTCTTTCGTCATCGGTCCTTCCATGGCGAGCCATCGGTTCCCATTCACCTTCCATAGCGATTTTCCTTCACAAATTTGAGCAAATCTTGCAATTTGGGGTGGAAATTTTCTCTCCTTTCTCTCCTCTCTCGTCGGAAATAATGGGGGAAAAGGGATGGTTTGCGTCGGACTTGGAGCTGATTTGAATCTGGTCAAATTCAGTCCAAGTCCGGCCGGACTCCTGCTGCAATTTAAAAAGATTCCTTCCATTTTAGTCCCTCATTTTTTGGCAGTTCCAATTTTACTCCTTTTGGCCCCCAAAAGTGTAAAATTTCTTCCCAGTTAGTTTTCACTAACGCCCGTCTCCAGACGTTAAATTCAATCCCAGTTGACGTTTGACGTTCAAACGCTCAATCATGTCTCCGGACATTCCAGTTAGTTTTCACTAACGCCCGTCTCCAGACGTTAAATTCAATCCCAGTTGACGTTTGACGTTCAAACGCTCAATCATGTCTCCGGACATTCCAGTTACAATTCCGTCTCCAGACGTTAAATTCAATCCCAGTTGACGTTTGACAGTCAAACGCTCAATCATGTCTCCGGACATTCCAGTTATGATTCCGTCTCCCGACGTTAAATTTTCTAATGGTTTTCACCATCATATATTCCCCCGGCAGCTGCAATAAGCCCGAACCCCAAGGCACGAACGCCTTGCAACAATCCCTCTTCGGCCGTCCTCGTAAGCCCGAACATCTTTTCACTTCAGCAAGTGAACATTCATCTCCCCGGCCGCCAGTCGTAAGCCCGACCGTCCCACTTCAGCGGCAGCTGCAATAAGCCCGCACAACAATCCCTCTTCGGCCATCAAGGTAAGCCCGAATGCTCATCCCCAGCAGGATTCTAAAGAAGAAACGTCGATCCTTCCGAGTTGTTAATAACGCCAGTTTAACACAACCGTTCTCATCATTGCCACTCTATTCTCAGCAGGATAAAACTGGCAACCGCAATAAGCCCAGTACTCAAGGCACGAACGCCTTCATATCAGGATGAGCGTATCCTCAGCAACTCCGGTTTGAGGCGCCACACGCCCTCGTCAGCATCAACAACTCCGGTTTGAGGCGCCACACGCCCTCGTAAGCTCCAACAACTCCGGTTTGAGGCGCCACACGCCCTCGAAGGTTACAGAAGTCCCAGGTTCAGACGCCTCCAAACAGTCTCGCTCAGGTCAAGGTCCCCACGCGCGGCCCTTGCACCTTCGAACTACGATCGGCTTGATTCCCGCTCGGGATACGTAGGAATCCTTTCGCTAAGGGTCCAGCCAGCTGACCGCCCAGGTCTTTCAAAGTAAGGCATCCCGATTTGGATCCTTATCTTTTTCAACGACCCCACCTCCTTCGGAGGAGACGTCGGCGAGGGCTAGCGTAAGTACCCAAATCCGGATCGTCAAAATCCGTCAGAAAGTTAACCGAAATCCGTTAACTGGCCCGCTCCAGGTTAACCGGAAC
This sequence comes from Adenophora triphylla var. japonica, assembly GCA_022495995.1. Taxonomy (NCBI): domain Eukaryota; kingdom Viridiplantae; phylum Streptophyta; class Magnoliopsida; order Asterales; family Campanulaceae; genus Adenophora; species Adenophora triphylla. The sequence continues at coordinate 16,905 of JAFEMH010001923.1, forward strand.
TCGTTAAACTCCCCGTTGCCATGCCAACGAGACGTCCCGGGACTGCCCCGTGCATCCCAACGTCGAAGCGTACTTGACACGTGTCATCTCACGTAAAAGTATGGCTTTCCCTGAAAAACGCACTTTTCGGCACTTTCCGGGGGCATTTCGGAGGCATTTCGGACATTTTCCGGACTGTTATTTTAAAAAACGGACAAAACCGGGACCGGGGAACGAACTCCCATATAAAGGGTGAGTCATGGGACACGTGGCAGCCATGCCACAGCCCTCTCGTCACCTTTCAATCACAAATCAAGCTGAAAAGACCAAAATACCCCTGGATTTCAGTCAAAGTCCGTAGGACTCCTGTGCAAATTTCACGAAATTGCCCGTGAAGCCCTCGAGAATTCCAAAATACCCCAAAACCCTGAAAAACAGTCCAAGTTCGTCCGGACTCCTACTGCAAATTTCACCTATAAATAGAAGTGGCTGTCAAAGCCAAAGAGAGGAACATTTTTCACCCAAAAATCACCTCACTCACGGCCCAAACTGATTTCACCCCTTCCCGAGCTCCCGTTTGCCTCGATTCGCGTGAAACTTCCGTATTTCGATCAAATACGCCCCTCATCACTTCGAAACACCCTTTCGAACTAATTTTCGTGTCCCGTACACACCTTCCGAGCCAAAGGAGTCGACCCTAGCCATAGGTATAACTCCCTCTCTCTAAATATCTCGTTTCGTCTCGGTTTACGCGCCAGTCGCTACAACCGTTTCGAACAACGTTATTGAAATGTAGACGCCTCCGTCTAACGGGGTCCGATACGTTTTAGCCCCTCGATCCTCTTCTCTTTCCGTAAGAGAAGTAATCACGGGTTAAAACGGCGTTCCGACCCCGTTCCGTTTACTTTTACGTCATTTACCAATTCCGGATCGATCGATCCGTTGATCGTCATTTACTTTCTGTCATTTACAATTCCGAGCCGATTGGCCTCGTTGATCGTCATTTACAATTCCGAGCCGATTGGCCTCGTTGATCGTCATTTACAATTCCGAGCCGATTGGCCTCGTTGATACTGCTTTAAATACTGTCATTTACAAAGTCCGACCCGTTTGGATCGTGATAGTATTTACTTTTCTAAGTCCGAGTCGCAACCCGATTCGTTGATCGCATATCATTTAATACGCATTTTTCCCATAAAAAAATCGTTAACAATGTAATGCCCGGTTCAAAACCGGAGTTCGTCCTTCGAACTCTCTTTCAAAACGCGCGAAATGACGTTTGGCCTCCAAACGCTCATCTTCAAACTAAAAGCCGCCATTTGACACTTAAAATCATTTAATACGCATTTTTCCCGTAAAAATCGTTAACAATGACACGCCCGGTTCAAAAAACCGGAGTTCGACCTTCGAACTCCTTTTCAAACTCAAAATCGACGTTTGCCACGCAAACGCTCATTTCAAGCTCAAATCGACGTTTGCCACGCAAACGCTCATTTCCGTCTCAAAACCGACGTTTGTCATTCAAACGCTCGCCTTTTCAAAGTCACCTAATCAACGTTTGACATTCAAACCAAGATTAAACTTGTCATTCAAGCCCCCATTTCAAAAAACACACACACACACACACACACGTTTTCGAGAAAGGTAGAAAGACTCGTCATACGAGGCATTTTGGGTGATCTCGTAATACTCTTCCCGAAACGTAACGTGACCTTCGAACTTAACAATCTCTGGTACTAAAAAGGTTTTTACTCATTTTTGCTACCAATAAAAATGATCCCCTGTTTTCAAAGCCTTTTCATAAGTTTTTGCTACCAATAAAAACGACACCATTTTCAAAAGTCGTTTCTCAACGTTTGGGCTCAAAATACAAAAACCGCGTGGCGACTCCTCATTTTTTTCCTTCCCATGAAGCGAGGTCTCAGACACCAACCCTCCGCGAAAGACAACCGCGTTTCGCGTCTGCGCGAAATCCCGGGTAATTTCAGAAATGGTTTTATTTTATATGACCACTTGCATTGCTCAACAAATAATCTCTTGAAATAATTAACGTTTCGATTAATCGGTGTGAGAAAGTCAACTAATGCTTTCCCATACACTTTCCTTACCCCACAAAAAGCCTTCATCAAACCATACGCCTCCCAAATCATGCCCTCATCGTCACCTTGACCAAGTCAACGACGGCGGCAACATCAAGGAACAACAAAAGGTCACTCAGCATCAAAACATTGACCCCATGTTGATAACAACCTAGGAGCTTGCCTTCGACCTCAAGGGCATTAAGAAAGTTCAAGAAAGGGTTTTCCTTTGTCCTTAGGTGCTTCAAAAAAAAAAAAAGCAAGAGTGCAAAAAGAGTAATACCCAGCTAAGCTAAAAACCTTGAAAAGGGACGGCCTCGGCAAAAAACAGGGTTGCACATAAAAAAAAAGAAAAAAAGGAAAAAATATATAAATAAAAAATAATAGTGCAAAAAAGAGTAATACCCCGCTAGACTAAAAACCCTGAAAAGGACAGTCTAGGCAAAAAACAGGGTTGCACATAAAAAAAAAAGAGAGTCAAACCCCAAAGAATGAAACAATGGGGCGGTCAAAGCAAAGATAGAAACATTTCATAAGCCCTTAGGCATATGCGAACCCTTTCTCACCTAATGAAAGACGAAAATCAGGAAGCAATTTAAGCCGCCGTCCAAAAATGACTTGGTCAAGGAATCATCCCGAGGCCCATGCCTCATCATCCAACCTCCTCATCCGAGCCTTTCCACTAAAGGAACCACAAATTCCATTTCCCAAAGCCAGGCACAGTTCAGCCGAAGCCGAACTACGGCGACCTGAGCTCCTCACAATGAGGGGAACGTAGGCAACCAGAAATGGTCCGGTCATAAGAATATTCAAGTTCCAGAAAATATGGTCTCATCAATGTCCTCTCCCATAAACATATCCAAATCCCAGAAAACCCGGTCTCATCAATGACCTCCCTATACACAAACTCTTCTTTCACACCCAGCCAACCTTGATCCGCGACATCAGTTGACTTTCTCCTCATGATTAATCAAAATGTTTATTCATACCGAGGTTAGTGGTTGAATAACCCGAACATTAATAAATGGTTTTAAGCAATCTTGTGATCATTGTAAATAAAATAAGTTTTCAGATGTCTTGACAAGTCTTCTCTTTCTACATCTTAGGAAAAATAGTGCTAAACACTGATTTTCTGTCAGCAGGGGCTTCCATACACTTTTACAAACCTTTCTACACTTATACTCTTCCAAAAGAGTCAAACCCAAAGCGAGTTCTTGTGCCTACGTTGAATGAGGCCATCAAAATGACACAAAATCGGGATCTATTCCCACATTTCGAAAAAACATGCCCCTGCATGTATAAATTTCTAAAATTCTTCTCTTTCACGTCTTCTTACGGTTGACTGATTGACTAAAGAAAAAAAAGGATAGGTTCTCCTCTTCTGCTACAATTCGCATTAGGGCTGCCTTGAAACTCTTCAAGGTTGGGGCTTCGCCAAGCCATTTCTTTAGACTGGGGCTTCTTTAGTCACTTTTGGGTCCGTATCGGGTTCCTCACTATGTCACAAAATGGATTCAGTCTTGGTCAAATTAACCTCAGGATCACTTTTGCAGTACCAATCAGATTGGGACTTTTGCTAGGTCATAAGATTGGGGCTTCACCAAGTCACCTCTTCAAAATCTAAAACTTCGCCAACTCAGTTCATCAAACCGAGGCTTTGCCAAGTAAAGGGAAGGTTTGTTTGTTGAAAGCCTGCCACGAGCAAATTCTTTGGTGTCAGGATCGGGGCTTAATCATGACTTTAAATCCAACATTGGAAGTCGAGTCTACAAGACCCCTTTCGCACCGACCAGAATAAGAATCTTTTTGGAATCCAGGATGGGCTTCACACTCCGTAACGTAATGCTTCAATGGATTAGGGCTGCATTAAGTGCAATTTGAGATCAGTCTTGGTCAAACAACCAGTTTGTTTCTATAACCAATAAATTCAGACCATTCCCATGATACTTTGTCAAGTCGGGGGCTTCGTAAGTCATTTGGAAAAGTTTCGCTCATAGGTTCTGTAAGGTTGTTTCAAACGCGACTCTCTCTTTTGATGACCAATCAGTTTGGTGTTTCGCCATTATCTTGGATCAGACCATTAATCGAAGCTCTACCAAGTCATCTCTTCAAGCCGGGGCTTTGCCAATGAAAGGATCTTTCCTCGCTTTAATAGAACCTGGGGCTTTGCAGAAAATTTTCCCTCAGACCGGGGCTTCGATAAGTCATATCCATCCTCAGAAGAGAGGTTTGGTCACTTTGACATTTGCTTTAGTCTTTGGTTCTAAAAGCCTGTCAGCATCAAGCTTCAAGCGCCAGAGTTTGAGAAAGGGACTTTAATCAAGACCCGAGGTTTAAACCTGAGGGATACGACCCCTCCTGCTCGAAACCTGTCTCAAACAGTTTCCAAACACATGCATCCAAACACCCCCTTACATACATCAAATCCCTCACATTGCCTTCCCGCAAAAGAGTCAGCCCGTGGCTCATGTGACATGCACAAAAAAGAAATAACCTCAGTAGGAAATATTTTTGCCCAAAATTTTCCCGTTATCTCCAAATGGAATAACGCTTTCTCCCAAGATTTCCCGTTATATCCAAATGGATATAACGTTGTCTCCTAAAAACCTTCCGTTATTGCCAAATGGGATAACGTCTCCTTCAGGAAATCCTCCGTTATCGCCTAATGGGATAACGTCTCCTTCGGGAAATCTTCCGTTATCGCCTAATGGGATGACGTCTCCTCCGGGAAATCAATCCGTTATCGCCAAATGGGATAACGTCTCCTCCAGAAAATCTCCGTTATCTCCAAATCGGATAACATCTCTTACCAAAAATCTCTGTTATCACCAAATGGGATAACGTCTCCTCCGGGAAATTTCCCGTTATCTTCAAATGGAATAACGTTTTTCCCAAACATTATCCGTAGCCCGGAAGGCTTTAAATTACCCGGTCCGGAAGACCGTATAAATTTCCCAAAATCATTGTCCGTAGCCCGGAAGACTTTAAATTACCCGGTCCGGAAGAACGTATAAATTTTCCAAACCATTATCCGTAGCCCGGAAGACTTTAAATTACTCGGTCCGAAAGACCGTATAAATTTCCCAAATCATATAAATTTCTCCAAAAAATCTCCGTTATCTCTGTTAGAATTAAATCAAATAAGGTGACAGCCTCCGAATTGTCAAGATTCAACTTCAGCTACCTCTATCTCTGATTCGAAGAGATAGTGAAGTACGCTTAAGTTTTTCCAACTTCAACTACCTCTATCTCTAATTCGAAAGAGATAGTGAAGTACGCTTAAGTTTTTCCAACTTCAGCTACCTCTATCTCTGATTCGAAAGAGATAGTGAAGTACGCTTTAATTTTCCTCAAATTTTAGCTACCTCTATCTCATAGATAGTGAAGTACGCTTTAGTTTCTCCAAACTTTAGCTACCTCTATCTCATAGATAGTGAAGTACGATCAAGTTTCTCCAAACTTTAGCTACCTATATCTCATATATAGTGAAGTACGCTCAAGTTTTTCCAACTTTAGCTACCTCTATCTCATAGATAGTGAAGTACGCTCAAGTTTTTCCAACTTTAGCTACCTCTATCTACTCGATAGTGACGTAAGCTTTAGTTTCCTCAGGTGACAACCTCCATTAATTGTCAATCAGGTGACAACCTCCTTTAATTATTAATAAGGTGACAACCTCCATTAATTGTCAAATTAAGGTGACTCCTCCATTAATTGTCAAAATCCCAAGGACCCTAGACCTGTTCCTAACTATCTAGTGAGACTTGAACTATGACCAAGGCTTGATTCCTCCGGGATACGTAGGTAGCCTTTCATAATGGTCCAGCCACCCGACCACATCGGTCACCCTTTTCATTCATCACTCCTCAGTGGTGCATGAGCCTTTCATAAAGGTCCAGCCAACCGACCACATTGGTTACCCTCTTCCTTCATCACTCCTCAGTGGTGAAGTAGCCTTTCATAAAGGTCCAGCCATCTGATCACAATGGTCACCCATTTCACTCATCACTCCTCAGTGGTGCATGAGCCTTTCATAAAAGATCCATCCATCCGACCACATTGGTCACCCTATTCCCTTCATCACTACTCAGTGGTGAAGTAGCCCCTCATAAAAGTTTGGATATCTGACCACATTGGTCACTTCCTTCATCTAGCACATTCCCAGTAGGATCAGTTACTTGACCTCCTAGGTCACTTTCCTTCCATCTTCCTAGTAAGAGACCAGTTTCTCTTCGCCTTTCCCCAGTGGATCCTTTCTGAACTACGATTTGGCTTGATTCCTCCGGGATACGTAGGTAGCCTACTTTAGGTTCAGCCAATTCATCACATATGACACCCCTTTCCCCAGCGGATCTTTTCTGAACTACGATCATGGCTTGATTCCTCCGGGATACGTAGGTAGCCTTCTAAAGGTTCAGCCACTCGACCACCTTGGTCACCCGATCCGTCTCAGCAGTTCGCCAGAGTGGATCCTTTTTTATCGACAACCCACTCGCCCTGCAAGTGACATGGCCGAGGGGCTTCTGTAAGTACCCAAATCTGGCTCATGCCTTCCGGTTAAGTTTCCCGGAAATTCCCCAGACTTTCCTAAAGTTCAGGGGCAAATTGGGAACTTTCCCAAACCTTCCGAGGGGTGAAGGACTTGTTAAGAATTAAAATTCCACGTAGTCCCTCGCTGGAAAAGAGCTTCTAGAATGCCACCTTACATGGTTCTAGAAATAAGCTGAGTCACTAACGGATAAGACCGCACGACTTCATTAGCCAAAGGTTACAGCCGCACGACTTCATTAGCCAACACAAAACTGCCTATAAATAGAGGCCTCCTTTATTCATTTTGATATACAATTTTTGGCACTATTACTCTGCCAAAATACAGCCACGAATTTCCAGAGGTGTCCCTATTCTGATCACATGTGACCCATGGTCTCATAATGATGGTCGTAAGTCCAAGATGAGCACGGGATCAAAGTCCCTAACACATAAAAATCCAAGGAATCCCAAGCGATAACCAACTCATGGTTTATACGTTCGAAAGACCACTTGCCACATTCCCTCCTTTTGAAAAAACACTTCCCACACACGAAAACACAAAGTCAAGCATGAAAATCGGATCTTGGAAGACTTGCTTCGGCAAGGCTCCGATGAACGTCGATCCGTTCTTCTGTGAATACCCCGTCCCGATGCAACGCGCATTCGGAAGTTTGAAATAAATATTCATGTAAAGTCGGACCGAAATGGGATATTCATTTAGTGACACTCGATTTAAACCATATTAAAATATTAGTTTAATTTTGAGAGTCGCCACGCCACTTTGATATAGCCCAAAGCTTTGAAAAAAGGCTAAACATTTGATTGGGTTCGGGGGTCAAGTTACAACAGAAGAAGAAACGCTATCACTCCTATTGCCCGATGGATCGGTCTTTCTAGCATGTGGGGTGTTGGTTGTGTGCGGTGTTTACAGGAATAGATAGAAGAAATGGGATCATGCATAAGGAGGAGGGGAGAGAAAGAATTAATTGATGATCACACCCTAGAACCTTTGAGTTAGGCCCTCGGAAGGTGCACTAATCAACGTTCATCCTTGGGGGATTGTTGATCATGGGATAATTATTACTAAGGTGGAAAGTGAGAAATAGTTCCTAGATCCATTGGGTTTCTTGGGTGAAACCTTAGATCATCCTCGGCTATGCATATTTAAATATATTAAAAAGGTCCTAAATCTAGCATAAAGGCACAATTAAAATATAATAAGCATGCAAATATTATTATAATATGGCAATAATAATAATATTAGTAATAGGGAACAAAAAATATTAATAAGAGCCTTACCAATTGTAGCAAGACTTTGGGATCGAATCTAGGGCCATTCGAAGAACGTGGGGGAGAAATACGGACAAAACAAGTTTAGTCTTGAGTTTCCGGGGTAAATAATGTGTGTTGAAAAACAGATACCGGGCACACCTATTTATAGTGCTTCGGTAATTGGGCTGGACCAGATGAAGGGTCGATCGGCCTTAAATATAAGGTTCGATCGGCACAGAAAAGAAGGGTCGATCGGCCCTAAATGTTAGGTTCGATCGGCACAGAAAAGAAGGGTCGATCGGCCATTTAAAGGATAAGGGCCGATCGGCACTATCTCCTGGCGTACTTTCCACGCGTGCGGATGATGGGGGAGGGGATGTGAATGATTAAGGGATTTTTTAGGGTTCCATTTAATTAACCGGGCCAGGATATTTTGAACTACCCCTTTTTTAGGACCGGGTACTAACAGTAGCCCCTCGGCGACGCTTCTTGTAAGACAAGTGGGGTCGACGATAAAAAAATAGGATCCGTCCTGAAAAAAGGGATCTCAGGAGGTGAAACGATGATTTTGCGGATGTGAGGTTTGGACTCGAGCTGGGTCACAAATGGAAGATGACCATGTAGGTCGAGCGGCTGGACCCACGTCGAGCTACCTACGTATCCCAAGAGGAATCAAGCCAAGTCGTAGTTCAGAAGAGTGGGCGTTTAGTACCCGAGAGTGGCGGACGTGTGGTGTCTCAAACCGAAGACATGATTGTGTGGGAATCACCCAAGAACACGACTGTGCGGTTGTCACCCAAGAACACGACTATGCGGTTGTCATCCAAGAATATGACTGTGCGGTTGTCACCCAAGAACACGTCTATGTGGTTGTCATCCAAGAATACGACTGTGCGGTTGTCATCCAAGAATACGACTGTGCGGTTGTCATCCAAGAATACGACTGTGCGGTTGTCACCCAAGAACACGACTCTGCGGTTGTCATCCAAGAATACGACTGTGCGGTTGTCACCCAAGAACACGACTGTGCGGTTGTCACCCAAGAACACGACTGTGCGGTTGTCACCCAAGAATACGACTGTGCGGTTGTCACCCAAGAACACGACTGTGCGGTTGTCACCCAAGAACACGACTATGCGGTTGTCATCCAAGAATACGACTGTGCGGTTGTCACCCAAGAACACGACTATGCGGTTGTCATCCAAGAATACGACTGTGCGGTTATCACCCAAGAACACGACTATGCGGTTGTCATCCAAGAATACGACTGTGCGGTTGTCACCCAAGAACACGACTGTGCGGTTGTCACCCAAGAAAAATTGTGAGAGTATGACTATGAGGGAGTCACCCGGAAAGTTGGAATTTTAACTGTGTGGGAGTCACCCCGAAAAAATAGGAATTTGACTTTGTGGGAGTCACCCCGAAAAATAAGGATTTGACTTTGTGGGAGTCACCCCGAAAAATAAGGATTTTTGAATTATAAATAATAAAACAAAAAGGTTTTGAGTTTAGTAAGAATTTTTTTTTAAAAACGGAGGGGAATTAAATATCTGGTCAAGCGTTCTGACCGAGGAGACGCGTGTCGAGGCGGGGAAGAGAAGGGGTCGATCGGCCCTTCCTTCTGATTGGCCAAGGACACTTTGACGAGGATCGCGGCGTTGAGATGGAATCCTGGCCGCTCGTTGATTCCAAAGAAACACAAAACAAATGGTCGATCGGCCCTTCCTCTTATTGGTCAGATCTTTCAGCCGATCGGCCTTTAAATCCGTGCCTGTCTTCTTCTCCTTTACGCCTTCTTCTTCTCCGTCGAGCTCTGAAGTTTTCTCGCCTGAAAATTATTCCGAGTGCTTTCGTTTATTTTGTGCCGATTTCGTGAAGATCTTGCCATGGATAATCCTCCAGATTGGGTCAACGATGTAATTTCCATGATGGGTCGCCCGGATTTTCAATCCTTGGGTTCGTATTCCGGCGACATTGGGGGTCTCTTTGGTAACGCCGACGGAGTTGGTGCTAGTGGCCATGGTGCTGGGGGCAGCCACGGTTCTGGCGGTTTTGGGAGCGGTCATGGCAATATTGGTGGGGGTTTTGATGGTGGTTATGGAGGTTATGGTGGTGGCGATGATGGCAGTCACGGCGGCGGTGGCAGCGGCAGTCATGGCGGCAGTGGTGGCAGACACGGCGGTCATGGTGGCGGCAATGGCAGTGGTAACGGCGGCGATGATGATGAAGAGGAAGGTGATCCTGACGCCGAGGAGAGCGATAGGAGTGATGCTGGCGGGGACGTTGAGGCTAGGAGGCGGCGGGCTTCGCGCAATTATCGACCCTCGAGGCTGCATTTTCTGTTGTACAACCAGTCTGACTTTTATCTGGGCTTGGATTTTCATGGGTCCACCGATCTTCGCTCCCGTGTCGGGATGAAGGTACAAAAAATTTTTTTATTCAAAAACAGAATAATTCATGCATGTACAAAGTGTTTATTATTTAAATGCGAGTAATGACACGTACCTGTGCTGTGTTTACCTGTAAGGGAAGAAGATGAAGGGACGGAGCTCCCTTAAGGCGGTAGGTGAGTTGTGGGCGGCCTTGCCGGCCGGTGAGGGTAGTCCTCGGGAGCGAGTACAGAGCTTGGGGTTGGCCCCCTTTTTTGACATGGTCCTGCAGATGGGCCAGACCAGGAAGTGCACTGCGGTGGTGAAGGCGTGTCGGGAGTTTTGGTGGGACACGACACATACCTTCCATTTGAGTTGGGGAGAGGCCACGATCACTCCTACAGACTTCGCCGTTCTTACCGGCTTGAGGTTCACAGACATAGCACTGCCCTTTGATGATACTCTTCATGCTGATCCGGCTCGTCAGGTCCAGTTGTTTGGTGCTAGCCTGGGCTCGAGTAGGAATTTTGGTGTTGATGCGGGGAAGTTGTACAGGCTGGTTAGGGCTGCTATTGATCAGTATAGGGCTGGCCAGTACGGGCTTGACGCACTTGTCCGGGGATTCCTTTGGTACGGATTCTCAGTGGCGCTCTTCCCCAACTCGGGCCCAGTATGCCGATTTTCTTTGTTGGGTGCCTTAGTGGACTTGGATCTGGTACGAGACATCTCCTGGGGAGGGGCCGGCTTGGCCGAGCTGTATCGAGCCCTGGATACTGTCTCGAGGTCTAATACCTCTTCTTTTGACGCTTTTCAGTTTGTTCTGGAGGTATGCCAACTTTTGTCATTTTCATTGTCCTCTTACTTGTTACTTGTCTTTCTGTCTTTATAAATATCTGCTTTCCGTGTCTTTCGCAGGCGTGGGTCTATGAGATTTTCGGCGTCGCGTCGTTCACTTTGCGGGACCAGACACGGGATGTGCCCGTCTTGCGCTACTGGAGGAAGGAGAATCGGATTGAGGGGTTCCCGAAGACGGTCCGCGAGTCTGAGCTGAGGGCTGTTCTTGATGGTCCCAGTAGGCCCGAGTTTTTGCTCTACCCTTGGACTCCTGAGGCCTCAGAGACGGTTGGTGCTGTCCGGGATGTGACTGCTTCCCGCAGATTGTTGGTTGGATTGCTTGCTGATGAGATGTACTTGGGTGAGCGGGTGGCGAGACAACACTATGCGTGGGCTCCGCTTTATGTGCCCCAACATCCTCCCAGGAACATGTGGTATCCGAACCGATTGGCGAGGAGGGCGGAGTATCTACTTGGGGTCCCTTCTTATCAGTTCTGGCTTGATATGGACTATGTGGACTTTGTGGCGCTTTTTCTGAGATCACCGCAGGTGGTGAGGCGGACTGCTGAGGCTGCTGAGGCTGTAGGTATAGGGGGGCAGGGTTTGGTTATCCCCGAGCCGATGGGTGCTGGACATCCCAAGATTGTAGATATGCCTCCATTTCCCGACCATTTCTTTGTGTACATGGATCACGGGCAGGTGAGGGTAGATTTGACACCCACAGAGGCTGATGAGGTCGAGGGTGCTCAGCTTCCTCCAGGCGGTGCCGGCGGGGTATAACTCTTACTTTTCTTTTCTCTTTATGCACTGATTATTATGTTTTAGCCATGATGTAACTCTCGCGCCTGATTTTTGTAGGTTACCAGAGATTCTTATGTGCGGGCTGAGGCGAACCAATGTCTTGAGCCGTCTGGCGAGGAGTGCGGTGCGAGCACTTTCCTGCCAATCCCGGAGGTCAGTGGACGTGGATCCGACGCAGCGGAGACAGCGATCCCATGATGAGGGTAGCTCGACATCCAGATTTTCTCGTGGTCGCGCTTCAACCTCCCGTCGGGGTCATTAGGACCTTTTATTTTGTAGTATCTATAGGGAAAAAGTAGGAAAGAAGCATGCAGACTCTAATTTTGATGCTGACTCACTGATGTAATGCAAATGCCTTATGTACAAGTTTAATGAGTTAATTTAAATGTTAGTATTTTCTATTTACTTTCTATTTTTGTATACTACAATGAGAAGTCACCCTAGAAATTGACGTGTCAGGACGTCACCCTAGGAATTGAATTGGGATTGAAGCTAGGCTTGAGGCTAGGTTTTAGAGACGTATTTGTCACCTAGGCTTGAGGCTAGGGTTTAGAGAGGTAATTTGTCACCTAGGCTTAGAGCTAGGGTTTTACATTTGTGGTAAGTCTAAACAAGGCAGTTTAAGCAAGGCGAGGCTGAGTAGGTGTCTACGATAGAACATGGGATTTGGGTAAGTTTGCTGTCCAGGGATAAAGGGTAGGACCGAGTCATCTTGAGAGAGAAGCGTCTTTGATAAATTTGAAGAGTTTGAAAATTTGTGGAGACCAAAGAGTGATTTTTGTAAACAAGGTACCAAGGAGGACGGTATTTTGAAAGCATGTTTATTTGATAAAGAGGCCTTATGATTAATTATGTTTCTAACTAACTCAAAGAGTTCGCCACATGCTGATCTTGATGACAAGGGATGCCCTTCTTGCTAGATATGATTTTGTCGGAGCCTCGATTTAGAGCCCTTTGGCCTTTTCTGAAGAACCACATAGTCGACCCATTTTTGTTGAGGGGAGCCCCAATGTTTGATGAAGTGACCTTGGCGAAGCCCCAGTTGATGGTGCAAAGTAAACCCGAAGGGAATCTGGTGAAGAGAGCCTGAGAGAACAGCTTAATAAAAGCCCCAGCTTGGAGAGATTCAATGTAGAGTCATCTTGCGGCCACGGAGGCGACCCATTGTTTCGAACAATAGTCAATCAGTCGTTGGACAAGACTCGAAAATGTATACGTGCAGGGGCGCAATTTTTTTTTCGAAGGTGGGAATGGATCCCGAATTCGTGTATGACACTCTCGCTTTTGGGTTGACTCTTTTGGGAGAGTATAAGCATCAAAAGGTGTGGAAAAGTGTATGGAAGCCCCTGCTTGACAGAAAGACAGTGTTTGGCTCTATTTTCCTATGATGTAGAAAAAGAAGACTTGTCGAGACATTTGAAGAATTGTTTTTTCCAGAATTATATTTTGATTGCTCGTGAATGGATCTCACTGATTGGTTTATCAAATTCCAATTATATAATTAAACAAATAATGATTGCTTTGATTTGAAGCTGGAATAGGAGAGGAAAATTGACTGATGGTGAAATTGGACCCGACTTTAGAAGGAGTAGGATGTTCCGTTGTTGCTTGCTGCTCTGGACTGTTCGATGGTAATTATAGTGCGGGCTGCCGCTGTATTGGTCTTCTTTATGAGAAAGGATGAAAAATAGAAAAAAGATTGGGAGAAAAAAGATTGGGATGGAAAGAAAAAAGATTGGGATGGAAGAAAAGGTGGGATTTGACCGATTATAGCCCCTTCTATTTTTCTGTCTTTAGAGTTAAGATTCATTGTTCCTTCGTTCTCGCAAGCCGAGGGGAGTAGTTCCTGGCGCGCGTCTCCTTGCTTTTACCGGAGTGCCGCTGAGAGGCACAGATGCGAAGCCCCAGTGAGACTTTTGCAGACAGTGTTTGAGGAGTCGAATGAACGAATTTCAAGAATAGGACGAGTTCCCAAACTTGGGGAGAGTGTGTAATATGCTCACGTAGGATAACAAGTGACTCAAAATGAGAATACCGTCCGGTAGCGGTTGTAGCTGGGCTTTGGGTTGCGATCGACCATTAGGTGATGCTTAATATGGCCTCTTAAAATGAGAGGTCAATTTGGGTTTTCTTTGAGAGGTTGGTTTGAGGGATGTGTTTGGGATCTCTAAGGTGAAGGGATTTTCTTGTTGTCGCTTTTTCCGAACCTCTAAGAGTGAGGTTAACTTTTGATTTTGATAAGGTCAAGGGTGGTGATGGAATTCTCTAAAAGTGAGAGGATGGACTTGGAATTTGTTTACGGGATTTGTCCAAGTGGGAATTTTTTGTTGCTTCTTCTCGCGAGTTTGTTGTGATTTCAGCAGGTAACTTGATCACGATAGGACCTTCACTCGATGTCTCATTTTCACAACCTTTGGGAGGTTCACTTCGGGGTGATGAAGGTTTTTTTTTTTTTTTTCGAACACCCTCTTATCGAGAAAACCCTTCGGATTTGTTTGCTCGCGATAGCCCCTAGTGTATGCCTTAGGATGGTTTTACTTTTTCCCTCTTGGGCTTGGAGGTGGTCCCTTCGAGGGAGCCCCTCGTATGAGTTTCTTTCGCATTCCGCCTTTCTTGAGCTTTGTGAGTCAGGGGAGCCCCTAGTATGGGTTTCTTCCTTAGGGTTTCAAAACTTGTCGATCTTGAAATGAAAGGGTATTTATTTAGTGAGGGTAAGGTTATGGCTTCCTATGGTGAGAGGTTCAAGCTTCAATCGCTACTGGATAGCATTCTCAAAAGAGTATTTAAAATAAATGCAAAACTCATTTAACCGACTTATTAAGTAAGGCAAAATATATTCAGACCATGAGAAAGATATGTGAGCATATTCAACGAAAGCTTAACGATCAAAATGGAAAAACAGAGGAGACGCGAGATTGGGGGGTTGGTGAGCCCCAAGTTGATATTCATGTAGCACTTGCGAAGGATAAGAACAACTCTTTGCATCTTCTTTAAATTGCAGTGGCGTGAGCAGCTATTTTCTGATGATGAGCAACAACGGTCTTTGTGCTTGGTCTTGACCATATGGAAAGGAGGGTGTATCTGGGGAAAAGAGCTTAGAGGGTATGTACGAAAAGTATATGGTGAAGTATGGGGAGAATGTATGAGAGAAGGGTGCGTAGAGGTGGTGTATATGCGTAAAGGACAGTGAGTTATTTACTCCAATCAAAGCATTCATTTTTACTTTATTAGCCGGTGAGTTTATCAGTGAGATTAGCAATCAAGTGATAATTATAAATAAAACAATCTTCTTGAAAGTAAAGCGAGATTATGTCTCAAGTCTAGAGAGAAAAGAAAGAAAGACTCTTTTATTATTGAAGTAACTGATCTAAAGTGGACATTACATATCAATGCCCAAAGTGAACGTAAGACACACTAGAACCTACTAAATGAATTAATCTAAATCTTCCTTTGGAGGGCGAGGGTTCCTTCATCAATGAGGCCTTGGTTGATCAAACTTTGAATCAAGCGTTTCAGCCACTTACAGTTGTCAGTGGTATGCCCAACGTACTTGTGGTATCTGCAAAACTTGGATTCATCCAAATCATCTCTCTTGTTAATAGGCTTGTAGTTCTCGAGCGGCTTGATCAAATTCTTTCCCACCAAAATGTCGAAGAACTCACCCACAGGCATTCCTAAGTCATCGAAATGTTCCTTGTTGATCTTTTTCTCGGGTATTGGTGCCTTTCGTTGGTTGGTGGCCACAGCAGGCATCCTGAATGAGAAATTATGATGTGTAGGACCATAAGGGGAACCATAAGCATGTGGATGGTAGGGACCCTGGAATTGAACAGGAGGAGGAACTCTTCTCAAGCACTCGTGAATGTAAGACAAATGGTGCTGCTTAATTTCATGCATGTCTTTGAGGAGGTTGATCACTCCCATCCTCATGTTTGAGACTTCTTTGAGGGCTTCAATGCTTTTCTCCAGAGACATGATGTGGAATTTTGTAAGAACATATGGCAGAGTCAAACCAATGAGTTGAATTAGAGTTATAATTTATCTTAAGGCATCTTGGTTGATCTCCACAGTTTGAGAGATTGACCGGGCTGAAGTTGCCTACGTAACCCTTACCATTTAAGGTACGAGTCTCAGGTCACCGTAGTTCGAGGGGGCCCTGATTGATGATACAACCAGGTTTAAGTTTAGAGAAAGAGAGAGAATGAATGTAAAAGAGTCCGTTTGGTGAAAAAGGGAGAGGAAGATGACTCGATCCTTGGTCAAATATAAGTGAGGACTTGGATGAGAATTGGTCTTGATTGGTAAGTTGGCTTTGGTAGGCCATAGATGGTGGTTTGGTCGAGAGAGGTTTACCCTAGGTGGATTTTTGGCTGAAAGGTGCTAGAGATAAGAATCTAAACTATGGATGGTTTTAAGGCTAAGGGAGCAGACTATGGAAGGTTCAAGAGATGAGAGGTAGAACTTTGAAGGGTCTTAGATTGAAGGATAGTTAAGCATTTTATTTACAAAAAAGCCCTTTATTTTTATAGAACCTACTCTTGGTTGGAAGGGATACCCCTTTTTCGCAACTAACTAAAGGTCCTAAAGTGGTGGATCCTAACAACTAACCATCTCATATAGACATTTAATATGATATTTATGGAAAGTACTACAGACCTATGACAGGACAAGATCTTTTAATAAGCACTCAAACTTACATGGCACGTCCTTTAAAAGGAAATCAATTTTTTAGTGCTCCTTTCTCTCTATAGATCTTGACTTATCACTGATTCGTAGTGACTTATAATAAAGACCTTATTAATTGTCTATATGAAAAAGCTAGTCAAACCAACCGGTCACAGGGAGTGTACTCCTAACAAAGTGGGCGACACAAGGGTTAGGTTTCAGGCTCCCACTGTGCAGCCGAAGCGCACTAATGAGTGGATGACCAAGTGATACTCGGAAGGGAGGCGACATGATCACCACACTTCCCGCACTTTGGCTTCTCCGATGGGTTAAGGGTGTCTGTGCAGTGTGACACGGACTTTAGTGGTAGTGTAAGGCAAAAAAGTCTAATTCTTTTTTAAGAAAAAAAAAAGAGAGAGAGAAAGATTTTATTTTAGGAGATGCATGCATGCAATGCAACAGTTAAGAATAAAGAAAATAAAAAGAAAGCAAAATACAACACCACAAAGGAAAACGAAAGTCTGACCCACTAAGTTTGAAAAAGTTTCAAAACAGTCCCCAGCGGAGTCGCCACTGTGGATACCCCGTCCCGATGCAACGCGCATTCGGAAGTTTGAAATAAATATTCATGTAAAGTCGGACCGAAATGGGATATTCATTTAGTGACACTCGATTTAAACCATATTAAAATATTAGTTTAATTTTGAGAGTCGCCACGCCACTTTGATATAGCCCAAAGCTTTGAAAAAAGGCTAAACATTTGATTGGGTTCGGGGGTCAAGTTACAACAGAAGAAGAAACGCTATCACTCCTATTGCCCGACGGATCGGTCTTTCTAGCATGTGGGGTGTTGGTTGTGTGCGGTGTTTACAGGAATAGATATTTGAGTTAGGCCCTCGGAAGGTGCACTAATCAACGTTCATCCTTGGGGGATTGTTGATCATGGGATAATTATTACTAAGGTGGAAAGTGAGAAATAGTTCCTAGATCCATTGGGTTTCTTGGGTGAAACCTTAGATCATCCTCGGCTATGCATATTTAAATATATTAAAAAGGTCCTAAATCTAGCATAAAGGCACAATTAAAATATAATAAGCATGCAAATATTATTATAATATGGCAATAATAATAATATTAGTAATAGGGAACAAAAAATATTAATAAGAGCCTTACCAATTGTAGCAAGACTTTGGGATCGAATCTAGGGCGATTCGAAGAACGTGGGGAGAAATACGGACAAAACAAGTTTAGTCTTGAGTTTCCGGGGTAAATAATGTGTGTTGAAAAACAGATACCGGGCACACCTATTTATAGTGCTTCGGTAATTGGGCTGGACCAGATGAAGGGTCGATCGGCCTTAAATATAAGGTTCGATCGGCACAGAAAAGAAGGGTCGATCGGCCCTAAATGTTAGGTTCGATCGGCACAGAAAAGAAGGGTCGATCGGCCATTTAAAGGATAAGGGTCGATCGGCACTATCTCCTGGCGTACTTTCCACGCGTGCGGATGACGGCGGAGGGGATGTGAATGATTAAGGGATTTTTTAGGGTTCCATTTAATTAACCGGGCCAGGATATTTTGAACTACCCCTTTTTTAGGACCGGGTACTAACATCTTCCCAAGGGGTAACTTAACCTCCGGACCCAAATCCTTTTTTTCAAAGTTTTGAGGAAATCGAAATGGCTTGGCGACTCCGTTTTTCAATTTAAACCGGATGTCTTCAAATCGATGTGAGGCGGTGACCCCTTACACGAGAAAGCGGTTCCAACATAAAAAACATATAAAAAAAAAGGAAAAAGCCGCAATCTTGGGTACCACACATTCACAGCGGGGCAGTACTTAGAGTGCTCGGATGATGAGCAGGACTCTGAGTAGTCCTCTTTCTTGATTTGTTTTTAGACAAAATGTGTGTTTTGTCCAAACAATTTGACTTGTACTTGAAAAGGGCCTTTGAGGCAGAACTTTGTATTTTGCGCATTTATTTAGTGATTACCTTCTTTTATTTTTGGCAATAAGCAAGTAGGTTGATCAAAAATAAATAATGAAACATGCACAAAAATTCAAACTGGTCAAAATTTATGTCTATATGCACTGTTATTTAATTAATTGCATTGTTGGACAAGCCCGGGGCGGAAGTGGTGTTGACAGTGGTTGATTGAAACTATGGATGCACGTAGTTTCAATGAGGCTTGAACAGGATATAGTTTGGAAATGTTTCCAAATTGAGGCAGCTGGCTGCAGAGTTTACCCAGTCAACTTGAAAAACAGTCCGGCCGGACTTGGATTCAATTTCCAGATTCTTTTAAATTGCAGTTCTGTTTTTGCAATTGTGAAAAAGCATGTTTGCTTCTGATCAATACTGAGTTTCTCTCTTAAATTCTTGAAGGTTTTCTTTGCTCTTTCCATAGCTCCATTTCTTAGGCTATCGTCTCAGATGCAAGAGCGATACTTGGACAATTTCCAGTCGTGGGTACGGCACCACACGAGGTAAAGCAAGGGTTTTTTCGAGGGTTGTTACGGGATGAAATTGGTTTGGACTTTGAAGGAGCTCATGCCGGATTGGGACCTTTTGAGAGCTGCGGCTCATTTTTGGGACGTACGGAGGCACGTGTACAACTTTTCGTACAACAAGATTACGCCCACTTTTGAAGATTTCTAGGCCATATTAGGAGGACCTGAGACGGAACAACTAGTTCTTCCCCTGACGGGTGGCATGGCCACTGTTGAGAAGTTAGTGTCTCTGCTTGGTATCTCAGCTGAAGAAGCATACGGGATGCTAATACTGAACACAGACTATGTTGACATTTTGGGGTTGCCCGATAAATTTGCCGGTTTCGAGGGGAGCGTTTTTGTGTGGGACGCATTTGCTCTGTGCGCGATTGCTACTTTGTTCACATTCACGTCCTTGGATGTGTACCATCACAGTGTACTGGACCTGGTGAGGCAGTACCGGAATGGGGGAGACATCGTGCCTTTGATCCTGGGCGAGACATTCCTGGGCATAGGTTGGATGGCGACCGGCAGCCGATACATGTGGGGAGGGAGTCCCGCTATTCTCACTATGTGGTTGAGGGAGTGATTGCAGATGGTGCCCGAGGTGCCAGTATCTTGTGACCCTTGGTCCTTTTCTCGACGTCCTCTGGTGATAGGGGGCGATCAGGCTGAGCTGGAGCTCTGGATGGCCAGACTCCGCACGCATCACTTGCGATGGTGGGTTCCTCATTGGAAGCTACAAACTTGTCGAACCGCTCAGGAGGGTCTTTTGGTTGTCAGAGTACCGGGGTTGTCCTGCATCGCTTTCTACATTCCATCCACAGGTGCCGCGACGATGCATTTGGACCAGGTGCCATTGACGGATTTGGGTCATGCTGCTACCTTCGAGGTGGGATCTCTTCCGATGGAAGATCCTTCGACGCTATTGCTTCTCACGCGGTTGTGGCAATACACGTCATTTTCTGCTAGGGTTCTCTTTCACCGGAGAGGGGGCACTGTTTTGTCTACACAGTATCTGAACTGGTACGAGGAGTGTATGGTGGAGACACAGATGGCCATTTTGTGGAGACGGAGGGAGCTGTTGGGTCTTGATTACCCTGACGGCTCGACTTTGAGGAGAACTGAAGCGATGACTAACCCTCAGAATCGTACTGGGAATGACATGGCTGATTATGAGGCCAATGCTGATCGCGCGGCCGACCATAGCACGGTCATGATGACTCGGAGAGAGGCAGCTCAAGATAGAGCTAGGGAAAGAGCTGCGTTGGCAGCTGCCGGTTTGACGGAGGCATCGGGAAGGGTCCCTGAGCCAGGTAGAAGGGCTACGGGAATATTCCCTGTGAAGGTGAAGAATACTCGCCACGAAAAAGGGAAGGGGAAGGAGGATGAAGGACCAAGTACGGGGGACTAGGTTGACCTTGCTGTCCGGAGTATCCACCCACTGTCATTGCAGACACATTAATTGATTAATGTTTTATTGTAGTTTTGCTAGCGTGTAGCGAGTCAAGAGTTGACCGTGCTTGAACTCATCAAAGATTGTTTTAACCGTAGTGAATTTGTAGGTTAATTGAAAAGAGTTTTTTTTTTCGAAACACAAGCAGTTGATGCTTATTTTTTTATTTTTTTTTGAGACCGAACCAATGATGGCTGACTACGTTCCCCTTTTACAATTGGACTAGGGGGCTCAGGTCACCGTAGTTCGACACTTTAGGTGATATTGAGAAAAACAAAGACAAAAGAAGTGCGACCTTGTTTTTTTCCTGGATCATTATCGGGAATGTATCCAGTTGGGTATTACTCTTTTAGCACTTTAACTTTACTGAGGGGTGGTGTATGGGGAAGGGGAGTTGACTCGTGTTCTTCCTCAAACGAAGTATCTGCGGAGCTTGCTTCCCTTCACGGGGTTAATGAAAGGGTTCCCGTCCAAATCTGCTAACTTCATGGCTCCTCCGGAGAAGATTCTTTGTATCACGAACGGGCCTATCCAGGTAGGCTCCCACTTTCCGAGGGGATTGGTCTGCGTAGGAGGCTTTTCCTTTAGCACCAAGTCGCCTTCTTTGATGTCTCTGATCTTGACTTTCTTATCAAATGCTCGGGCCATTCTGGTTTGGTAGGCACGAGTGTGCTCCATGGCTTTCAATCTGCGCTCATCGAGTAGAGCAAGTTCGTCGTGACGGCTCTGAAGCCATTCGACTTCATTGATCCCATTTTCCAAGAGGACTCGGAGGGATGGAATTTCCAATTCCACGGGTAACATTGCTTCCATTCCGTATGTAAGTGCGAAAGGAGTCTCCCCTGTGGCGGTTTTGACTGATGTTCTGTATCCCCAGAGGGCTAGATGTAGCTTCTCGGGCCAATCCCGACCTCTGACGGTCATCTTTCTGATTATCATTGCGAGAGTCTTGTTTGATGGCTCTACTGCACCATTAGTTTGTGGTATGTAGGGAGAAGACTTGTGGCGTGTAACTCTGAACTCGGTCAATAGTTGGTCACAGTCTCCTTCAAAGTGGGTCCCATTGTCGGATATGATCTCGTTGTGCACCCCGTATCTGCACATGATGTTCTCTTTGATGAACTCGGCCACCTTCTTAGAATTCAGTACCTTGTATGATTTGGCTTCTACCCATTTTGTGAAGTAGTCGACTATGACTAATATGAACTCGTGACCATTGCTCCCTGGCGGAGTGATTTTGCCGATGACGTCGATTCCCCATGTGGCAAAAGGCCATGGCGTAGTCATACAATAGAGTTTGTGAGGAGGGATGTGATTGAGGTTGGAGAATCGTTGACATTTATCGCAGCTTCTGATGAACTGGATGCAGTCTGTTTCCATTGATACCCAATAGTATCCCATACGGAGGATGATCTGTGTCAATGCTCTAGCGTTCATGTGCGGACCGCAGGTTCCATTGTGAACTTCGTTCATTAGCTTGCTGGCTTTTTCTTTATTTACACACCGAAGGAGTGGCCCTTGGTGGCGCTTCTTGTACAACATACCCCCCAAAATGACGAAATGGGATGCCAGGCGTTTTAGTGCCATCATGTTTTTGGCTTTGATCCCTTCTTTGTATTTTCCATCTTCATTTATGAAGGAAGCTTCTCCGTTTTGGAGGTACTGGTAGATTTGATTGTACCAGGGTTCGTCGATCCGTTCATTTTTAACTTCGATCTCACAGCAATAAGCGCGTGTTTCTCGTCTGCCTATTCTGAGGGGTTTTACTGATTTCCCTTCGGGAATTTTGACAAGAGATGCTAGGGTAGCCAGGGCATTTGTGAAGCGGTTCCTGTCTCTTGGCAAATAATGGAAAGAGATGTCCTTGAACTGAGCAATGAGCTCCTCCATGTATGTGTGGTACTTCTGGAGGCCAGAATCTATCATCTTCAATTTGTTGGACACTTGATTGATGATCAATGCTGAGTCTCCGTATACTTTCAGTTCTGAGATATTGCGCTCGAGAGCGGCTTCTAGACCGGCTGCGCAAGCTTCATACTCTGCTGCATTATTGGTTGCTTCAAAATTCAGTTTGATGGCTATGGGAGTGTGCTCGTCCTTGGGATCGACAAGGAGCATTCCAATACCATTTCCCTTCTTGTTGGCTGCCCCATCGAAGAAGAGTTGCCAGCGGTTTGCGCTATCAAGTGAGAAGATCCCGTCATCCGAAAACTGTGGATCAGGACCCTTGAGTTCACTGCTTGGGAAGTCTGCCAGCTGATCTGCCATTACTCTGCCCTTTGTTGATTTTCTGACCATGTACTTGATTTCGAACTCAGCCAGGAAGAATGACCACTTGGCTAGTCTCATTGACAAGGATGGCTTGTCGAAGAGATATTGGACGGGGTCCATCTTGGAGACCAGGAGCACTGAATGTGACTGCATGTAGTGTTTCAGTTTCCCAACTACCCATACCAAGGCAGTACAAGTTTTCTCTAATGCTGAGTAGCTGAGTTCACTTCCCTAAAGCTTTCGGCTTACGAAGTAGATTGCATGCTCAACTTTGGAATCTTTCTGTTCTTGTGCCAATATTGCTCCGATTGACGTATCTGTCACTGTCAGGTACAAGAGGAGTGGCTTGTCTTCATGTGGCGAGCACTGGATTGGGGGATTCACCAAGTATGTCTTAATTTTCTCGAAAGCTGCCTGGCACTCGGAGTCCCATTTGATGTCGGCATTCTTCTTCATCAGCTTGAACATTGGATCGCAGAGAGATGTCAGCTGGTTGATGAAGCGACTGATGTACTGAAGTCTTCCCATAAAACTTTTCACCTCTGTCAGTGTCTGAGGCGGCTTCATGTCGATGATGGCCTTGATTTTCTTGGGATCGGCTTCGATACCTCTTTCTGTAACCATGTACCCCAGTACTTTGCCTCGCTTGACGCCGAAGGTGCACTTCGCAGGGTTCAATCTCATGGAGTGCTTTCTGAGTCTGTTGAAGAACTTTCTCAAATCTGTCATGTGCTGCATGTCTGATCCTCTGGAGTGGATGATCATGTCGTCGACGTACACCTCGATTTCTTTGTGAATCATGTCGTGGAAGAGGGCTGTTGCAGCCCGCTGGTAAGTAACCCCAGCGTTCTTTAAACCAAACGGCATAATCGTGTAGTAGTATGTCCCCCACGGAGTGGTGAAAGCATACTTGGCTTGATCTTCCTCGAACATTTTGATCTGATTGTATCCGGCAAACCCATCCATGAAGGACTTTACCTCGAAATTTGTCGTGGTGTCGACTAGCATGTCGATGTTGGGTAGTGGGAAATCATCTTTAGGGCTGGCCTTGTTGAGATCTCGAAAATCCACACAGCATCTGACCTTTCCATTGGCCTTGGTGACCGTCACGATGTTGGAGAGCCAGGTCGGGTACTCAATTACTCTGATGAAGCCGACGCGGAGCATTTTCTCAATTTCTTCTTTCACTTGCAAGGACGACTCTGGCTTGATCTTGCGCAATTTCAGCTTGATAGGCTTGGACTCTGGATCCAGGGGAATTCTGTGCTCCACGATTGAGGGATCGAGTCCTGGCATGTCCTGATATGACCAGGCAAACACGTCAACATACTCTTTGAGGAGGTTTATCAGGGCTTCTTTTTCTGCATCGGCAAAGAAACTGCCCACTTGTGTCTCTTTAGGCTCTTGTACTGACCCCAGGTTCACTTTAGTCATAACCTCTTCGGCAACTTAGGCCCGATTGTCCTCTCGGTCTACTACACGCTTGAGAACTTCTTTAATGTATTGTTCATTTAATGTGTCTGCTTCTTTATCATGTGAGTCATTATTAACGTCTTTTAAGTTGTTTGTTAACTTATCAGTTGTTAAAGTGGCAATGAGGGGATACTCCGAAAGGTCAGACTTTTCATTAGATGCGAACGGAAATACATTGTTGGCTACATTATCATAGTCTTTCGGCGTAAGGCCGTTGGACGACTCAAAGGACTGGACTTTAACAAGGACTGACTCAGAGGGTTTGAGACCGGGTTTAGGAAGATGTGGGTGCAGGCCCAGCATGTCTTCCAGTTCTGTCTGGCTTGCCCTTGGTCCGGTGAAAGTTACCCAGTTTTTCAGTGGCATTGCTGGATGCTTGATGAGGGTTTGGGGGTCAAGAGGGTTGGCTTCTGCTATCCCAATCATGGCGATCATGTTGTTTTCGGATCCCAGGTCAATCAGGTTTGGCACCTCCATGACTTCTTAAAAAGACTCTGTAGAGCGGGTCCACTGAGAGCGTCTTCTATGAATTCTGGTTCCTTCTGCTTTGGAGTTATCGTCTCGAATGAGACCTCGGCGACTGACCTGAACAGTCTGTTTCCTATGGAGAGTGTCTCGAGCTACTCTTCTATGTCTGGGATTCCTTTGAATGTGTACTCATGCTGAACTGTGGTGGCAATTGGTCCAGGTAGAGTTGTGATGTCGAGGAACGCTCCCCTTATCGGATTAGCCTTGAGTCCTCTGAAACGCTTGAGGTCCCTTGCTAGATTTTCCATCCTTTCTGTAGTCTCTGTGCTGACTTTCCCTGCTTCTTTCTCATCTTCATCAGTTCCAGTGTCGGTCCCCTCAGTTCTACTGTCGGTTCCGCTGTCGGTTCCCTCAGTTCTGATGTCGGCTCCCTTGTCGGTCCCCTCAGTTCTGCTGTCGGTTCCCTTGTCGGTCCCCTCAGTTCTGTTGTCGGTTCCCTTGGTGAAGTAATGAGCGAGGTCGAAACTGTAAGGTTGGAGGTTGGGTGTGCCGTTGGAGGTTCCCCTTTTGCGGGCTGCTGCCTTAGTGCGGGCGAGCCTTTTGTTTTCCTTGATGTCAGCTGGTGTTGGCACATAACCGAGCCCTTGGACTGTAGTGTGGTCCTTGACTTCGACGACTTGGTGTTGGCCTTGTAACCTTTTGCCGAGCCCCAGTCCTGGGATGAAGTTCATGAGTTTCATCATCTTCATGGCGGGAGGGATTTTGTCTTGAAACAGTGGAAGGTCCACGTTGCATATTTGGATCTTGGAGGTTTTCAAGGTGAATCCAGTTAATGCCATGTCGTCATCATGCTTGATTTCTAACACTGGAATGTCGTTGGTGATGGTCCCCTCGGAGGTGACGCTGTCGCCGTAGACTGTGGTTAGCTCGTTGCCTTGCATGAACTTGATACATTGGTGAAGGGTGGATGCCACGCCATTTATTTGATGCAGCCAGGGTCGCCCCAGGATTGCTGTGAAAGTGACAGGAATGTCCAACACTTGGAATTCGGTGGGGATCATCCGCTTGCCGAACCAGATATTTAGAGTAGCAACCCCGAGAACTGTTCGGGAAGTGGAGTCATAGGCCTTGACAGTGTGGACTGAAGGCTTCAGATCTCTGGGCTTGATGTCAAGCAGGCCCATCATCTTGGCGGGCAAGACATTCATTCCGAAACCTCCGTCTACCAACACACGGGGAAGGCGACGCACGTCCAGCTGAACTGTGATGTAGAGCGGCTCATTGTGATCAGCCCTAAATTTTGGCAGGTCCAAATCTGTGAAGGTGATAATGTTACCATAGTGGATATTTCCGATCATCTGAATTACTTCGTCTGGGGTTGCGTCCACGGGGACCATGGTGCGAGCCAGACTTTCCTCTAGCTTGAGCTTGTGAGGATACGAAGATGTGAGCATAGACCAGAGAGAAATGTTCGCCTGGGTCTGCTTGAGCTGAGTGAGGATCGGGTCCTCTATCACGGAACTTGTGTCTTCAGGCAGGCCGGGTTGCAGTTCTGGCTCTGTCGGCTTTTTAGTGGCCTTGGGTGGTAATGCATGGATTTGACCCGATCAGGTCAGGACGCTGACATCAGGTTTGGTCCCTTCTGAACAGGTCGCTCTGAGCTGAGCCATAGTCAGAGGAGGATTCCTCGAAACATAGGGCCATATGCTTTCGTCAATTGTTGACTGTAGATGTATTCCTGGGAGCTTCGGCAACTTTCCGGATTCTATCCCAGGATACTGGCTTGGGTGCCTCTATGGGGAGGGAGTCTATGGTTTGCCGCAACTGCTCGAACATCAGTGCGCAGCAGTGGTTGCCAGAACTGAACTGTGGGTTGCTGACCCTCCGGGTGAGGTTAGAGAGTTCTTGGTTCAAGCGAACTGTCTCCTTGATCTCTTCACGGTATATCGCACTTCTTTCCTTCTTGCTGAGCATGCTCAGGGCATTCTGGAGTTGGGTTAGGCGATAGTCATGGTTTGCTAATTTTCCTCCACTTTTAGCCCAGATCAGCTTTCTTGCAGTAGAGCCTACGTCGAGAGTTAGCGCCTGTGTTTCTTCCCACGTGAGAATAGCCAGTGCTTCCTTGAACTGCATGCGGCAGTCTAGATAAACTTCCATCGGGGAAAGTTTTCCCTTCTGCTTTATCTGAGTGGCGGGTATGTCGGAAGGTGAGTACACGGCTTCCCAAACATCTGCCCATGTAACTGGCTGCTGTCCCAGTTGATCGTTTCTATAAACGAATGCCGTAGTCTGTGGAATCTCCCTGAGTAGTTGATGGAGATGTATTTCCATCTTTCTTTTCTTTTTGAATAGACCTTCCTCCTTCAGTTGGTCTTTTAGTTTGAGAGCAGAAATGATTCGTCCCCATCCTCCCAGGACCCTTGGGATTCCGGTTTTGTTGACTTCATGCCCGGCTTGGAAGAGAAATGTTACATCGTCTTCGTCGTCGCTTTCACAGAGGATTTACTTTTCTCGGGGAGATAAGCACTTGTACTCTTCCTGCTGTTCTGCTAGGTATTCCTTGTGCTGTGCCATTCCATCTCCTAGGTCGTTAGGACCGTTCACCGCCCTCCCTTGCCAAAGGGGGCTGGATGAGAAAAGACGGTAGTCCAGTAAGTTGCCGTGGGCAAAACCTTTGAGGTCGAACTGGTCTAGAGTGGCCTCTAGCTTTCTGTCTGAAGCTGCTTGTGAAGCTATAAGGGCTTGGTCCCTGTGAGTCTTCTGAGCTTGGTTCTCGTCCCAGAGACGGTTCTCTTGAGCAGCTAGTTCCATGAGGGCTTTCTTTGCGAGAGCTAAACAGTCTCCGTAGGTGCGCGCCGTCTGACTGGTGTCTAGAACTGTGATCACATCCAAATACCCGAATGGCGGAAACACTTGGATTATATTGACGAAGGAAGTCGGGCTGGGACATTCCATGCGGCCCTCCTTGATCTCGGTTACCAAGAAGTTCGCCCATATCTGTTTGATTGAACCCACGGGGGTATTGAATTCTGCGATGTTGAAAGTCTCGTAATCTCGCTGGATCTCCAAGTCTATCAAGGCTAGCAGTTTGCTGGCGGGATGCCTGAATCTGTGCCCGTGACGACTGGGAGCAGGATCGAACTTGAGCATTTTGATGCTGAGGTGATCATTCCTTTCTTCGGAAGCCGGATCTGTCTTGCAGGGAAGACTATTACAGATGTTTTCAGGGTAGCTACTGGAAGTGTTCCCAAGGTTGATCTGATTTGTGGCAGGGTGAGGAGCTTTGTCTCCTTTGCTGATGCCCTTGGCCTTGGCGGCGCTTGTGGCTGTAAGCTTGACTAACGACACGGGCCGGTTGCCACTGGGGCTGGTGGTCGGAAGTGATGATGAGCTCTGAGCTCGATTGGCCAGGGCCTCGTTTACTATGAGCAGGCAGTCGTCGAGGGTAACTTTGGCATTGCAGAATCTGATAATAAGGACCGGATCCTTGGTATCATCGGGATATCTGGAAAATATAATGTTGACGAAGTCATCGTCGGTCACTTGATCAGAGGGGTTCTTTGTCGTGTCAACCAGTTGTTTCCATTCTCCGGATAACCGCCTGTACGGGATGTTGAGCTTGACAATTTCCATGGTATTGGAGCCCTCATCGTAGGTGACATCATTGGAACTGGTGCCATCCTCGAAACTGAGCATATGTATGTAGGGATCTTCTTGCGGACCTGTCGCGTCCTCGACTCCGGAGAGTCCTGATTCGTTGTCGTCTGACGGCTCAACCCAAACATAAGGATGCCTCGCGTCCTGCCGCGATGCTGGAGCTGCTAGAAAAATATCATGCCCTTCGCTTGAGAAGAGGGGCTCGGCGGGCAATTCCTCATGGAGGACATCCCATACGACTGCCATACATTCATCACGAGTGTGATGTTGCTTGTTGACCTTTATCACGCAGATCTCTTCACCTGGCGGGGCCAGAGAGTAGGATTGAAGGATGCTGACAAATCTCCGATCGGAGACAGGGGGTTTTCGTGCCCGCATCATTGCGATGCTCAGGGTTTCTTTCCAGTCTGCTTCCAAGTTTCGGAAACGGCAGTTGAACTTGATGAACCTGACTGCTTCAGGGTCTGCCTGCTCGAGTACGTTGACATAGTTAGCATCTCTGGACTCTGAGGGATTCTGATGAGATTTGCCCCGATAGTCCCTTGGTCGGCTTGAAGGAGGTAGGCTCGGTGCCTGGCTGCGGGCACGCTTGGCTGTTGTCTCGACTTCGTTCCCTATGAGGAAACTGTCTCCTCTGATGACTTCAAGATCTCCTTGCCGGTAGATGAACTTGACGCACTGATGGAGAGTGGAAGCTATGGCTTTCATGTGGTGTAGCCAAGGGCATCCCAATAGAGCTGTGAATTCGGACGGAATGTCCATCACGTGGAATTTTGCTTGCACCATTTGGGTTTCAAACCAAAGTTCCAGAGTCACCGTCCCTAGAATGGGACGAGACGTGCTGTCGTAGGCCTTGACAGTCCGGGCAGATGGAATCATGTGGCCTTCGTCGATGCGTAGGGCTCGCATCATGCTGAGAGGGAGGACGTTGATTGCTGATCCGTTGTCTACCAATACTCCGGGGAGAGATATGGTGTTGAGCCGGAGAGTGATGTACAAAGCTTCATTGTGCCCTGAGGCTTCTCTCGGCAGGTCTTCATCACAGAAGGTGAGCATACTGCCATACAGTTGGGAATCGTAGATCTGGTCTCTTTCCGAAGAAGGAGAGTCATCAAGCCATCTGTTTCTTGTCTTCCTCTTGCGAGGTAAAGATTTTGGTGGTGCCTCGGGATTATGTTGAGGCTGCTTGCGACGGTGGCCGCCCATGGTTAGCACATTTATTGAGTGCGAGTGTCAAGCTGACTTTGACTTTCCTTTGCCGGCTAGTGCCCTGAAGTTGGGCAAATTGAACCTTGGTTGATCCCGTGGGGGATTAGGCTTTTGACTGGCAGTGAAGTTGTCAAGATTTGAGGTATTCCGTTGTCCTGAGGCCTGAACTCTGGTGTCTGTAAGTGCTCCAATTTGAGTTGTTAGTATTTTCGTTAGAAAATTAACGAAAGTTTTAACATTCCTAACATTTCTAACAATTCCTAACCTTTCTAACAAAGTAAGGGTAGATTAGGGATTTCCATTTAAAGTTAAACCAAGAAAAGAATCTCAAAAAGCAAAAGAAATTGGAAAAATCCGAATTAGGCAAGTTGAAAAACAGAAACTGCTGGAATTTTGAATAATATTCTTCCTGTTCAAAGCCTGGAGCAGCATTTAATGCACCAGGCACGTTTGCAATACCCTCCGCGCGGATCTGTTTGAAGTTCACAGTGGCCTATAAATTGAACCCTCCTCTCTCAGTCTACACAACACAAATCACTCACAGCAACAACACCTTGGCGAAAAATAGGGAGAAAACAGTGGGAATTCACTTGAATTGCCACCATTTTCACTTCAATCTTTCCCAAACCCCACTCACTCAAAATACTTTCAAAACACTCTCATACATACTCTCATACATACACCAATCCAAGCTCAAATCACCCCTTAGGAGGAGGATTAGAGAGAAAACATAGAGGACTTCATTGTTATCTACTTGTTTTCTCTTTAACCAACTCAAATCATCAATCCTAAACACTTTCAAGACCTAAACACATTCAAGCCTTTGAATCCATTCAAACACAAAACACAAGGAAGATAGGTATAACCTCCCTCTCCTTACCCTAAAATTCATCCATGCATGCATTTTCAAACTCCAAAATGTAGTTTGTTCATCTTCTTGTCTTAGATCCAAGAAGATGACCATGGAAGTTCATCTCCATGGATGATCTTCTACAAGGATCAACATTATTTTCAAAGTGTTCTTACTTACTTGCAATGAAAACACATTTTCAAAACCCTAAAAATCATTTTCATACATCAAATCTCTTTTTCAAAGGATAAAATTCCCCTTCCCAAGCAAATGAAGTGCTTAGTCCTAATGTACCCCAAGGATGGTTTGATATAGTTGATTCACCACTAAAATTTCAAGTGATCACTAATCAAAACCTAGGGAAATGGGAAAAAGCATGGATGCAAAACCCCCTTTAAAATCATGTTTTCCTTCTTGAGAAGTTGCTGTCCAGTAGCAATTTTCTAAGACCCCAGTCCATGGTATAATTTTTTGGACACAGATAAACTTGGAATTTGGTGTTGACTACAAAACACTTTTTGTAGCCAACATCCATATATTTCCAGACATATTTTTACTTTATTTTTTTCGTGAGTAAAAATCTCTTTTTCAAATTTTCCTTTAAAGGTCAGTTCATCAGTCTCTGGAAGTCCAGATTTCACATCTGAGATTTCCAGAAGGTTTTGGGTCCTCAAATAATCTCCAAAATGAAAAGTTCTTTTACAGAAACCTTATTTAAGGTGTTTTGAACATTTTTCATTCTCGGACTTTTCCCATATTCTGGAGTTTTCAAGCCCTAAAGTCCATTTCAAAATTAAGTGTCCACTGCCTTTTTCATTCTGGCAGAAATGGTTTCCAACTTCCAAAAAATATTTTGAGTACCACAATTCAACCCAAAAATCACACCAAAAATCATGGGCTCTGTCCAAAGTCTAATAAAGAATTCCCAATTTTTACTTTCCTCAGTTTCAACTTATTTTGGCCAAAGTAACACACACACACACACGCACAAACAAATGGTTTTTAGCTTGGAAGACTCATTTTACGAGGCATTCCGGGTGCACACTAACGTCCTTCCCGGCGTGTAACGTGACCTCCGAACCCAAATCTCTAATCTCGGGCATTTTTCAAAGTTTTGGCCCTTAAAATAAAAATGGCGTGGCGACTCCGGTCTTTTCGATTGGTTTTTCAAAGAAACGAAAAATTTCAAAGTTCTTTCGGAAAAATTGGCACATCATCACAGTGGCGACTCCGCTGGGGATTATAAGCTTTTAAAAAAAATGATATTTGGTATATTGGTGGAAACCATTAAACTTCCCGTTATCGCCTCCTAACACGAGTCGGGGATAAATTGTGGTTTAACAATCCCACGTACCGGTATCGTTGTTTTCAAAAAAAAAAAAAAAGCTTTTGAGGGTCAAGCTTCCGTCCCGGCATTTAAAATCGTTTGTGGTGTGTGTTGATTTTTCACTTTTTCGTGTTGTTTTGGCCGCCTCGGAAAAGTCAAAATTTTGACTGTTGGACCCGTTGCCTCGGATTTTGAATTATGTGTTTATGTGCTTATGTGTGCATTTAATTAAAAAAAATTCAAAAAAAAAAGAGATTTTCAAAAAAAAAATTCAAAAAAAAAAGATTTTTCAAAAAAAAAAAGAGAGAATTCTCAAAAAAAAAAAAATCATGCATCATTCTTTTTAAGACACATGAAAAATTTCTATTTTACTCAGAAAAAGAAGATAGACTGCTTGCACACTACGCGCACGTGACCTTACACTGCACACTACGTCCCTAACCCGGGGAAATCCTTGTCGCGGCCCGTTTGGTCTTATTACCCCTCTCGGTGCAAGCACAGGACTACCCAAACATCCCATGGAGCCTCGTGTCGACCATGCACTTGTCCGTGACACATTTTTGTTCGAGACCCGGTTGGTTTTTAGTTTGGTCTGTGTCATGCCCTGTCTATGTATAGACCTTTTCTTTCAAGCCTTTGTCGGCATACCAACTCAATATCTTTCGGGGACCCTAATCAAGTCGAAGTCCTGCCGGTTCTCCGTCATGGACTTTGACCAGATATTGACTGGCGCCTTGACTTCGGCTCTGACTGGCACAAATTATACACAGACTCCCAAAGCATGACACCGAGTCATCAAGGATTAATGATTATTCCATGCCTAATTACGGCTTAACCGAAGAAAAGTCAAGATCAATTGTGGACGCTTATCGGGCCCAAATCATGCCGACTTTTCGTCGAGCCCCTGACATGATCTTGACTTTTGACGTCGCCTTGTCCGTAATTTACATCGAATGCTCGTTAAGACTCGATTACCCGCCAGACTTTTAGGATCGTTTTTTTTTCGGTCGGTGGGACCCGCTTGCCTTATAGGACCCTCGCCCAGAGCAGTCCACCCTGGGAGGTCGAAATACAGGTGGAATACGAGGGGCTTATAGACGTAGTGACGGGGCCCACTGATCCAGGATCCAGAGTAGTTTGCGAAAAAGAAGAGCAATCTTTTCCAACCACTTAGGTTAATAAAACATGTTTTAAGTAAACAAGAACAAATAACTGCATGTTGCATGAGCCCTAAGCCCAAACACCAACCTGTTTCGCTTTCCCGAGTCTGAACCACACCCTTTTGCGCCTTCCACAGTAAGCAAAGTTTGGATCAAGCCCCCGGGTCATCGTTTGTTCAGCTCAGTCATTCCGGAGTCAGATACTTCATTGGTTTCCTCCTTCGCTTTAGCTCAAAGTTTCAGAATGGCCAACTCAGAGGAGAACGGTGAGGGACGTACAGCTTCGCACCCCGAAAATCCGCAAAATGCCGAGCAGTGGAATCAGATGTTGGAACAGGTAAGACAACATCAAGAGGCTCAGATCAGTCAGTTATTGGAAAATATCAGAGCCCAGGGGCTAGCGATTGTTCGCAACCCTAATGGAACCTTTACGGTTGATGCGAAGATTGGAACTAATCACCTTCCCGGGCATGCCAACTACCATCAAATGCCCTGTCCCCTTTCATTTGGAACTACTAATGGGCCAAGCATCCCCCAGCCTATCACTCAGCCTGCCTCTTGGCCTCATCGTCTCGATACTCCTCAACAGTCCGATCTCGGTCAACTTCCCCCTGGCGCCTCTTAGTTTTCACCTTTGGGTTTCAATCAGTCTGTTTATGCCCCGCAGCTTGGAATGGGTCAGTTCGCTACTACAAAACCTCAGTCTGGCCCGGGCCATCGATGCAGGAATTGGTCGGTTCGGTACATCTCGGCCCTACTGGCTCGATACTCCTCAACAGCCCGATCTAGGTCAAACTGCCCCCGGTGCCTCTCAGGTCTCACCATCAGGATTGAATCAGTTGGCTTCCGCCCCACAGCTTGGAAGGGGTTAGTTGACTACTTCACAACATCAGTCGGGTTCAGGTCATCATCTCGGAATGGGTCAGTTCACGATTTCTCAATCCCAGCAGTCTGACATGGCTCTACAAGCCATTTTGGGATAGTTTGCTTCTCAGGCTCCATGGTTCAGAGGGGGCCAGCTTGCTTCCTCCAATTCTCGAAGCACACTTGCCCCTATGATACTGCAAGATCACATGGGCCACCAGGCTCTTATCACCACTTCATCAGGTTTACCGTATTCACAACATCCTCCAAGCTCTACCTCGCCCCTCCGGTTGGGAAGTCCGATAAGGTCAAATGCTCCTCATAAAATTCTCCACCCGGCTGTTACGCAAGCTGCTCCTGATCATCAAGTACAGTATGCACATTACCCTTGCAGTCACGTTCCTCAGTGTGGTCAAGACACGTTCAGTCCTACTGTTACGATGCCTCAAACCTCGTGTCTTCAGCAGCCTTTTGGATCCGCACTCACTGCTCCCTGGTATCCACCCATTACGAGCCATATATCCTCATCTTCGGCAACTGCTAGGCCTTATGAGGAGGGTTACGGTCACGCTTTTAATGCTCAGACTGTCATCCCTCCCATCAGAGTACTTCCTACTGTGGTTTCATTTACTGATGCCAATCTTGTGGCGGTGTCGTGCAGTCCCAGTGTTCCTATTGACTCGTCCAAAGGATTACTGAAAGAACCAATTAAGAAGGTACAAGAAAAGCCTAGCAACGAGAGTATCGACGATCGCTTGACTCGGGCCATCTCACCATACCAATCTTGTGTATCTGACGCGAATGAGTTTTACAAAAGGTCAAATCTCGATGATTACATCGATGAGTACATCAAAAGGGTTCATGCACGGGGAAGCACTACGGGTCGGAACATGTCTCACCGTGTAAGTGCTCCAATTTGAGCTTGTTAGCATTTTCGTTAGAAAATTAATGAAAGTTATAACATTACTAACATTCCTAACATTCCTAACTTTTCTAACAAAGTAAGGGTAAAATGGGCATTGCCATTTAAAGTTAAACCAAGAAAAGAATCTCAAAAAGCAAAAGAAATAAGAAAAATCCGAATTGGGCAAGTTGAAAAACATAAACTGCTGGATTTTTGAATTTTATTCTTCCTGTCCAAAGCCTGAAGCTGTAATTAATGAACAGTGCACGCTGTCAATCATATCCGCGCGGACATGTTTGTCAATTTCAGAGGGCTATAAATTGAACCCTCCTCTCTCAGTTTACACAACACAATTTGATCACAGCAACGAAACTCTGGCGAAATATAGAGAAAAAACAGTGGGAATCCTTAGATTGCCACCATTTTCTCTCCAATCTTTCCCAAATCTCACTCACTCACAAACACTTCAAATCACTCTCATACATACTCTCATACATACACCAATCCAAGCTCAAATCACCCTATAGGAGGAGGATTAGAGAGAAAACATAGAGGACTTCATTGTTATCTACTTGTTTTCTCTTTAACCAACTCAAATCATCAACCCTAAACACCCTCAAACACTCTCATATTCAAGCCTTAAACACTCTCACATTCAAGCCTTCAAACACAAAACACAAGGAAGATAGGTATAACCTCCCTATCCTTACCCTAAAATTCATCCATGCATGCATTTTCAAGCTACAAAATGTAGTTCTTTCATCTTCTTGCTTTAGATCTAAGAAGATCACCATGGAAGACCATCTCCATGGATGATCTTCTACAAAGATCAAAATTATTTTCAAGTTCTCTTACTTTCTTGCAAAGAAAACTCATTTTCAAAACCCTAAAAACCATTTTCATACATCAAATCTCATTTTCAAAGGATAAAATTCCCCTTCCCAAGCAAATGAAGTGCTTAGTCCTAATGTACCCCAAGGATGGTTTGATATAGTTGATTCACCACTAAAATGTCAAGTGATCACTAATCAAAACCTAGGGAAATGGGGACAAGCATGGATGCAAAACCCCCTTTAAAATCATATTTTCTTTCTTGAGAAGTTGCTGTCCAGTAGCAATTTCCTCAGACCTCAGTCCATGGTCTAATTTTTTGGACATAGATAAACTTGGAATTTGGTGTTGACTACAAAATACTTTTTGTAGCCAATATCCAGATCTTTCCATAAATATTTTTACTTTATTTTTTGTGTGAGTAAAACTCCTTTTTTCAAATTTTCTTTTAAAGGTCAGTTCATCAGTCTCTGGAAATCCAGATTTCAGATCTGAGATTTCCAGAAGGTTTTTACCCCTCAAATCATCTCCAAAAAGAAAAGTTCTTTTACAGAAACCTTTTTTAAGGTGTTTTGAACATTTTTCATTCCCGGACTTTTCCCAGATTATGGAGTTTTCAAGCCCTAAAGTCCATTTCAAAGTCAAGGGTCAACTGCTTTTTTCATTCTGGCAGAAATGGTTTTCAACTTCCAAAAATCTTTTGAGTTCCAAATCTCAACCCAAAAATCACCCAAAAAATCATGGGATCAGTTTAAAGCCTTAAAAAGAGTTCCCAATTTTTACTTACCTCAGTTTCAACTTATTTTGGCCAAAACACACACACACACACACACACACAACAAAGGATTTTGAATGTTTGGAAGACTCGTTTTTACGAGGCGTTCCGGGTGCACACTAACGTCCTTCCCGGCACGTAACATGACCTCCGAACCTAAATTTCTGATCTCGGGCTTTTTTCAAAGTTTTGGCCTTTAAAACAAAAATGGCGTGGCGACTCCGTTTGATTTTCAAAAAAAATCGGGCATCATCACAGTGGCGACTCCGCTGGGGAGAAATAAGCTTTTCCTAAAAAAAAATGATATTTGGTATATTGGTGGAAACCATTAAACTTCCCGTTATCGCCTCCTAACACGAGTCGGGGATAAATTGTGGTCTAACAATCCCACGTACCGGTATCATTATTTTCAAAAAAAAGAAAAGCTTTTGAGGGTCAAGCTTCCGTCTCAACATTTGAAAAATCCTTTGTTTTGTGTGTGTTGATTTTTGCACAGTTTTCGTGTTTGTTTTTGGCCGCCTCAGAAAAGTCAAAATTTTGACTGTCGGAATAATGTCCCTAACTGTCGGAATTTTTGTGCTTATGTGCTTATGTGTTCATAAAATTTTCAAAAAAAAAAAAATTTCAAAAAAAAATTCAAAAAAAAAAATCATGCATCATGCCTTTTTAAGACACATAAAATAAATTTTTATTTTTCTCAGAAAAAGAAGATAGACTGCTTGCACACTACGCGCACGTGACCTTACACTGCACACTACGTTCCTAACCCGGGGAAATCCTTGTCGCGGTCCGTTTGGTCTTATTACGGCTCTCGGATGAGCACAGGACTACCCAAACATCCCATGGAGCCTCGTGTCGACCATGCACTTGTCCGTGACACACTTTGTCCGAGACCCGGTTGGTTTTTAGTCTGGTCTGTGTCATGCCCTGTCTGTGTATAGACCTTTCCTTTCAAGCCTTTGTCGGCATACCGACTCAATATCTTTCGGGTCCCTAATCGGCCGAAGTCATGCCGGTTTCCCGCCGCGAGACTTTGACCTAGATATTGACCGGCGCCTTGACTTCGGCTCGGCGGCACAAATTATACACCGACTCCCAAAGATGACACCGAGTCATCAAGGATTAACGGTTATTCCATGCCCGATTACGGCTTAAGCGACGACAAGTCAAGATCAACTGTGGACATTTATCGGTCCAAATCATGCCGACTTTTTGTCGAGCCCTCGGACACGATCTTGACTTTGACGCGGCTTTGTCCGTAATTTACATCGAATACTCGTCAAGACTCGATTACCCGCCGACTTCTAGGATCGTTTTCTTTTCGGTCGGTGGGACCCGCTTGCCCTATAGGACCCTCGCCGGCCCATCCCCGGGAGGTCGAAATACGAGGTGGAATACGAGGGGCTTATAGACGTAGTGACGGGGCCCACCGATCCAGAATCGAGTAGTTCGCGAAAAGAAGAGCAATCTTTTCCAACCGATTAGGTTAATAAAACATGTTTTAAGTAAACAAGAACAAATAACCGCATGTTGCATGAGCCCTAAGCCCAAACACCAACCTGTTTCGCTTCCCGAGTCCGAACCACACCCTTTTGTGCCTTCCACGGTAAGAAAAGTTTGGATCGAGACCCCGGGTCATCGTTTGTTCGGCTCGGTCATTCCGAAGTCGATACTTCATCGGTTTCCTCCTTCACTTCAGCTCAAAGTTTCGTAATGACCAACTCGAGAGGAGAACGGTGGGGGACGTACAACTCCACACCCCGAAAATCCGCAAAATGCCGTACGGTGGAATCGAGATGTTGGAACAGATAAGACAAAATCAAGAGGCTCGAGATCAGCCGCTTATTGGAAAGTATCGTAACCCGGGGGCTAGCAATTGTTCACCACCCTAATGGAACCTTTACGGTTGATGCGAAGATTGGAGCTAATTACCCTCCCTGCATGCCAACTACCATCAAATGCCCCGTCCCCTTTCGTGTGGAACTACTAATGGGCCAAGCATCCCCAAGCCTATCACTCGGCTGCCTCTCGGCCTCATCGTATCGATCTTGGTCAACTTCCCCGGCGCCTCCAGTTTTCACCTTTGGGTTTCAATCGGCTTGGAATGGGTCAGTTCGCTACTCCAAAACCTCGCCCGGCCCGGCCATCAACTGAATTGGTCGGTTCAAGACATCTCGGCCCTTATCGCTCGATACTCCTCGACACCCGATCTAGGTCAACCCGCCCCCGGTGCCTCTCGTGTCTCACCACCAGATTGAGTCCGCTGGCTTTCGCCCGCAGCTTGGAAGGGGCCGGTTTAGTACTTCACAACATCCCTGGTTCGGGTCATCGCCTTGGAAGGGGTCGGTTACTACTTCACCGCATCGCCGGCTCTCGGGTCACCATCTCGAATGGGACAGCTTCGTTTCTCGTGCTCCATGGTTCGGGAGGGGGCCGGCTTGCTTCCTCCAATTCTCAGCACACCGGCCCCTATGATACCGCAAGATCACGTGGGCCACTGTGCTTTTATCACCACTTCATCGTGCTCTACCCCGCCCTCCGGTTGGGAAGTCCGACAAGGTAAAATGCTCCTCATCAAATTCTCCACCCGGCCGTTACGCAAGCCGCTCCGCTCATCAAGTACAAGATACACATTTCCCTTGCAGTCATGTTCCTCGGTGCGGTCAAGACACATTCAATCCTACCGTTACGATGCCTCAAACCTCATGTTTTCAGCATTTTCCGGATCCGCACTCACCGCTCCCCGGTATCCACCCATTACGAGCCATATATCTTCATCTTCGGCAACCGCTGTGCCTTATGAGGAAGGTTACGGTCACGCTTTTAATGCTCGGGACCGTCATTCCTCCCACCAGAGTACTTCCTACTGTGGTTTCGTTTGCTAATGCCAATCTTGTGGCGGGGTCATGCAATGTTCCTATTGACTCGTCCAATGGATTATTGGTAGAACCAATTAAGAAGGTACAAGAAAAGCCTAGCAACGAGAGTATCGACGATCGCTCGACTCGGGCCATCTCACCATATCAATCTTGTGTATCTGACACGAATGAAGTTTACAAAAGGTCGAATCTCGACGATTACATTGATGATTACATCAAAAGGGTTCGTGCACGGGAAAAGACTACGAGTCTGAACATGTCTCGCCGCTATAAACCTTACCCTTCCAACACGACTCCGACATCCGGTAAAGGAAAGAAGGCATTGTGTACAATTGATGGCCCCCAAAAGCAACCAAGAAATGGTGGTCCTTTAAGGCAACAAGAACGTTTTGATGATCTTGGGATGCCCATGGGCTTAATTTTCAAGGGCTTAGTAAGGTTAGGCCTTTTGGAGCTTCTCAAGGACTACCATCCAAGGAGCTCAAATGCACCTCTCGACATGAGTAAGCACTGCGCCTTCCATGATCATTATGGCCACACGACCGACAACTGCATAGTCTTGAAGAGAGCGGTTCAAAGGTTAATCGAAACGGGCAAGCTTGAGCGCCCCAATGGACCAAAACCGGCAAACCCTGTTCAGAATGGTGACCAAGTCAATGACCAAATCTCGAATCCCGAGGATTTGGGTGTTCCCTTAAGCAAAGTTTTAAATAGCTTGCTAGAGCAGGTCTCCTCGAACCCATGAGAAACTATCGGCCCCAAGGATCCCAAAATCCCTTTTGACACCACTAAGCACCGTGCTTTCCACCGCACCACGCTCATACGGCCGACAAGCATGTACGGCTTTGAGAAAGGCGATTCGGGGATTAATTAAGAAGGGCACACTCGAGCGCCTCGGTGATCTCAACCCCGCCAATGATCATTTCCCAAACAACGCGAATGTAAACATGATTGAATTTTATGATTCAAATTCTGTGAATTCAATGTACTCGACAAGTCGGATGATTTAGTCGCAACAAATGTTGAGAATGGATGGTTTGACCGCAACAAGCATGTGGCCATGGCAAAGCTGGATTTGGTAAAATGCTTTGAACTCTCGCCCTCCGATAAGTTCACGATCGACGCCAAGGTTAAATGGGATGATAATGATCTCGATGGCGGATTTGGCGTAAAGCGGTAAGGGTACAAGAAATCCGATGATTAGGAAGGAAGAGTTAGTCCTGGCTTTGGAAAGCGCCCATAAGATTCATGAAGAACAAATTTAACCCCGCTCATCAATGCTCTCCGCCGCCATGGAGTTCGTAACGCTGAAGCGAATGGTTCCCCTGGTCATGGTCGAAGATGAGACTTCGGAAACAAGTGATTTCAGTCCCTTCATCCTATAACCAATACTCTCCATCCCACGGCCAATACCTCCCTCCATCCACATATGATCCCTTGCCAAGGACAATTCCTCTTCACTCTTTCCAAAGACTCGGGCCATTAGGGCTCCATCGCCCTCGGCTCCTCGTAACGAGTTGGGCTCCATCACACCTGTTCCTCAATTTCAAGAATACCGCGCTTATGCTCCGGCTTCACATAATCGGCTTGAGCTATGTGGCTATGTTCAAGCCTCTACACCCACCCGAATGCGATCATGAGTTGCTAAAAGAAAATCCGGATGCCACAAGTTTTCCGTTGTCATCTACCGGACTTAGTGAATTCACCCGTCGGTTTCACCGGTCTGCTGGCCGTGTTTCCTCTCGCCGATAAGAGTCTTGTTGCGAGTTCCAAGAATCTCGAATGTTCCCGTTGATCCCCATGTGGCAATATTGATAGAGCAAGTGAAACAAATGCAGGAGAAGCTTGATCTTATGATAAGTACTAGCACTCCTTTGACCCAAGATGTCGAACCGTGCAAAGAAATGATTCTGTCGCGCAAAATTCAAGTGCCCGAAGCGAGAGAATCCGATAGGACAACCCGCCCCAGAGCACACTTGTCTAATGCCGGTTCCAAGCTTGAGAAAGGCCCGAAGATACAATCGCCTAGTATCACCCCTTTCACTCAAAACAACCGCCGCATCGCCGAATCCTCCCAAACAGAGCCCAATACCCCTCAAGGTCCTCTCGGGTTCACTTCCTTCCATCAATATGCTCGGCCGACAAAGTTCGTCCCCGTGACTTTTCCGACCCGTTTCTTTGGACAACTCGTGCTCGCCCAGGTGCTCCATGGCCTCAAACTCCTCCACTCCCACCAGATCATGGGCACATAACCGATCACCGCCTCGGTCTGCAGTAATGGAATCAGAAGTTAACAGAAAGATGGAAAACTCAAGCGTCTTGGAAGTCCAACAACAAAGAGTAGCTAGACTAGGGGCTACCCATCCTTTAATATTAAAACAGTCTTTTAGTCAACCTTCGTAGGTTCTAGTACTTTCTTCGTTTAATCAAGTCCTCCTTGGACATTGTAGTTAATCTTAAGTTTTCTATAAAAGAGTCTTTTTCTTTTCTCGCTAGACTTGAGACATTATTTGCACACCTACATTACAGTGAATGAAATGGTTGTATTTTAAATGATCACTAGCATCGCTCAACAAATAATCTCTGGTAATGATTAAGATTTTAATTAATTGGTGCGAGAAAGTCAACTAATGCCCTCCCTATACACTTTCCTCACCTCACAAAGGCCTCCATCAAGCCATACACTTTCCAAAACATATCCCCATCATCACCTTGATCAAGTCAACGAAGGCGGCAACATCGGGGGACAACAAAAGGTCACTCAAAGATCGGGAGATCGACCCCATATCGAAAAAAACAGGGGCTTGCCTCCGCCCCCATGCATCAAGAAAGTTCAAGTAGAAGCTTGCCTTCGTCCTCGTGTGCTCAAAAAAAAAAAAAAACAAAAGCTTCAAAAAAAAAAACAAAAGCTTCAAAAAAAAAAAA
The DNA here is from genome assembly GCA_022495995.1 of Adenophora triphylla var. japonica. Classification (NCBI taxonomy): domain Eukaryota; kingdom Viridiplantae; phylum Streptophyta; class Magnoliopsida; order Asterales; family Campanulaceae; genus Adenophora; species Adenophora triphylla. Next base: position 58,972 of record JAFEMH010001923.1, read on the forward strand.
ACAAAAGCTTCAAAAAAAAATAAAAACAAAAAAAAAAACAAAAGCTTCAAAAAAGAAAAAAAAAAGCTTCAAAAAAAAAAAACAAAAGCTTCAAAAAAAAAAACAACAAACGGCTTCAAAAAAAAAAAAGCTTCAAAAAAAAAAAAAACAAAAGCTTCAAAAAATGAGGCCAAGGACCTAGCACCGCCGATCGAAGGTTTGACATATGGGCAAAATTAAAGCCCGAAGAACGGAAGTTGTCGACAACAAGGGGAGCAGCTTAAAGCAACGGCAAAAACATATCATAAGCCCTTAAGCCGCATCCAAAATCTTTTCTCCCCGATGAAGGACGACGATCAAGAAGCAACGGAATCGCTCAAAATGACTTGTCAAGGAATCACCTCAAGGCCCGCACCTTATCATCCAAACTTCCTATCCGAGCCTTTTCACCAAAAGTACCACAAATGTTCATGCCCCTTTTCTAAAGCCAAACACGTTCAGGCCCGAACTACGGCGACCTGAGCTCCTCACAATGAGGGGAACGTAGGCAACCGTAAAATGGTCCGGTCATAGACACATTCAAATCCCGTAAGATCCGGCCTCACCAATAGCCTCTCCTATACACGATCCCTCTTCACCATTCGCCAACTTCGACTCTTGGTATCAGCTGACTTTCTCCTCATGATTAATCAAAATGTTTATTCATATCGAGATTAGGGGTTGAATAACCCGAACATTAATAAAGGGTTTTAAGCAATCTTGTGATCATTTTGAATAAAACATATTTTCGAGATGTCTCGACAAGTCTTCTTTTTCTACATTATAGGAAAAATAGAGCTAAACACTAATTTTCCGTCGCGGGGGCTTCCATACACTTTTACAAACCTTTCTAAACTTATGCTCTTTCAAAAGAGTCAAACCCAAAGCGAGTTCTTTTGTGCCTTCGTCAAATGAGGCCATCAAATAATACAAATCGGGATTCATCCCCACTTTTCGAAAAAAAATATATGCCCCCGCAGTATACATTCCTAAAATTGTCTTGCTTTTACATTTTCTTCCTGACTAATTGAATAAAGAAAAGAATAAAGTAAATATGGAAGGATGGGTTGCCTCTTTTGCTACATGATAATTCAAGAACGTTGGTTCTTCACTCGCTACAAGATGGGTTGGGTCTCTGTTCGCATCGCCTACAAAGTGCCTACCAGGTTGAAGCCTCTCTAATTGTGTCGATTCACAACATGAGACCGAGGCTTTACCAAGTTACTTCTTCCAAATCAAGACTTTGCAAATACATCTCTTCGTACTAAGGCTCCACCAAGCAAGATGAGATTTGATCGCCATGTTGGTCATGGGCTAGTCAAGTGCGGTTCTTTGATGTCCAAGGACGAGGATGGAATTTTAACCAAGACCAAAAATTCATCATATTTCTATGGCTAATATTGGAACTCCGAGTCCATAAAACTCCTTGTGCCAATCGTAATGAGGTTTCGATGTTCGTCCTTGGAAGATGTCAGGAATTTTGGTTTGACGATTGCCCTCAACCCCGATGGAACTTTCACGGTAGAAGAGGAAAAGGATCCCCATCCCTATCTTGGCCGACAGACTACCACCACCTTCCTCACACTCTTCTCAACTCGCAAATCACCCATCCTTTCAAATTTCGGTTTGATATACATTCACGGTTCGGGCCTGGGACGCCATTTGGAGAAACAAATTGACTTCAATCCGATTTGGGCCGTATGGTATGCCTCAAAGCGCCGGGGTCAGCTCGGTATGTCACGGTTTGGTATGCCTCGCAGCCGGCATGCATCGGGCCAGAGCTTCTCGGTTACATCGGTTTGAAATGCCTTGGCAAAGAACCCAGTTCAAGATATCCAATCCCCGCACCGCACAAGCCTCATAAGATCCCTTCATGACCGTCTCAACGGGACAAAGAAACCCCAAATACGTACTCCTGGACCCATGCAGTCTAACGTGACCGATCAGTTCACGGCTCCTCGGCGGGGCAAAATCGCATGCGGAATGTCTTCTCATGGTTGGGGTTACCTCGGAATACCACAGCGAATTGGAATCCCACCTCAGTTTGGAACCAATCTATCAGGGCCTTCGCAGCAACAGTTTGGAATGCTTCCACAGTCTGGTCCAGGGCAACAGTCAGAAGCCTTTCCTCAGAATGATGCTAGCTCAGCTGCTCCTCACACAGCTTCCGCAAACCCATTTCTCACTCAGGGTTCAATGAGTTACCAAGTCCCCATCCCAGTTTCATCAGAATCACCAGGACCGCAGTACCCCCTGGTCATGCACCTTCAGCTATGCAATTCAACAATCAGGGACAGCAGCCCGCACTTAAGCCTACTTATGGGCCTCGCTCAGGAAATCCGAGTCACCCGGCTACATCAAGGCGCCTTCGCCCTCTTTGCCGGTTGAAAATCAACAACAAGCCGCGAGGTTCTATCCCTTTGCCCGGGGTCCTACTCGAAGCTCCCGGGGTGATTCGGGCCAAGGACGGGATTTCACCTATGTCCCCAGATCGGCCGTTCCCTCCGCTGTCTGCCGCCGGTGGTAGCTCCTCTCTCTAGCTCGGTCGGTTTGAATGCCATGGTTCCGCCACAAGACCCTCATTTGGCTTGGTTCGTGGAACGACACAAGGAAATGAAAGCACGGATTGCTGAATTATTTGCTAAGAAGTCTGCTTTCCGACCAACGAACCCGGACTCCTTTGTTCCCCACAAATTCGTGATGCCTAATTTGGATCTCTTTGATGGCACTGCATGCCCGAAAACCCATCTGGACACGTATACCTTGGCAATGAAGGTCAGAAGGGGCGCCGATCAGCGGTTGGGCGACTATTTCAGTCTCTCTTTGAAGTCTAGTGCTCTAAAATGGTTCTTCCGCTTAAAATCCGAGGCCAGGGCTACATGGGACCAGACTACTAGCCAACTTGGAGTGGGAAGCAAATAGATTTGACCTGCAGACAACAATGCAGCATCCCGACAAGAACATCAGGGACTTTTACAAGCAAGATGGCAACTCCTCCTTTTGAAGAGGAACAACTAGACATCTTTCAGTCACGCCTGAAACCACATCTGAGGATCTCACTTAGCAATTTCCCCTATCCGGATCTACGTGCAATGATCAATTCCGGGGCTAAATTTGAGAGGGCTTACAATCGGCGACGAGTTGTCGCACCTGCTTACGGATACCGGGTTCCTTCCACCTCCAACACGACTCCTGAAAAAGGGCAGTGTGAGAACTGATCGAAAAGGGGACCCCAAGGACCCAATACAATCAACAATCCATTCCCTAAAAAAAAAAAAGTAGGGTGAATATGATCGAAGCCACGAACAAGACAAGTGCCACTATGGCTAACAGTTCCCATATGGAAGACACTCTTCGAAGAGAGGATTCTAGTATCATAGTCGGTATCAAAGATGGGTTTCTCCCTTCATGACAACTTCACCTTGAAGGCTCTCACGTTGATCGATTGGCTCGGTACTTCATCAGTATGTCAGCCAAACCTTTAACTGGACCTCTGTAGTGACGCTTTGTCAAACCTGGGGCTTCATCAAATCATTCAAAGAAAGATTCCGTGGTTTTCGCCATGTCTTTTCCATGGAATGGGGCTTTATCAAGTCACACCTATCTTCAGAAGAAAGGCCTAGTCACCTCAACAACTATCTTGGAGTTTCAGCTTTAGAACTTGGCATATGGCAACTCCCTGCATCATCAAAAGTTGGGAATCTCCTCATATCAGCATTTCGTCAAATCACAACTAACCCAAGCAAAAGAGGGTTCATTCATGTCAACATGCTTTGATTCTAGAGCACATCGGCGTCGGCTTCAAATGTCCGAGACTCGAAAAGAAATTTCAATCGAGACCCGGGATTCAAATCCAACTTCATCCCAAGATCAAAATTGACCTCATCAATAACATGCAATTCAGTCCGCGACTAAAGGATATCACCCCACCAGCTCAAAGCTTGTCCCAAACAGTCAACAACACATATATCCCCTCTCATCACCATGCATCCCCACAAAAATCTCCCAGGGCTCATGTAGCATGCACAAAACTTGAATCAATAGGAAAAATCCTAAGTGATTGAAAATCATAAATCGTAATTTCCCTGCCAAAAGCTTAGGCCAAGTGCATCTTCGAAAGCAAATAAACGCATCATCTCATAATCATTTTTGGTTCTATGCATGCATCCGCCATCATGAATGCCATATATGCATCTTCCTCTTCACTAACAAATGCAGGAATTCAAACGTAATCCCCCTTTTCGGCAAGGATGATCTTCACCAAAGACGACCTCAAATGGATGAAAACAGTCCCCAACATCCACAAACATATGAAGACCGCCTCCAGTGTCTACAAATCGGTCAGGGACGCCAAGCTCTCCAATACAATTCGGTCAGGGACGCCAAGTTCTCCAATACAATTCGGTCAGAGACGCCAAGTTCTCCAATACAAATCGGTCAGAGACGCCAAGTTCTCAAAACGCAAATCGGTCAAGGACGCCAAGTCCTCCAATACAAATCAGGTCAGGGACGCCAAGCTCTCCAATACAGTACGGTCGGAGACGCCAAGTTCTCAAAATGCAAATCGGTCAAAGATACCAAGGTCTCAAATACAGTACGGTCAGAGACGCCAAGTTCTCCAATACAAATCGGTCAGGGACGCCAAGTTCTCAAATACAAATCGGTCAGGGACGCCAAGTTCTCAAATACAATGCGATTAGAGACACCAAGTTCTCAAAAGCAAGAAGTCCCAATGTGAAGACAAGCTCAAAAACCTCTACAAGTTTGACGATCACCGGCCAAGATGCGGACTCAACCAAACTCCTCCTTCAGTCAAAATGCCTCCAAAGACAAAGCAAATCGTCGGCGAAACCGTCCCACGAACGGCAACCTAACAACTCTTCATCAACATCGGTAGTAGCCTCGGCTACTGAGGTAAGCACGCACGGTATGAAGGCATATCTTAATCAACTACTTTTCTAAAAGAACATTATCATCAAATCTTAGGGCGACTTCCCAAAAAAATAGTCAAACCTCAAATACTGTCAAACCATCAAGGACCATCCCCAGCTATTTTCGAACTACGACCGATACGTAGGTAGCCTATCATTAGGTCCAGCCACTCGACCAGCACGGTCATCCTTTCCTTCGGCAGCAGACGTAAAACCGATCCCTTCAAATGAAGTCCACTAGAGGACCATCTATCCTAAACCATCAAAGGAAATCATTTCAAATCGAGGTTCGAGGCACCTAAGACGCCATCATCAAGGTTCGAGGCACCTAAAACGCCATCATCGAGGTTCGAGGCACCTAAGACGCCATCATCAAGGTTCGAGGCACCTAAAACGCCATCATCGAGGTTCGAGGCACCTAAGACGCCATCATCAAGGTTCGAGGCACCTAAGACGCCATCATCAAGGTTCGAGGCACCTAAGACGCCATCATCAAGGTTCGAGGCACCTAAGACGCCATCATCAAGGTTCGAGGCACCTAAAACGCCATCATCGAGGTTCAAGGCACCTAAGACGCCATCATCAAGGTTCGAGGCACCTAAAACGCCATCATCGAGGTTCGAGGCACCTAAGACGCCATCATCAAGGTTCGAGGCACCTAAGACGCCATCATCAAGGTTCGAGGCACCTGAGACGCCATCACCGAGGTTCGAGGCACCTAAGACGCCATCATCAAGGTTTGAGGCACCTAAAACGCTATCACACACAACACGAGGAAAGCGATAAATTGCAATCATCCCTTAGGGTGACTTCCCAAAAATAGTCAAACCATAGGGTGACTTCCCAAACATCAAAACCTTAGGGCGACTTCCCAAAAATAGTCAAACCATAGGGCGACTTCCCAAAAATAGTCAAAACCGTAGGGCGACTTCCCAAAAATAGTCAAGTAATAGGGCGACTTCCCAAAAATAGTCAAATCATAGGGCGACTTCCCAAAAATAGTCAGACCTTAGGGTGACTTCCCAAAAACGATCGGATCATAGGGCGACTTCCCAAAACAGTCAAAACCTTAGGGTGACTTCCCAAAAACGATCGAGATCATAGGGCGACTTCCCAAAAATAGTCAGACCATAGGGTGACTTCCCAAAAATAGTCAAATCTTAGGATGACTTTCCTAAAACAGTAGGGTCGACGACTAAAGATAGTCGAAAGACCCGAACTACGGCCGGCTTGATTCCTCTTAAGGATACGTAGGTAGCCTATCATTAGGTTCAGCCACTGCACCAAAATGGTCATTCCTATCCCCAAAAGAGAGCGGATATACAACCCTAGCCATCGGACCGAAGAGGGTCATTTCTTATCCCCAGCAGAGTTTCTTTCGTGCAATCGGCGTAGAACTCGCTCGCCAAGTTGACATCCTAAAACAGTCACTCCAGGGTCGACAACTAAAGATAGTCGAAAGACCCGAACTACGACTGGCTTGATTCCTCTTAAGGATACGTAGGTAGCCTATTAAATAGGTTCAGCCACTCGATCACTTGATCATCCTGCCAAAATATGGAGCCTTACTCTTATCGACGACCCCGCTTCCTTCGAAAGCGCCGTCGCCGAGGCTACCGTAAGTGCTCCAATTTGAGCTTGTTAGCATTTTCGTTAGAAAATTAACGAAAGTTATAACATTACTAACATTCCTAACATTCCTAACTTTTCTAACAAAGTAAGGGTAAAATGGGCATTGCCATTTAAAGTTAAACCAAGAAAAGAATCTCAAAAAGCAAAAGAAATAAGAAAAATCCGAATTGGGCAAGTTGAAAAACATAAACTGCTGGATTTTTGAATTTTATTCTTCCTGTCCAAAGCCTGAAGTTGTAATTAATGAACAGTGCACGCTGTCAATCATATCCGCGCGGACATGTTTGTCAATTTCAGAGGGCTATAAATTGAACCCTCCTCTCTCAGTTTACACAACACAATTTGATCACAGCAACGAAACTCTGGCGAAATATAGAGAGAAAACAGTGGGAATCCTTAGATTGCCACCATTTTCTCTCCAATCTTTCCCAAATCTCACTCACTCACAAACACTTCAAATCACTCTCATACATACTCTCATACATACACCAATCCAAGCTCAAATCACCCTATAGGAGGAGGATTAGAGAGAAAACATAGAGGACTTCATTGTTATCTACTTGTTTTCTCTTTAACCAACTCAAATCATCAACCCTAAACACCCTCAAACACTCTCATATTCAAGCCTTAAACACTCTCACATTCAAGCCTTCAAACACAAAACACAAGGAAGATAGGTATAACCTCCCTATCCTTACCCTAAAATTCATCCATGCATGCATTTTCAAGCTACAAAATGTAGTTCTTTCATCTTCTTGCTTTAGATCTAAGAAGATCACCATGGAAGACCATCTCCATGGATGATCTTCTACAAAGATCAAAATTATTTTCAAGTTCTCTTACTTTCTTGCAAAGAAAACTCATTTTCAAAACCCTAAAAACCATTTTCATACATCAAATCTCATTTTCAAAGGATAAAATTCCCCTTCCCAAGCAAATGAAGTGCTTAGTCCTAATGTACCCCAAGGATGGTTTGATATAGTTGATTCACCACTAAAATGTCAAGTGATCACTAATCAAAACCTAGGGAAATGGGGACAAGCATGGATGCAAAACCCCCTTTAAAATCATATTTTCTTTCTTGAGAAGTTGCTGTCCAGTAGCAATTTCCTCAGACCTCAGTCCATGGTCTAATTTTTTGGACATAGATAAACTTGGAATTTGGTGTTGACTACAAAATACTTTTTGTAGCCAATATCCAGATATTTCCATACATATTTTTACTTTATTTTTTGTGTGAGTAAAACTCCTTTTTTCAAATTTTCTTTTAAAGGTCAGTTCATCAGTCTCTGGAAATCCAGATTTCAGATCTGAGATTTCCAGAAGGTTTTGACCCCTCAAATAATCTCCAAAAAGAAAAGTTCTTTTACAGAAACCTTTTTTAAGGTGTTTTGAACATTTTTCATTCCCGGACTTTTCCCAGATTCTGGAGTTTTCAAGCCCTAAAGTCCATTTCAAAGTCAAGGGTCAACTGCTTTTTTCATTCTGGCAGAAATGGTTTTCAACTTCCAAAAATCTTTTGAGTTCCAAATCTCAACCCAAAAATCACCCAAAAAATCATGGGATCAGTTTAAAGCCTTAAAAAGAGTTCCCAATTTTTACTTACCTCAGTTTCAACTTATTTTGGCCAAAACACACACACACACACACACACACACACAACAAAGGATTTTGAATGTTTGGAAGACTCGTTTTTACGAGGCGTTCCGGGTGCACACTAACGTCCTTCCCGGCACGTAACGTGACCTCCGAACCTAAATTTCTGATCTCGGGCTTTTTTCAAAGTTTTGGCCTTTAAAACAAAAATGGCGTGGCGACTCCGTTTGATTTTCAAAAAAAATCGGGCATCATCACAATTGTTAGCGATTTTACGGGAAAAAAGCATTAAATGATATGCGATCAACGAATCGTTTTGCCACTCAAACTTTGATAAGTAAATACTATCACGAGCCAAACGGCTCGAACTTGTAAATGACAGTATTTAAAAGTGCGGTATCGACGGAATCAAACGACCCGGATTTTAAAAGTGTGTTAAGTAAATAGCACTCAACGGATCAAACGATCTGGACCGTTAAATGACTATCACGAACCAAACAGTTTGGACTATAAAGTTGCGTAAAGTAAATGACGTTCAACGGATCAAACGATCTGGAATTGTAAATGACATGAAAAGTAAAGGAACGGGGCCGGAACGCCGTTTTAACCCGAGATTACTTCTCTTACCAGAAGAGAAGAGGATCAGGGACTAAAACGTATCGGACCCCGTTGACGGTGAGGTATACATTTCAACAACGTTTGACCGAAACGGTTGTAGCGACTGGCTCATAAACCGAGACGGAATGAGTATTTAGGGAGAGAGAGTGTTACCTATGGCTAGGGGTTGACTCTTTTGGCTCGGGAGCCGTATACGGGATACGATTTAGTGTTTGGAACGGTGTTTCGAGGTGGTTTGGCTTGTATTTGGTTGAAATACGAAGTTTTCATGCGAATCGAGGCAAAAAGAGGCTCGGGAGAGGGTGAAACTGGTTTATGCCGTGGCTATGGTGGAAAATGTGTTAAGTTTTTCTTTTTTTTTTTTGAAATGTTGACAGCCCTCTGTATTTATAGGGTAAAATTGCAAAAGAGTCCGGACGGACTTGACCTGAATTTCAGGGGGTTTTGTGGTATTTTTGAAATTGGAGGGACTTGCTGGCATTTCTGTTTTGCCTGTAAAAGAGTCCGAACGGACTGGGACTGCATCCCAGGGGTATTTTGGTCTTTTCACTCTGAAATCTGATTGATGTTGACCGAAGGGCTGTGGCATGCGTGCCACGTGCCCCTGTGACTCACCAGGGCATGGTTTTTTGTGCCATTATTCCCGGTTTTGTCCCTTTTTTAAATAACTGTCCGAAAAATGTCGGGAATGCCCCCGGATAGTGCCGGAAAGTGCGTTTTTCAGGAAAAGCTGTACTTTTACGTGCGACAACATGTGTTGAGTACGCTTTGACGTTGGGATGCACGGGGCAGTTCCGGGACGTCCTGTTGGCTTGAGAACGGGGAGCTTAACAGGTTCTGGTTAACCTGGAGCGGGCCAGTTAACGGATTTCGGTTAACTTTTAATGGATTTTGGCGATCCAGATTTGGGTACTTACAGGTTGTCAGGATTTTTTTGAGAGGGACCAGCGCTGCGCTGGTTGTTTTGAGTGAATGTGGTAGAACCGACTTCAAACCTTCCTGTTCGGACCGCTTGTGAGGCGCCAGGAGCTGCTTGACCTGTAATATTCTGAGAAAGAATACCCGACTGCTGTTGAGGGGCGCTGAACTGACCCATCCCTGACTGCTGCCCTAGACCAAACTGTGGCTGCGACATTCCAGGCTGTTGTTGGGAAGACCCAAAACGATCTTTACCAAACTGCGGAGGCATCCCGACTTGCTGTGGTTGACGTCGTTGTCTAGGGGTCCATTATAAACATAGCTCATTTGCATTGGCCCACTAGGGCACTCGAGCTTGCCTTCTTTAATCAGCCCCCGAATTGCCTTTCTCAAAGCTATACAGTTGTCGGTTGTGTGGCCATGATGATTGTGGTAATGGCAGTGCTCGGCTACATCCAAGTTGGCATTGGGGATTCTGGGCTTGTATTTTTTTATGGGTTTGAGGATACCTTGCTCTACTAAGTTCTCAAAAACCTTGCTCAAAGGTATCCTGAAGTTATCATGGTATTGCCGGTATTGGTGTCTTCGCGGATTACTGGCTCCCGACGTACCCTGTTCAGGAACCCGACTACTGTCACTTATCACTTTTATGCCTCTATCAGTAGATGGAGCATCATGTGGATCGACAAAAGCACTGGAACTACTAGTGACAGCAATAACACCTGCATCAGAGGGTTGGTGATTTTGATAAGGGAACTCACAAGGTCTGGCAGCTGCCGAAGATGAGGATATATGGCTCGTAATGGCTGGATACCAGGGAGTAGTGAGTGTGGATCGAAAAGGATGCTGAAGATATGAGGTTTGAGGCACCGTAAAATTAGGAATGAACATGTCTTAACCACATTGAGGAATGTGACTAGAAGGGCAATGTGTATACTGTACTTGATGAGCAGGAGCAGCTTGCGTAACAGCCGGGTGGAGAATTGGATGAGGAGCATTTGACCTTATTGGACTTCCCAACCGGAGGGGCGGGGTAGAGCTTGGAGGATGTTGTGAATACGGTGAGCCTGATGAGGTGGTGATAAAAGCCTGGTGGCCCATGTGAGCTTGTAGTATCGCAGGGGCAAGTGGGCCTTGAGAATTGACGGAAGCAAGTTGACCCCCTCTGAACCATGGAGCCTGAGAAGCGAACTGATCCAAAATGGCTTGCGGAGCTACGTCCAACTGCTGCGCTTGAGAAGTTGCGAACTGACCCATTCCTAGCTGATGACCCAAACCAGACTGAGGCTGTGAAGTAGTAAACTGGCCCATTCTGAGCTGTGGGGCGAAAGCAAACTGATTCAAACCCAGTGGTGAAACCTGAGTGGCACCGGAGGCTGGTTGGCCTAGATCGGATTGCTGAGGAGTACCAAGCTGTAGGGACTGAGAGACAGGCTGTGTTATAGGCCGGGGGATGCTTGGCCCATTAGTAGTTCCACATGAAAGGGAGCAAGGCATTCGACGGTAGTCGGCATGCCCAGGAAGAGAATTAGCTTCAATCTCCGTATCAACCGTAAAGGTTGCATTAGGGTTGCGAACAATTGCTAGTCCCTGGGTTCTGACACTTTCCAATAACTGAGTGATCTGAGCCTCTTGATGTTGTCTTATCTGTTCCAACATTTGATTCCACTGTTCGACATTTTACGGGATCTCGGGGTGCGGTGTCGTATGTCCCACACTGTACTCCTCTGAGCTGGCCATTCTGAAACTCTAAGCTGAAGCGAAGGAAGAAACTGATGAAGTATCTGATTCCGGAATGACTGAGCTGAACAAACGATGACCCAGGATCTTGATCCAAACTTTGCTTACTGTGGAAGGCACAAAAGGGTGTGGTTCAGACTCGGGAAAGCAAAACAGGTTGGTGTTTGGGCTAAGGGCTCATGCAACATGCGATCATTCGTTCGAGTTTACTTAAAGCGCCTTTTTTTCAAATCCTAAATGGTTGGAAAAGATTGCTCTTTTTTTTAACTACTCTAAGTCCTGGATCAGTGGGACCCATCACTATGCCTATGGACCCTCAACCTGTAACCTCGAACAAGGGTTCCGTAGGGCAAGCGGGTCCCACCGACCGAAAAGGAAAACGGACCTAAGGTCTGGCGGATCATGAAGTCTTAACGTGCACTCGATGCAAATTACCGGTGAAGGCAACGTCGAGGGTCAAGATCGAGTTAAGGTGCCTGACGAAAAGCCGGCATGACCTTGACTGATAACAGTCCACAAAAGATCTTGACTCGTCGTTGGTTAAGCAGTAATTAAGCATGGACTGGGCGTTAATCCTTGATGACTCGGTGTCACACCGAGAGCCGGTACATAAACTGTGCGGGTCAAAGTCAAAGTCCGAGCCCCACTCAAGATCGAGTCAAAGTTCATGACGAAAAATCTGCATGACTTCGATTGATTTAGGTCCGCGGAGGATCCTGACTTGGCACGTTGACTAGGGTTTGACCGACGTGAGGTATACACTGACACGGTCTGACACGGACCGGACCAAAAACCAACCAAGTCTCGGACAAAATATGTGTCACGGACAAGTGCAGGGTCGACACGAGGGTAAACCAATGGCTGTTTGGGTCATCCCGTGCTCACACCGAGAGGCGTAGTAAGGCCTCCCAGGCTGCTTCTGAGATTTCCCGGGTTAAGAACGTAGTGTGCGGTGTACGATCGACGTGCACGTAGTGTGCGGCAGTCTATCTTTCTTTTTTGAGTAAAAACAGAAATTTTCAAATGTATCTTAAAGACATGATGCATGCAGAAAATATTTTTTTTATTTGAAAACATGTAAGCACATAAGCACATAAAATTTTAAACAGTTAAAAGAATCGATTCGACAGTCAAAATTTGATTTTTTTGGCGTTCACCCGGAATGCCTCGTACGACGAGTCTTCCTTACTTGAAACCTTATGTGTGTGTGTGTGTGTGTGTGTGTGTGTGTGTGTGTGTGTGTGTGTGTGTGTGTGTGTGTGTGTGTATGTGTGTGTATTTGAAATGAATTTTCTGAAAATAACTGAAATTTTAGGGACTGAACTGAAAATCAGTTTGAAAATAGTGAGTAAACTGAAAATAACAGAAAAACTGAGGGGCTGTTTGCAGATGACAATGTCATCCGCGTGGACAAGACTGCAGTGCAATCTCATCCGCGCGGATAGCCCTGCAGTGTCAATATTTTTACAGTTTCCAGTTTAGTCACTGTAATTTCCAGAAAGTTAACTGGATTTACAGGACTTAACTGGAATTGTAACTGAAAATACAGAAAGTAAAGGGGGTGTTTGGATTTTGGCATCCATGCTTGTCCTGTCTTTTCCTAGAATTTGATTAGTGGTCATAAGTGATGAATCCACTTAATCAAATCATTCCGGGGGTATGTTAGGACTTTGTGAGCATTTCATTTGCTAGGGGAAAAGGAGAATTTGACATGAAAGTAAATTTTAATAAGGGATAGGTCAAGATGTATCAACTTTAGAGGAAGATCTCTAAGGTGGTCATAAGATGACCATCCTTGAGATCTATGCTCAAGTGTATCTCCTACATCTTGTGTGACCTATTTCATAAGTCTAGATGATTTTCATCCAAGGAAAGTGTTCCAAGGTGAGCATCTTAGACTAGGGAGGGGGATTTGCAAGGAAATAAATGATGTGGACCATTTGAAATGATCATCTATGGAGATTGACTCCAAGATGACCATATTTAGGTCAAGAAAGCAAGTAAAGACTAGAAATGTAAAGAGGCATGAAATTAGGTAGTATGGACCATTTGAAGTGGTCATCCATGGAGATGAACTCCAAGATGACCATCTTCTAGGTCAAGCAAGCAAGTACCACATAATGTAAAAAGGGGAGTGGGGAATGACATGAAAATAAAGGAAAATGTGGATCATCTTAGAAGATCATCCATGGAAATGGATTCCATGGAGATCCTCTTGGATTCTTGGGACAAGAGGGGAAGAGGATGAGCAAGCAAGTAATAAACAAGGCTACATCATTTATATATGAAATATATGCATAGATGAAGGAGATTTGAGTAAGGGAGGTGAGGGTTTACCAATTGTTTCTTGGTTTGTTGTTTAGGGTTTGAGAGATTTCAAGGCTTAAGAGTGGTTTGAGATGGATTTGGTGTTGGATTTTGAATTTTGAAGGTGTAAATGGCTATTTGGGAATGGATTTTGACAGCATAACAGAAGTTTTTTGCATTTTTTGGATTTTTTTGGTCTTGTTAAACTGAGGGAGAAGGACTGTACTTATAGGTTGTCTAGATGACAATCTTATCCGCGTGGACAAGATTGTAGGTGCAATCTTGTCCGCGCGGATGACCTCAGCAGCGTGCCTGATCTGTGCAAAAAAGCAGTTTTGGCATTTTGCTCTTGGTCAATATTCCCTTTTATTGGATATGACAAATTTTCAGCGAGGTATTTGTCCATTTTTTTATTCCTAAGAGGTCCTTTCTCATTCAAATTGTCAAAATAATGTCCAAAATGCCCCTAAATGATTATAAATCATTAATTTGGGCTGACGGAATATTAACGACCCAGATTAGGGTACTTACAGATAGCCGAGCTAGGAAGATGAGGGCCACTGAACGGTATAAATCGAGGTACGAACGTGGATTCGTGGCCGGGTGTGATGATGCCCGATTTTTTGTTGCCCGACAAAACTTTGGAAGTTTGAAAAATCTTATCGGACTTTGAAATATCAATGGAGTCGCCACGCCGTTTTTAGTTTAAGGGGCCAAAACTTTGAAAAATGCCCAAAATTAGAGAAAATGAGTTCGGAGGTCATGTTACACTCCGGGAAGAACGTTTGGCATTCACCCGGAATGCCTCGTACGACGAGTCTTCCTCACTTGAAACTTTTGTTGTGTATGTGTGTGTTTTTTTAAAAAAGACTTTCTTAAAAAGGAATATTTTGGAAATAACTGAAATTCTAGGGACTGAACTGAAAAATAGTTTGAAAACAGCGACTAAACTGAAAATAAGAGAAAACTGGAAAACTGTTTGCAGATGACAATGTCATCCGCGTGGAGGAGATTGTAGTGCAATCTCATCCGCGCGGATGGGGCTGCAGTGTCAATATTTTTTACATTTTCCAGTTTAGTCACTGTAATTTTCAGAAAGTTAACTGGATTTACAGGACTTAACTGGATTTGTAACTGAAAGCAAAAAATGAAGGAATTGAATGGATATTTTGACATCCATGTTTTGTTCTCTCTTTCCCTAGACTTTGGTTAGTGGTCATAATTGATGAATCCACTTAACCAATCCATCCCGGGGGTACGTTAGGACTTTGAAAACATTTCATTTGCTAGGGGAAAAGGGGAATTTGACATGAAAGTAAATTTGTCAACACAAGAAATAGGTCAAGATGTATCAACTTTTAGAGGAAGATCTCTAAGGTGGTCACAAGAAGGACCATCCTTGAGATCTATACTCAAGTGTATCTCATACATCTTATGTGACCTAATTTGTGTAAGTCTTAAGGATGTTCATCCAAGGAAATGGTTCCAAGGTGAACATCTTAGACTATGGGAGGGATATTTGCAAGAAAGTAAATAATGTGGACCATTTGAAATGATCATCTATGGAGATTGACTCCAAGATGACCATATTTAGGTCAAGAAAGCAAGTAAAGACTAAAAATGTAAAAAGGCATGGAAGTAAAAATATGGACCATTTAGAAGTGGTCACCTATGGAGATTGACTTCAAAATGACCATCTTCTAGGTCAAGCAAGCAAGTAGGGACTAGTAATGTAAAGGGGACATGGGGGATGACATGAAAATAAAAAAGGATGTAGATCTCTTTAGAAAATCATCCATGGAAATGAATTTCATGGAGATCCTCATGGATCAAAGATAAAAGGGGGAAGGGGATTAACAAGTAAGTAAACTAACAAAATCACATCATGGAGATATGAAATGGATGCATGAACAAAGGAGTTTTAAGTAGGGAAAACAAGGGTTTTACCAATGTTTCTTGGATTAGTGTTTAGGGCTTGAGGGATTTCAAGGCTTAGAAGTGGTTTTGGAGTGGATTTGAGGTTGGATTTGGTGTTAAATTGGAGTTGTGGGAGTGTTTAAGGCTGTTTTGAGGTGGGATTTCGGCATAGTAACAGTAGGGAAAGGTGTTTGTTGTTGTTAAAACTGAAGGAGAAAGGCTGAATTTATAAGTTGTCTGGAGCGACAATCTTATCCGCGTGGACAAGATTGTAGGTGCAATCTTGTTCGCGCGGTTGACCCAAGCAGCGTGCCTGTTTTTTGCAGAAATCTGTTTTGGCAGTTTTGACTGTTTCTAAATGGTCAATATTCATTTTCCTTGGAAATGACAGGTTTCCAGCGAGGTATTTGTCTATTTTTTATTTCTAAGAGGTCCTCCCTCATTCAAATTGTCAAAATAATGTCCAAAATGCCCCTAAATAATCATAAATCATTAATTTGGGCTGACGGAACATTAATGACCCAGATTGGGGTACTTACACCGGGCAAGGCCCAATGGATTGGGCCCAAAATATAATCCATACAATTCTCAATTACGACAAAGGGAGTGGACTTTCCCTACCTTTGCTCGTCTTACCTACTCGTCATTCCCATTATGTCGACCTAGATATTGGTGAGCTTATAATGACTAAGGCCCAACAAAACTATATGCGACGAGGCATAATCATCAATGTCGAGCAAGACATCCATCAAAGCCGAGCAAGGCCTCCTTTGAAGACGAAGACCCCCTCCTCGGTCTCCATATAACAAGGAAATGGGATTAATCATCTTTATAACTATCTTACTCAGCTCAATGTAGGCCGAACAAGCCATGTACGACGAGGAAATCCGCCTGCAAAGGCGCATGTGCAGATTGCTATTATCCAATTATACTCAAATAAAGACTGTGAACAGTTATAATCCCCCTAGGGTTATAACCTTATCTCACACGAATTACTATCTAACATATATTCTACAATGCTATGCATATTTATACAAGTCATAATTCACATTATTTGGGTAATCCATCTTTTGACTTTAAACTTTTGTCAATTGATTTCTCTCTCTAAATACAATACTTAATTATTCTAACGCCAGAGGGCATTCGCCGGTGAAGTCCCAGCTTAGTTTACGTGTTTTTTCATCTTTTTCGTGATATTCAATCATATAGGATACAACATGACACTGAATTTGGGCTGATACAAACGTTTTTGATATAATCAAAAATAAATTTGAATATTTTTGAACAAGGAGCAGTATCTTTGGGATCGAACATCAGATGGTTTCATTTCCTGAAATTAATCAAATAAAAGTAATTGAATCCGGAATAAAGACAAAGTTTTTATTTAATAAACAATTAATAAATCCATATTTTAATTAAATCTTCTATAAAGTTTAACTTACACTTCATTTGATATTATTTTCATGATTGGCAGGCAGCCGATCCTAGATTTATTCTCTAAACAAAAAGTCAAAACCTCCCATGTGGACTACGCCGAATATGAGAATATCTATAAAAACAAAAAGTCAAAACCGGAACCGGCAGAACCGGAACCGGCGAGAACCGGAACCGGCTAGAACCGGAACCGGCCGGTTCCCGGTTCAATCTCGGTTTCTACTTTTTGAAAACCGTGGAACTGCCGGTTTTGGAACCGGAACCGGAACCGGAGAACCGGAACCGGGGAACCGGCGGTTCGGAACCGGGGAACCGGCGGTTTTTTCAGAAAATTCAAAAAAATTCAAAAATTTGCCCGTTTTTTTTCACCTTTTCAGTCAAATTTGCCCGTTTTTTTTGACTTTTTAGACAATTTTCAGTAATTAAAAATAAATAAAAAAATAAAACAATCCTTACCTTTCACCTATAAATACAAATTCACCTCCACCATTTTATTTTCACAAAACTCTCTTAACTCTCTCTTAATCTTTACTCTCTCTTAACTCTCTCTTAAGTTCTTAACTCTCAAGTCTCAAGATCAAAGCCTCAAATCACTCACCAACATTCATATTCCATAATCCATAATTCCATCCTCATTTTCCATATTTTCATCCATTTTCATAGTCATCATCACTCATCACTCATCATACACACCAAATCACCAATACACCATCATGTCCTCCCTTACTTATAAAAGGGCAAGGTTGGTTGTCCCCCTCATTGTAACATTTTAACAATTATTAATAAAATTAAGGGTACCGTCCCTTTTTCTTTTATAAAATATGTTAAAATAATTTGTTTATTATTCATCTTCATCCAAATTTGTTAGAATCTTAACAGTTTTGATGGCTTAAAAGAGAAGAAAAGGAAAAGGAAGTGACCAAAGTGCACTGACCAAACTTTGGGGTTGCTGGAATTTGGAATGGGCGGTCGCCCACATCTCTATTGGGCGGTCGCCCATGTGTGCAGAGAGTTAAACATTGCTTGAATTTGGATATGGGCGGTCGCCCACCTCTCTTGGGCGGTCGCCCACCCGGGACGGTTTTCAAAAAAAAAAAAAAAAAAGGCCAAAAAAGGAACCGGGAAACCGTGGAACCGGAACCAGGAACCGGCATCAAGGAACCGAAACCGAACCGGATTTAGCGGTTCCGGGTCCCTGTTCCTCCCTACCCTTCGGAGACCGGAACCGGCGGTTCGAAACCGGAACCGGAACCGGGAACCGGATGCCCATGTCTAAGCTAGGCCCTATAAAGTGAGAAATGTGTTCCTCAGAATAAGGCATTGCCCCCCCCCCCCACCCACCTTTTCTTAACCAATCAACTTCCACTTTAGTAGAGATCAAAGATAAAGCTTTTTAACATTTTAGTGAAACTACATTAGTTAATTAGATAAATCAAGATCTTGTAAAGAGTTTATTTGATGACGCCACAGCTTTTGGGGTCAGGAGCGGTTCAGGATATCTGGCTAGGATATATTTGGTGGTTTGAGGTACCTAGATCACAACACAAACAAGCACCGTTAAGGTCAAAGTTGGATGTTACTCCAACTCGCGGGCCCTCGGGTGTGAGTAAGAATCTTGAGTAATAAGGCTTTGAATACCTTTGGAGTGTGTGTGTGTTTAGGTTTAGAGAGTAATAGAGCTTACTCAATTGTCTATGGAACTTACCTTGCCCAAGGGGTAAAGGCCTTCTATTTATAGGCAATGCCATGGTGCTTGTTGAGGTAAGCAATGAGATCGGCCCTAGGGGCACTTTGGTATTTGACCGGCTACACGTGTCCGCGGCTAATTGGTCCTGTCGGGGAGGGAACATTATTTGTCCGGGGGACATGGTGAAAGTGACATGAGCCGTGTAGCCGGCTTAGTGCATTAAATGGAATAGTAGGCGCCGGGTGAGCCGCATTGAATGCGTGATGGGGGAGCCGGCAAGTGGCTGTCGAGCCAGTAAGCTAACTTGCTCAGTAAGGCTTGACATTAACCGGGAAGCAGCATGTGCCCGCGGTCAACGTTGTGCCCGCGGTCAAAGATATATGACGCGAGCACGGTTGATGCGGGCATGACTCATGCGGGCACGGATCCAGTGACTGTGGTCCCGATGGTCCTCGATGGGGACGATGCGAGGAGGACACGGTCTTGACCATAAGGGCCTATTTGTCCGCGGTCTTCCCTCCAGCGGTCTAGGAACTGCTACGTCACGGGTTCTTTGGACTAGACCGAGCGCGGGCCCGATCCAGTAGATCCGGGCTCATCAATGGCCCCTAGCTCCAAGTGTGATTATTTATGGTCTGAGTGAGGAGCTACTAGAAGCTCGGTTTGCTCCAATTGTTCCTCGAGCGAGCACCAGTGTTAGCGCTTTTTGTTGTCTGTTGCTTGGCCCCATGGGCCAAAGGGAACGTTCGGGAGGCACCAGTGAGTGACACGTGGTCCCTTGCATGGCGTGCCTCCCGGTTAACAGGTGGGCCCCTTGGCAGATGAAAAGACGGGTTAGTGGTACGTACAGGGGTACGTGTCACTCATTCAAGGGGGGCAATAAATGCAAAGGGTATTTAATTTTTCGAATTTTCAAACGTTGGAGACGGTTCAGGGTCCGAGGTAGGATTTGTGGGCTAATTAATACGGGTTAACGGGTTAACCCGTATAGGTAGGCCTTATAAATACCAAACCCTTAAACCTCAAACCCTTTTTACCGTTTCCAAACCTTCAGAGAGCCTTTGAGAGAGAAATTTCTTGCTGCGATCTTCGTGCTACTGCTTTCCGAATCCTTCTCTCAATCTTTCTCTCGTAAGTAACGTTGGGTGTTTTCTTCTTCATCTCCTTCTGTTTTTCTTTTTTCTGGTTTCTGAATAATGACTACTCGAGAGTTTGGACCCCGCCGTCCCATAGAGTTAGGAGATGGGAGCACTCCAGATCTGTTTGCTGTTTGTAAACGGACAGGGGGGATATTTAGGAAGGTAGGCCATGGGTGGCTTAGGTTATCCCTTGAGTGCTTCCAATATTTCTGTGAAAAATCCCAATGGGGGCCTTTTGTCCCACCCCGGTTGTGGGAGGCCAAGGATAAAAGGGTAAAAAGGAACGGTGATGTTTTGGTGTTGGGGGATACCAGTAGGCTGAGAAATTTTGTGATGGGGGTTTTGTGCAGGTTTCCCCGCGAGAGAGGCTCGGCTCTGAACGCCGTTGAATTAGTGAGGAGAGCGATTCGCGTCCCCGAAGTAGTTTGTGACTGGGAAAAGTGCGAACTAATGGACCCTGAACAATCAAACAATTCGCGGGCACCGAGAGCGGGGACCCTGAGTGACCCTTTAGATGTTCTGCCCCTGAGTACCATCTTTCCCCCTGTTGTGCCCGCGGCTACTAGGGCGGAGACAATTGAGCTGAGCAGCAGTGAGGAACTTGACCCCCTCAGTTTCGAGGTGACTGGTGAATCGGAGGTGGCCCCTGCCCGTGGTGACCCCACCGGTCTCTTTGGCTCCTCGAGCTCGGAGACCGAAGAGGATGACCGCGATGAGGGGGATAGGAGGGCCGCGGGGACCTCCAAGAAGGCCGCTGAGACCACCAACATTGTGGATGCCTTCGAGAGCTCTGACTCCGAGGAGGAGGAGGAGGTTGTGGCCCCTGCCCGGAACAAAGGCAAGAGGCCAGCTAGGGATGTTAATCCTGGTCGTGGCCGTAAGAAGGCCAAGGAGGTGGCCACCATTGACTGGGAGGAGGAGATCTATGAGGTTTATAACGTGGACCGCAACGCTTACCGTGTCCGCACCCTTGGGCATGTTCATTTGGCGGACAAGGACAAGCTGCGGCCAGAGACCATAGCAGATGTTCGCGGGGACAACCGAGCCTGCGTTTTTTATGGGGCCCAGTTTGAGAACGGATTGAGGCTGCCCCTGGACCCTTTCTTTTACTTCTTCCTGGAGTTCAATGCCTGCCTGCCCATGCACCTGACTCCCAATGCCATCCGAGCCATTGTCTCCTTCATCGCTGTGTGCAGATTCCTAGGTTATGAACCTACCCTTGCTGGGCTCTATGCTTACTATCAGAACCAGATTAGCCGTGGTATCCTGAGCTTGAAGGCTAGGAACTACTCCACCAGGACTTTCTCTCCTCCCTCCAACAAATTTGACCAATGGAATCAGAAGGACATTTTAGTTATTGAGTCAAGATTTGGATGGCCCTTTTCCAAACCTTCACACCCCGTCCCTATGAAGGTGGCCGCGGGCAGTTATCCGGACCCGTCCTCAGCCGATGCCATGCGCACTGCCATAGAGAGGCATCTGGCCCTCTATTTGGATAGCGGGGAGGAGCCCGTATATGACGTGGGCGCCATAGTGGAAGATGAGCCCCTACTGATCTACTCGGGGGTGGCTCCTCGCAGGGAGGGCGCCCCACATGCCCCCATAGTAGAGATAGAGCCTCTGCCCCGTGACCACGATTGGCGGGTGCACGAACATTACCGGTTTGAGAGCCGATTGTAAGCACTGTATCTTTGGGGCGCCGGAGTGCGATCCTCCCGAAATAATCAGTCTCTGATTCTTCTATAAAAACTGTTGCCAATTTATTTTGCCTTTGATCTTTTGAACTGCTCTGCTAACCATTTTTCTTTCTCTCCAGAGTAGATCCTGAAGAGTATAATTTCTGATGGCTCCTCCTCTAAGTGCTGCTCAACTGAAGGCCAAGAACCAGAGGGCCAACAAGGAAGCTGCCCAGAAGAGGCAGAATGAGATGGGAGGGGTCCCCACAAAAGACAAGACTGTTCCTGTAGCGAGCAGGAAGACTGGGGAGACTCTATCTGCTCCCAGAACCATTCTGACCACTGGGAATCTGCCTCCACCTCCCCGGGGTCCTCCTCCACCCAATGCTCTCCGGGCATCATCTCCCGGCCGTACTATTGCCTCAGGGCATAATCGAGGCTTGATCCAAGAAAAGGAGCTGATAGAGATGCGGATCTTACGCATAGGGAGAGGTCTTCCAAGACCCGAGAAAGTGGTGGAGACTTCTTCTCGTAGCCCTCTCTGTTGCCATTGCTTCTACTGCTCCCTCCACCGCGGGGACAATGCTCGGTGGCCTACCCGATCTCCTCCTGGCCACCGCGAGGGAGCACAGGAGAAGAGAAAGCAGGTGGGAGGTGTGCCCGCCATTGAAGGGGTGGACTGTATGCCCGCTACGCCCTTAACTCTGCTTTGTTGGGATAGGGCTCATCAACAGGCTCTTCGCCGGACTTCTATCATTCCGTGGCGGAGAAGGAGAACCCATCGGCCTTGATGGGAGACATTGGGATTGCCCTCGCGAGGTTTGATTCTTTCTGTCTGTCCCTTTGACACTTTTAGCCTTTCTTGCTCTAACTATCCTCCTCGCGGGTGGGCAATAAGGCTATGAGGCTCAGGAGACTGTGATAGCCTGTCCGTGAGCTTACCGGCAATACCAAGGACATGGCGGCTAAACTCCGTGGCTGGAGCTGGCCCGAGGAGAAGGTGGGGACTACGAGCTCCCTCACGGATGCCAAGGAGAAGAGTTCGCGACCAAGGAGTCCGATCTGAAGGGCTTCCGGGAGCGGGTGACCGAGCTGGAGAAGAGCCTAGAAAAGGCGAAGGGTCGGCGGGATGAGCTTAGGGGCCACAAGCTTGGTGGAGCAAAAGAATTCCGAGCTCGTGGTCAAGGCTGGATGCCTCCCAGCAAGTGGAGATCACGGAGGCCAAGGCGGATGATCTCTCAGAAGCTGCTGCCTCGACCCGGTTCGGCTTGGAGAAGGAGAGGATGCTTGCCGAAGCTCGCAAGGAGGCCATCGAGGAGTATAAGAACTCCGATGAGTTCAACGCGGAGTGCTGGCCCGATGAGGCCGGTGTCAGGACACGGATCCGGAACCGCGGCCACGGGTATGTTCTCCGTGCGGCGGTTGGCGTGATCGGCTCAGCTGGTTGCTGCGGCGCGGAGTGCGTGCCGGGCATGCGCTAGTTCCTCTGTCCAGGGACGAGGTCAAGTGCGGATCTCTCCGCTGCGGCCTCTCTGCCTCCTGTGGCGAAGTGGCCCGCCCTTGGCACGATCGCCCAATTGGATGTCTTTGCGATTCGGGGACAACCCTTTATCTTTGGGGGATGCCCTGGCTCGGAGTTCTTCCGGAGGGGCCGGCCATAGGAGATCTCTTTCCCCGGCGGGCGGCTCCGCTTCGGCCTCTACCGAGCAACAAAGCTGCTCCCGCTACCGAGGTGCCTCTGGGGACCGGCCCTGCCTTCCCAACTCCGGACTCGAAGCGAGGCACGGGGGTGCGGCCGCGAGGAGCCAGAGGCGGGCACAGGTGGTGCGGCCCCTGAGGAGCCCAAGGAGAATGCTCCATTAGTATAGGATTTTTGCTTTTTCTTGTTTGTAATAGTTTTAGGACTTTGTAAATATTTCCTTAACATTAATAGAAGCATTTTTCCCCACTTGGCTCCTTTACTTTTATCTTAATTGCTTGTCTCGTAGGCTATTTTGAGTAGTTTGGCAATTTTCGAGCATCTCAGTACTTGCATTCTTGCCTATTACTTTTTCCAGCGTTTTTGACTTGCAATTAACTTTATACTCTCCTTCTGCGGGCGGACGGCTTAGTAGGCCCTTTGCCCGCATTTTTTGAGTTTTCCTAACTCTTTATTCAAAACCCTTAGGTTTTTTGTGAGAGTCAGCCTTATTCTTCTATGATCGCGTTTGTTTAGCCTTGTGGCAAACTTTGAGGCCTTAACCTCGTTTGTCTGTTTGGCTTTGTTTAAACTAGTTTGATCACTCTCATCCATTTACACTTATTCCCAGCCTTGCGAGCTGTGGTGTAAGTCAAAAGTAGCCAAGGCAAGCATACTTTCATAGGGCATGCAGAAGGTGGCCGTGAGGCTATGTCCGCGCAAACAGAGAGGTAGGAGCATATTTTAGCATAGAGGCCCTTTAACCCCCTGGCATCTGTATCCCCTTATTGGAGGTTCTCACTTATTTGACCCTTTATTCAAAACTCCCTAGGGTTTTTCGTGAGGGTCTCGTGGCGATCTGGTGAACGGGCTTATATGTAGGCCTTTGTCACATACGGGCATGCGAGTAACGGCCACTAACGAGGTCCTTCGCGCAATTAGTGGGTCCGGACTTCGGTCATTGTCCCAGCTAGAATCCGTAGGCACGGGCATCGTGGCCTTTGTACCTACGTTCATCTATATCCACTTATTTTTGGTGGTGTCACGCGGGCGGAGAGAGTATCCTCCCGCGATCATAGTACGGATCATAATGGATCTTTGTACATATATAGGCATGCGGATCCTTAGATCTTTGCGCATCGGTAAGTAGGAGCTCATATGTTGGCGCTTGAACCCACTGGCATCCGTCTGCGGGCATCCACCCTAGCTTTTGAAATTTGGTGGGAATTGATTTTGCATCAAAATATGATGATAACTTCTCACTTATATATATATAGTCTATACTCCTTCCAAAAAATTACAAAGATTTTAAAAGAAGTATCTCTTAAGGTGGTCGCTATTCCAAGCGTGCTTAAGCTCTTCTCCCTCTTTTGCTCGCAATATGTAGGTGCCCTCTTTGACTATCTTT
This sequence comes from Adenophora triphylla var. japonica, assembly GCA_022495995.1. NCBI lineage: Eukaryota > Viridiplantae > Streptophyta > Magnoliopsida > Asterales > Campanulaceae > Adenophora > Adenophora triphylla. The sequence continues at coordinate 83,671 of JAFEMH010001923.1, forward strand.
GTGACCTCATATGGACCTTCCCATTTCGGGGACAGCTTGTTGAAACCGGGTTGGGTCCCTTGGACCTCTACGCTTACGAGTACCCGAGTCTCCAATGAAAAACTCCTCTTATTTACTCTTTTGTCATGATGCTTCTTCGCTTTTTGTAGTTCACCATTTTTTCATGTGCCCGCATTCTCTTTCCTTCGAGATCGTCCGAGGTCACACCTTCATTTTGCCTCGTTTTGAGACTCGTCGAAGTATGTGACTACGTACGAGGGTAGGGCTACCTCAGCTGGAGCCATTGCCTCGACCCGTACGTGAGCGAGAAAGGAGTTTCTCTGTTGAATTTCTAATTGTGGTGCGGACAACCCATAATGCAAGCTGTAGCGCGTCCAACCATCGTCCTCCTCGTCCTTCCAAAGTTTTCTTTAAGGCGATCGGGACTAGCTTGTTTCGCGGCCTCGGCTTGACCATTTCCACGAGGATAGGCAAGCTGCGGACTTACGGTGTTGCACCTTCATTCTCACACATTCGGCGGTGAATTTTGCGGAGAATTGGGTGCCATTATCGAAATTATTGCTCGGGGAACCCCAAATCGACAATAGATGTGGTCGTGGACAAAGCGATAGTGTTATCCTCGGAAATAGTGGCTAAGCCCTTTGCTTCCGTCCACTTGGTAAAATAATCCACGGCCACCACGGCATACTTGATGCTTCCTCTAGCTTGGAAATGGTCCAATAAGATCTATCCCCACGTATCAAACGGCCACGATGGTACAACCAAAGTCTGCTCTGTTGATGGTAGTCTAGGGATGTCCGCAAATCTGCGGCACTTATCACATTTTCTAACATACTCCCCGCGCATCCCTTCTCATTGTGGGCCAAAAGAATCCTTGGAATTTGATCTTTGTCGAGAGGGTGCGAGCACTGGATGTCCGCCACAAACTCCTTCATGGACCTCTAGAGTAAGTTGGTGACCATGTGAGTTTTAACACATCTTAGTAAAGGCTTGGTGAATGATCGCCGAAAAAGCACCCCATCGAGGATGAGGTATTTCGCGGACACCGTTCGATGGCTCTAGCCTTTCTGGGTCCTCGGGGAGGGTTTGCTTCTCGATGTAATCCTTCATTTCATCTACCGAGTCCCTTACTTGATCCTCAATATTGTTTATACGTATTCGATCTATAGCGAGGTCTCTCAGTGAATTCAATCGGCAATTTGTCTCCAATTCACCAATTTCTTGCTCGGTTATTCTTGAAAGGAGGTCGGCTTCCACATTATCCTCTCTCATGACTTGGTTCGGCTCATAGTAAGTGAAATTTTTGATGAGGGTTTTGCAAGGCCACGATCGAGCTAGTGCTTTGGGTTGATTGTATCATACTCCCCCCTAATTTGATTTACTATGAGCTGAGAGTCACTGTTGATCTCAATATTATGAACTCCTAAGTCTCTTGCCAATTCCATGCCTGCTATAATCGCTTCATACTCAGCCTGATTGTTTGATGCCTCGAACTTGAATCTCGAAGGCCCTCATAAATTTCTCCCCGCGGGTGCGATCGAAGTATGCCCGCTCATTTGATTACCTTGCTCGCGGAGCCGTCCACATATAAAGTCCATTACCTCTTACGGACGCTCCCTTGGTTGAACAATTTACGTGCTCGTGCTTTACGGGTCATCTTCGATTACGCTCGATTTCTTTTCCGAGGTCGTTGTCCGCTAATTTGAATGATGATTCTACTACAAAATCAACTAAGGCCTGCGCTTTGATTGTCTTTCTCGGGGAGTAGGTGATGCGGAACTCGGTGAGCTCTATAGACCAAGCTAGCATTCTCCCCGAGGACTCGGTTTATGTAAAACCTTTCTAAGCGGGGCCTCCCGGTTAGATGTACGGTTATAGGATGTGCGAGAAAAGTAGGCTCTTAATTTTCGAGCGGATACAAGCAAGGCGTAAGCTAACTTTTCTATATTAAGATAACGCCCTTCTACGGCGGACGGTGCCTTACTTACATAATAAAGCTGGTTTTGGGAGTTACTCTCCTCCCTTACAAGAACAGCGGCTCTTGCCCGGATCGATGTGGCTAAATACAAAAAGAGCTCTTCTCAGAGGGCCGGAAATTCTTTGGATAGAGGTGGTGCCCAGAGGTATGTTTTGACTTCTTCAAAAAGCTTTGATGGCACTCGGTGCTCCATGTAAATTCATCGGCTCTTCCCCCTTTGAGAGTTTTGAAGAAGGGGAGGCATCTCTCTGGCGACCGCGAGATGAAGCGGCGAAGTGCGGTGATGCGACCATTGAGTTTTTGTACATCCTTCACGCGGGCGGGAGGTTTCATGTCTAATAGGGCCTGGATTTTCTACGGATTAGCCTCTATCCCTCTTTGGTTGACCATGAATCCGAGGAACTTGCCCGCCTTGACCCCGAAAGCGCACTTAAGGGGTTTAGCTTCATGTTGTTGTGGCGCAAGTTTTTGAAGGTTTCCTCCACATCGAGCTCGTGGGAGTTTTCCATAGTTTTTATGACCATGTCGTCAATATAGGCCTCAAGATTTCTGCCTAGTTGGTTTTAAAGACCCGGATTGACCATGCGGCGATATGTGGCTCTGCATTTTCGGCCCAAAGGGCATCATAGTGTAGCGGTATGTCTTGCCGCAACAATGAAAGCTACGAGAGCGGACATCTTCGGGAGCCATCTGGATTTGATGGTAGCCGGAGTATGCATCAATGAAGCTTAGAACTACGTGTCAGGCTATAGAATCCACCAATGCATGTCTATGCGAGGAAGAGGGAAGCAATCTTTGGGGCATGCCTTGTTGAGATCGGTGAAATCAACGCACATCCTCCATTTACCATTGGATTTCTTAACCATGACCACATTGGCCAGCCATTTGGGGTAGGAGATCTCCTTTATTATCCCCGCTTTTAGCAATTTTTCCACCTCTTCCTTGATGGCAATCTCTTTCTCAGGGAGAAATATCTGGATTTACGGTGAATGTTTTTGAAGGATGGGTCATCGTTGATTTTATGGAGGATCACGTCCTCGGCGATGCCTTGCATATCTTCCACCCTCCAGCGAACACATCGCAATTTGCTCTAAGGAACTCAATAAGTATCCTTCTCTCCTCGCTGTGAATTTCCGTGACCTTAGCTGTTTGCTCGGGGAAGTGGGGATTGATTACCACCTCCTCGAGCTCGTCGTTAGGTTGAAGGTCGCCGATTTCACGATTGTGCAAGGAGTCAATGACAATAGTTGGGGGTTGACCTGAGCTTCGGTCGGTGTTGCCATTGAATATATGATATCACGGTCCAATTTCCCCCTCTATTCCTCGATCAATATAACCTCCCTCAACGAGGGCAGCCAACTGCTTCGATTTTACGCTCATCTTGAGTTCCACCTTCGTGGAATGGAAAGAAAGCATGCCAATTGGTACGGGTGGCGGCGGGAGTGCAAGAGTTTTCCCCTTTTTTGACTTGTCCTCGCCTTTTCCCTCTATTATTTTTTCCTCGCCCTCTATCTGCGGGCAGGAGGTCTGGCCTTTCTGTTCTTTCCTTTTTTCCTCCAGTGCTCGTAGGAACCTCCCGGGCTGGTTCTTGATGGTAGCAACCCCGCCCAGGGTGTTAAATTTCACCCTTTGGTGGGGGACGGACGCAACTATTCCCAATTCGGCACTGGCGATTCTGTAGAGAATGGCATTGTATTGGGAAGGAAGATCGACCACCATGAAAGTTATCTTGGCCGTCTTACGCATGGGTTTTCCCCAATAGCTACGTCAAACACAATCGTCCCCTTTACCCTTCCAGCGTGGTTGGTGAAGCCTTCGAGCATGCCCGCATATGGAGTGAGATGTGCTTAGTCATTCTCATTCCAACCAAAGTATGGTAGTAGAGTATGTCGCGGGCAGCTCCAGTATCTATCAACACTCGGCCTATGTTTGCCCGGTTGATTCTCATTACGAGGGTGAGTGGGTGTGTGGAATGAAAAAGGGTGGAGGCAAGTTCACTCCTTTTGAACCCAATTTCTGCTCTTCCTCCGGAGCCGGGGCGGGGATGGAGAAAACCTTTTCTAATGTCCGAATTTGGAGGGACATTTTGCTTATTAGAGGAGGTTCCTCCCCAATGAAGTTAATGTCATAGTCCCCAAAATCATCATCATAATTATCTCTTTCATTTCTCTCTGGTCCCCGCGTGTGTCGTGCCCGCTGGCGATCATTGTTATTGGGGGCGTATTGTTTCCCTTAACCCACTTGGTTAGCTCCCGTTATTGATTTTCTGTTTGGATTACTCGCTTCAGTGGAAACGAGTCCTCGGTTCCGTGCCCGTGGTCGTTGTGATACTCACGAGAACTTAAGTCTACTCCTCTCATTTGGCTTTCGAAGCATGGGGGAGGAGCGGGAAAGTACGAGGCTCTCATGATCACCACCCTTGGATCGGTGAGCTACTGTAAGCTTGTTTCGGCCATAGCCTTTTTGAGCTTTTCGATCCCCGGCCTCTGTTTTTGCCACGATTATTGGTGTGAGCGAGCTGCAGGGTGGTCTCTGGACTTGTCTTATCCTTTCTTTCGCGAAGCTCGGGAGCGGGCACAGCTAGGCTCTTCGGCGGAGGCAATGGCCGAGGCCCTTTCATACATTTCCTCCACGGATTTAGGTTTGCTTTGGAGGCAAAATTCATTTTGAGGAAGGAGGAGGCGAGGCCGCCCTCAAAACATAGTCGATATCTCCTTCGTCCGGGTCCACAATCTCCTCGCTCACCTTCTGAACCGGGATATATAATCTTTTGTAGGTTCGTTTGGTGCACCTTGACACGGACAAGATCTGTCTTTGGTCTAGCGGGCACACTGCTCCGGCAAAGGCATTGAGGAAGAGAACTCGAAGCTGGAATGATTTGAATCTGGGGGCTTGAGGGCTAGCATCCAGATAGGGCCTTGCAGTGAAGGTCGCGGCCAAAGCTTTGCACATCAGCGACTCGTCCGCGGAGAATAAAGCCATCGGCCCTCAAATCTTCCCATATGACTCTTGGCATTTTGGATCCGTCATAGGTGTCCATCTCGAGGGGGTTTGCCGCTTACGGATCGGTGCCCGCGCAATTTTATCGGCGAAGGCGTCCATGGTGCGGCCACACTTACAGGCGGCCTTCGATGGGTCTCCCACATCTTTCTGCATAAATTCCACAAACTCGGGGTTACGGTCATCAACCTTGTGCTTCTTAGCTCGTGGAGTCACGGACTTCTCCTTGGCCGGAGCCAAGGTCGGCTTTGGACCTCGCACGGTGGTTTGGCGTGCCTCTTCCCCAATCTCCTCGCTGTCCTCTACATGCACCACGCTCCGCTTGGCCGTCCGCGTTCAAGGGTGGTTCAACCCGGTTTGCCCCACGGCTTGACTAGCAAGCGAGTTAGCGGGAGCTCGTTGGGAGAATCTTTGTGACCCTTGAGAAGCTGTAGCCCTCCATTGGCCTCTATTTCAAACATTTCCATCTCCGCGTCGTTGATGGCCATGGCCTCCGTGACCGGTTTGGACTTGGAGGCCAGGATTTCCTTCCTTCTCGGGATTTGCTGCGGGGAAAGTGGGGTGGTTAGAGTGGTGTTTTTTATGTGAGCTTGGGGAGTTTTTGGGCTATTGTTTAGTAGGGCTGGGCTTTTTCCGCACGGGCTTCCTCGGTTAACTTAGGTGTAGAACTCGTTGAGAGTGGATTTTTGGGGCTGAGAATGGGCCCCCATTCTGTTGAAAACAGAGTTGGTTTGCCTTTCCCTATTGATGGTGGAGGGTTCGGCCTGGTTCTCATCCTCTAGGGTCAAATGACCAGCATTTTTCAAAATTTGAGACATGTCTCAGAAAGACGAAAATGACTGAAAAGAAGTGTCTTTTGACAGTCAGTTGTTTAGACTACAAGGTGCATCTGAAAACAAAAGTTTTAAACGGGAAAAACTAGTGAAAGTCGGTTTCCCGGCAATGGAACCACTGATGACGCCACAGCTTTTGGGGTCAGGAGCGGTTCAGGATATCTGGCTAGGATATATTTGGTGGTTTGAGGTACCTAGATCACAACACAAACAAGCACCGTTAAGGTCAAAGTTGGATGTTACTCCAACTCAGGCCCTCGGCTGTGAGAGTAAGAATACTGAGTAATAAGGCTTTGAATACCTTTGGAGTGTGTGTGTGTTTAGGTTTAGAGAGTAATAGAGCTTACTCAATTGTCTATGGAACTTACCTTGCCCAAGGGGGTAAAGGCCTTCTATTTATAGGCAATGCCATGGTGCTTGTTGAGGTAAGCAATGAGATCAGCCCTAGGGGGCACTTTGGTATTTGACCAGCTACACGTGTCATGACTAATTGGTCTGTCGGGGAGGGAACATTGGCTATCCCGGGGGACATGGCTGAAAGTGACATGAGCCGTGTAGCCGGCTTAGTGCATTAAATGGAATAGTAGGCGCGGGTGAGCCGCATTGAATGCGTGATGGGGAGGCCGGCAAGTGGCTGTCGAGCCGGTAAGCTAACTTGCTCGGTAAGGCTTTGACATTAGCTTGGGAAGCGGCATGTGCCGCGGTCGACGTTGTGCCGCGGTCAAAGATATATGACGCGAGCACGGTTGATGCGGGCATGACTCATGCGGGCCCGGATCCAGCCGACGGGGTCCCAATGGTCCTCGATGGGGACGATGCGAGGAGGGACACGGTCTTGACCATAAGGGCCTATTTGTCTGCGGTCTTCCCTCCAGCGGTCTAGGAACTGCTACGTCACGGGTTCTTTGGACTAGACCGAGCGCGGGCCCGGTCCAGTAGATCCGGGCTCATCATTATTACTCTCACTTCTCCTAGACACCACAACAAAAAATGGTCTTTCACAACACTTATTTACTGAAACTTTTATAATTGTCAAAAATTTGAGGCACTTTTAAAAAAAAATGCTGCTAATTATCACCACTTTTTAATGAGTGGCAAATTTTTGATACTTTTTAAATAGTGCCACTAATCTCCGGCACTTTTTAAAAAGTGACGCAAAGTAGCGACACCTTTTATTAAGTGTTACAAAACTTTCTAATTAGTTCCGCTAAATTTCCGACACTTTATAATAAGTGTCGCTAAATTTCAGCAAAATTTAGTGACACTTTTTAATTAGATTTGTGACTGCAATCATATGAAGATGCAATATAAGCTTTTGTGTTATAGTAAATACTCCCTCCGATACATTAATAACTTCACCTTTTGCCATTTTGAATGTCTCATTTAAAGTTTTACTTTTTTTTTTTGGCAAAGAATCTTTACTATTCCACCCACTCATTCTCTATCCTATTTTACTATTACACTCACAACATTTTTCAAATTTACTATTTTCTCTACTCATTCTCTCTTCTATTTTACTATTAAACTCACAACATTTTCTACACCCTTAATTTGTGTGCCGGACCAAAAAAGGTGAACTAATTACTGGGACGGGGGGAGTATTTGTTAGTGAATTTTTGTATCAAAATAATAATTTAGCCTAGTGGTAAAATACTTGTTTCATATGCATAAGGTCTTGAGTTTGAAATTGAGTAATTTCTTACATACTCCCTCAGTCCCAAAATGTTTGTCACATTTGATTTTTTTGTTGAACTTTGACCATAAATTTATGAGAGATTAATCATGTTCATGAAATTCTAAAAGTTGTTGTTGATAATATTATTAATGGTGAATCAATAGGAATTTTTAGAATTTCATGAACATAATTAAATTGTCATATATTTGTGGTCAAAATTTAAAAAAAAAAGTCAAATGGGATAAACATTTTGGGACGGAGGGAGTATTTTTATTTAAAATATGGCACTTAAGTTAAGAAAGTGTCGAAAATTTTGTCACTTTTGAAAAGTGACTGAAAAATTATGGCACTTTTGAAAGGTGCCTGGAATTTTGCGGCACTTCTAAAAGTGCTGAAGTTTTTGTGACACTTTTAAAGTGTTGAAATGTATCAACGACATTACTTTTTTCAACACTTATAAATGTGTTGAAATATGTATCGGGAATAGTTTTTTTTGATACTTTTTTTTATTTCCGAATCTTTTAAAAGTGTCAAGAAAAGCCATATCTACCGTAGTAATAAGTGTTCATATTTTATTTATTATGAAAATTGTGACGTCTTTTACGCAATTTAGTGGTGCATATAAGAAGTTCCAGCCTCTAATATAATTTCTCTATTGCAGCAAAGTAATCTCACTTTTTTTAGTGGGTAATTTAATTAAATTTTGATAAAAAAACTATATTAGTCTAAATATTTTAATTATACTATAAATATTTTTAATGATGTATAAATAATTAATTTATTACATTGAGATAGTTATTTTTCTAAAGTTTTGATCAAGGTTCAATTAATTAAGGGCAAATGGCAGTTTATAGCCTGAAGTCAAGTGTTGTTCTTCTATACGGGACCCCACTATTTATTTTTGTGACATCAGGCTTTGATTGTATATTTTTCGTTAGTTAAGAGCTTTTTAACGAAATTCATTAAAAAAAATTGTTAAAGTCCTATGTGCCCGCACGTGATTAACAAATTGACTCAAATTGAAGTTTATTTTTCTTTTGAGGGAGTTAATTGATTTTTTTAAAACATTAAAATAGAGAGAGAGAGAGAGAGAGAGAGAGAGAGAGAGAGAATGAATGTCTGGGTTCATCCCCAGACATTCTCAAAAGAAAACATAGCAATGCTCGTATTTGGTTGTTCCAAATAGAGGGAGTTAAATGGTTATTTTTCTTTTGAGGGAGTTAAATGATTTTTTTGTTAAAGTCCTATAAGCTAACAAACTTGATTCTCAAAATAAGGATTTTTTTTATTTTTTTATAAAAGAAAACATAGCACGTATTTGGTTGTTCCAAAGTCATATTTTCCAAGAAAAATATTACTCTTGAACGGTATAAATCGAGTACAATTATGGATAATAATCGTACAATGCCCAATAGATTGGACCCGAAATATAATTCATACAAGTCTCAAATATGACATAGGGAGTGGGCTTCCCTAGCTATGCTCGTCATGTCTTCTCGTCATTTTTCACTATATCGACCTATAAATAGTAGAGCGAATAATATGAATAAGGCAATAATACTGATACATGCCGACGAGGCATCCCTCACATGGCGATGAAGGCAACTCCGAAGGCCGACGAGGGCCTCACCAAAAGACGAGCAAGCACCTCCTCGGTCTATATCAAGACAAGGGGAATGGGCCTCCCTACCCTTGCTCTCCTCTTCCTCGGCATTTATACATGTCGAGGAGCAGGCCTTCAAGACATACGTACAAAATGCAATTCTAATCCTACTCAAACAAGGACAGTGGGAAGTTATAATCCAACAAGGATTATAACTCTCCTCTCACACAACTTCCTATCCAAGGATAGACTTTATATCATACACCTATAAATACAAGCCATAATTCACATATTTTTGGTAACGCATCTTTTGACTCTAAACTCTTTTCAATTGATCTGCTCTCTACATCACGTGAATACTTACTCTCACGCCGGAGGGCTTTCGCCGGTAAAGTCCCGGCTTAGTTTACGTGTTTGTTCATCTTTTTCAGGCTATTCAAACATCCAGGATACAACCAATGGATTTAGGCTGATCCGAAGGTTTTTGGCATCATCAGTTTGGTTGCATTGCCGGAAAACGATTGTTTCTAACCTTTGAATAGCCCAAAAAATTCTGCTTCATTCTCCTAATCCTAGTGGAAGAAGGACATACTGCAAGTATCACTCTTGATCAGGATAACCCTCATGCGGAGGAGAATCATGGTAATACTGGGACTGCTAATCCTTTTGCCAATGGGAGGCTGCCACCTCCTCCACTATTAAACGAGGGACTGCCCCTACTAGAAATGAATCTGCGTTCTAGTGGACAACCAAAAATCGAGGTAATATTACCAAACCTTCCCCTTCGTAGACGACGAATAAGACCATCTGCTAGTCAGATGGGGAGGAATGATGCACAAGGAGGCATTGGAGCTCCCCCCCCCCACAGATTGATCACAGAACTCTCTTGCACCAACAGATGGAAACTTTGCAACGCATTTATGAAACACAAAATGCCTTGCTGCAATATGATCCTGAGCACTCCCTAGCTGAATTCATAAGGCCTACGAGGATTGGAAATTCCCTTAAAGGGGAAAGTCATCTTGATAGGCGTGGTAGTCAGAGAAATAGAGATAATCTTCCTCCTAGTCAAAATCCTCCTCATCATGACATTGCTGGTAGAACTAAGCAGAAACCCCTCAAAGATGTGCCTCCTTGTCTTCAGGCTTCTGCACATGGAAATGCACGAAACAATGAAAACATGAGAAATCATCTGAACAACCAAAGGTAACAGGAGGTTAAATCTGCTGACTTGAGAGCTAGGCTCAGTCATGAAAGTAAAAAAAAAAACCTCCTCTTCATGAACCCCCTCCTCGGCATAGGAGCCCTGTTTGACCTAGGAGCCCTCCTCCGCATAGGGACTCTCCTCGTCATATCCCCGTCCAGAAATGGCCCCCCAGGAAGGACAGAACCCCTTCTCATCATTTCAGGCAATTGAATGGCAGAGCACTATCTGGACACGGAGACAATGACCAAGAACATGAGGAACAAAGTCAAGTGAATGGGCACAGAGAAAAAGAAAGGAACCATCGTAGTTCTCACTATAGCTCAGGGATCGATGCCAGGGATATTCTCCTTCTGAAAAAGAGAATTGATGAAATGGAAATGGGGAGGAAGGAAGTGGATGATGATGATACCAGTGCCACTCGTCCTTTCTCCTAGCAGATTAATGATCTACCTCCCAATCCTGCTCTTAAAATCCCAAGTTTTGAAAAATATGCGGGAACTACAGATGCCCGGGATCATGTCCAAGGTTTTGAATATACCATGACCCTCCTTACTAAAGCAGATTACATTCTCTACAAGGCTTTTGCGAGTACCTTCTCTAGAACTGCTCTGTCCTGGTTCCGTGAGCAAAAGAAGGGAAGCATCGATAGCAGGAAAATTATGAGGAGGAGGTTCCTGGACCACTTTGCAACAGCAGGAAAGAGAGAAAAAAAAGACTGACAGACCTTGCAAACATTGAGCAAGGGAAAATGAAACAACTCTAAGTTATTACAATCGGTTCAGAGCTATAGCTGACCAGGTAGAGGAAAGCCTAACTGACCGGGAGGTGATCGCTTGCTTCAACTCCTGACTGAGATCCGGACAATTAATCTATAAAATCTCTTCCAGGGTGCCTAAATCAAAATCTGATCTATATAATGTGGCTTACGCTATAACTATGGCAGAAGAAAAAAGTAAGAAGAGGTCTGAGAAATAAGAAGCAGATGCAGTTGGCACCAATCAGGCTTCAAATGGAAGTAACTACAAGGGGAAGAATAGTACTCGGGCTACTGAAAAAGTCGAGGTATTTACCCCACTCACCAAACCTATCGCATAGTTCATGCAATTGGTAAATCTAGCAAATCCTCGACCACTCGACGAAAGAACAAAGTATACTCGTGACAGCTCCAAGTATTGTTCCTTCCATAAATACCACGAACACGGCACGGAGAATTGCGAAAAGATAACAAGCGAAAAAGAAATGATGATGACAAAGATGATGAAAGGGAAGACATGCCTCCTAGGGCTAAACTCCATGTTATAAAGGAGGATATTGTTTCCAACTAAAAGTTGAAAGACAAGATACATGAGCAAAGTAAAGTCTACCACATACCCGTCTGGATCCATAAGGAGAAGGAAGTCATCATTTTCTCCCCTAATGGGTTGGCTGGAAGTCGCGCAACTAATGAACAACCCCTGGTAATCAAAGGGAGGATCGATAACTTTGAATCTGAAAGACTCGAGGGCCTTCAGGGACATTCTATACTACTCTACCTTTCAGAAGATGAATCTGAAAGATAGTATGCTCGAGCCATAATTTGGAAGACTAGAAGGCTTCACCAACCATAAAGTCAGCGCCATATAGACGATTGAATTATTATTGGAAATTGGGGAACATCCCTTCCGAGTAGAGGCCACAGTGAAATTCGTAGTCATGGACCTGGCAAGTGACTACCACGCCATTCTAGGCATTCCAAGTCAAGACAAACTTGGGTTGCCTTAGGTTGGTCGCCTCCCTACCTCACCAATGAATTAAGTTTTCCACTAGCGCTGGAATCGAATGCGTGAGAGCGATCACCAAAGACTTCTTGGAACATGTGATGAGGAGCAAAAAAATTGTCAGAGAGGTGGACGTAGACACACCAGAGGAATATCTGAAAATCTCTAAATCTGTGAAGACTACCAGTACCAGTTCTAGGCTGAATCTGATTTTTGAGGCAGAAGATGAGGAACATATGATTCTAGATATCCATGAAGACAAGGACACAGTTCTGTCAGTCCCGGATATAACCCCTCGTCTAGTCAGCGACCAGAACTCGGGGGCCAACCTTGACTTGAGACAAGGAGAGCTGCCGGACGTAGACGAATTAGTTGAGATGGAGGACCTAGACATAAACGGTGATGAAGGTAGAAGGCTTAGAGAGATAATCATTGAAAATTTGCAGTTTTGGGACGGTCCGGAAATGGAGCCCGTAGATGAATTGGATAAATCATACTCAATCCGGACTACCCAGAGCAGAAAATAAAAATCGAGGGCCAGCTCTCCCCGAAAGAAAGGGAGGATATCATCACCCTTCTGAAAAACAATCCAGATGCCTTTGCCTATAAGGTCGAGGATATGAGAGGAATAAAGGAAGAGGTGGCTGTCCACAGGTTGGAAGTCGACCCATCTGCTAAACCTATCAACCAGACAAGGAGAATTTTTGCAAACGATAAAGAAGATGTAGTCAAGGAGGAAGTGCAGAAACTGCTAAGTGCAGGAATCATCAGAGAGGCAACCTATCATGTTTGGTTAGCCAATGTTGAGATGGTCAAAAAACAAAATAGGAAGTGGCAAATGTGTGTAGACTTCACAGATCTCAACAAAGCCTACCCGAGAGACAGTTACCCTCTCCCCATAATTGACAAGCTGGTATACTCTATTGCCGGACATAAAACTCTCAGCTTTCTAGAGGCCTACTCTGGGTATCACCAGATAAAAATGGCCGAGGAAGATATTGAGAAGACAACTTTTCAGGCCGCTGGAGGTGTTTACTGTTATACTATGATGCCCTTCGGTCTTAAAAATGCAGGCGCAACCTACCAGCGCATGGTCAACAAAGTATTTGGGGAGCCGTTGGGCCGCAACATGGAAGCCTACATCGATGACATGGTCATCAAGACTATTAGTGGCAGTCATGCCCCAGACTTGGAGGAAACTTTTGACAACCTACGAACTAACAACATGAAATTGAATCCAAGTAAGTGTATGTTTGTGGTGACTACCGGGAAGTTCCTAGGCTTTATGGTATCACAAAGGGGAATCGAGGCAAATCCAAAAAAAATCAAAGCCTTGATAAACATGAAAGAACCTGCCAACATGAAGGAGGTTCAAAGGTTAAATGAAAGTATAGCAGCCCTTGGGAGGTTTATTGCAAAGTCTGTGGAAAAATCGATGCCTTTCTTCAAAGTCCTGAAGGGGACAAAGAGCATCTCATGGACACTTGAATGCTCAGAATCATTCAAACAGTTGAAGGATTACTTGGGATCCCCTCCTTTGTTGAGCAACCCTATTACGGGAGAAATGCTATACGTCTTCCTAGCAGCCATGAACCACGTCATAGCTGCGGTACTAGTTCGAAATGAAGGAACCACTCAGAAATCTATCTATTATGTCTCCAAGGCATTTTCAGATTTGAAGAGCAGATACTTCAACGCAGAAAAGATAGTCTACGCCCTAGTTATAGTGGCAAGAAAGACGCGAGCATACTTTTCTGCACATCCCATAACTGTGTATACCAATTCGCCCCTGAAGAAAATATTGCATAAGTTGGAATGCTCAGGACGTCTCCTTAATTGGTTTATCAAACTCACTGAGTTTGATATCAGATACCAGCCTAGGAAGACACTTCTAGCACAATCTTTGGTCGCTTTTATGGTTGAAACTGCGTTCATAGGTGAGCACGACCCCACCTCCCATAAGCGCAAGAAACCTGCGGGAGTAGAACCGACCATCAAGCTTCCATCTAACTGTTGGGTCATATACACAGATGGGTCAGCCACTAAGGAAAGAAGCGGAGCTGGAGTGGTACTAGCAAGTCTCGATGGGAGCATACCATCCAGGACATAATCAGATTCAAGTTACCTGCTTTCAACAATCAAGCTGAATCTGAGGCTTTGATATTTGGCATCGAGTTGGCATCCTTATATGAAGAAATCAAAATTGCCGCCTTCTGTGACTCCCAGCTCGTAGTCAAGCAAATAAAGGGGAGTATTTTTGGTGTAGTGCCCTAGGCATTTAGTTATGTTTGACTTATAACTTAAAACTGCTATGTAATCGTCTTTATCATTTATTATAGAGAAAGTTTATTTGGTTCAATATATGTTTACATGTTTATATATTAAACTACGTCCCTAGTTATTATGAATAACTAGTATAAGTTGGTAATGGATAATCATGGAGATGGTTAGGGAAGTGTTTCTCAATGAAAGATATGGGTAAAGCTTCTTACATCCTTGTCATCAAGATCTATAGAGATAGATCTAAAAGAATAATTGGTTTGAGTCAAAGTACCTACATTGACAAGGTTCTTAGAATATTCAAGATGGAAAATTCTAAGAGAGGCAACTTGCCAATGGGTCATGGAGTTACTCTTAGCAAGAATAAGTGCCCTAAGACAACTAATGAGCGAAAGAGGGTGAATGAGGTTCCATACGCTTCAGCTATTGGATCTATCATGTATGCCATGATTTGTACTAGACCCGATGTCTCGTATGCTCTAAGCATGACGATTCGATACCATCTGATCCTGGTGAGAACCATTGGATGGAAATTAAGATGATCCTTAAGTACTTAAGAAGGACTAAGGATGCGTTCTTGGTCTTTGGAGGAATGGAAGATGATCTTGTTGTAAGAGGTTACACAGATGCAATCTTCCAAACCGACAAGGATGATTTCCGATCGCAGTCGGGATTTGTGTTTATGCTTAACGGAGGTGCAATTTGTTGGAATAGTTCTAAGCAGAGTACCATAGCCGATTCTACAACCGAGGCCAAATATATAGCGGCATCGGATGCAACTAAGGAGGCAGTTTGGATCAAGAAGTTCATTAGTGACTTGAAAGTTGTTTCAAGTATAACTAATCTGGTGGAACTTTATTGTGACAATAATGGTGCCATTGCGCACGCAAAGGAACCAAGGTCACATCAGTGATCCAAACATATACTTAGACATTTCCATCTCATTCGAGAGTTCATAGAACGAGGAGACGTTAAGATATGCAAAGTATCAACCGATGATAATATTGGAGATCCACTTACAAAGTCCCTAGCACAAGCAAAGCATGATGGTCATGTGAGGTCCATGAGTATACGATACATAGATGGAGCCTAGTGCAAGTGGGAGATTGTTGGTGTAGTGCCCTAGGCGTTTAGTTATGTTTGACTTATAACTTAAAACAACTATGTAATCGTCTTTATCATTTATTATAGAGAAAGTTTATTTGGTTCATTATATGTTTACATGTTTATTATATTAAACTGTGTCCCTAGTTATTATGAATAACTAGTATAAGTTGGTAATGGATAATCATGGAGATGGTTATATGCATGGAGATGCACATTACACTTATGGGTACTTGCTAGAGAACAAGTACTGGACTTGACCTACTTATGATATTTATGACATGGTCTGTTGTCCCTCTCGTTGAGAGAGATGTTTGCTTGGGCCCCTCGATGAATGATGTTGATGAAATGTGTGGCCACATCAAGTGATTTGATAGAGATCAAATGCATTTGGATTATCAACATATTCGAAATCGAGAAAGCATTGAACATGTGAGTTGACATGGACCATGACTCATGTTCAATTTGACATCGTGGACAAAGGGATTGTGACATTTGATCTATCGAGGAATCAAGCTTTGATGTTATATTAATTGGGTGGATATAATGGTTTGCTAGAAACCACTTATGTCTTGTGAGTTTGATGTTTCAAACTCACTACCAACATAAATATAATTCCTATGGGGTCACACACCAAGAACGGATTGAAAAATGGCCGAAAAATGGATTTTTGGGTGAGGCGGGCGCCTCGCGAAAGGCGAAACGGGCGCCTCAAAGGCAGTAAATTCAGGAGGCTGGAAAAAGGCTCCAGGCGGCCGCCTGGGATAAGGCCAGGTGCGCGCCTCGAGGCCAGAATGTCCCCCCGTCCTGTTTTGCTGCAACTCCGATTTTGGCTAGGAAAAGGACTATTTACAAAGTATAAATAGACCCCTTTTGCCTCAGCCATGGGACACATTTTTTAAGGTTTTTGAAACACTAAAACATTGATTTTGATTGAGAATCAAAGATCAAAAACACCCCAAATCAATTCCATTAATAGCCATTGATTGTTGAATATTGATTCAACAATCGGGGATCATATAGCAATCAAACAAGATATTGATCTTGGTCCGTTTGCGTGTGGATTACCGATAGAGGGTGATTGTTTTATCACCTAAAGCTTGAAGACTTACAATCGTTGATTCATCACAAGGCCTAGAACAAGGAGAAGATCAAAACCTTCATCAACGGTTTTGAGATTCGTTTTTGAGATTCAATTTTCAGATTCGTTTTGAACAAACTTAATCGCATTCAAGGTATGTAAATCTATTTCATGTTCTTCATATCTTCATGCTAGATGGATTAAAGGGCTAGGGTTTTGTTATTTTTAAAAGTTCTTCCGCTGCGTTTGTAACCCCAAAGCCCAACAAGTATAACACTCAGCACACCATACTTGCAAAATATAAAGATCTCATCCTAGACATAACGAAGAAGCTGGATTTTTTTGATATAAGTCAAATAGGCCGGAAGGACAACCAAGTGGCAGATGTTCTATCTAAACTGGCATCTATTAACGTGACAGATCCTGATTCTAATCCACTCAAAGTCTTGGCCGAAGAACCTGCCTACGAGTAATGAGTCTAAACGGGGAAGAAAAGTGCTAGATAGATGAATATATGGACTTCCTAGAAAGGAACCAACTACCAGATAATGAATGTTAGTCCCAATTGGTAGGAAAATAGGCTAGAGGGGATAAATAGCCTGATTAAACTTCTTTTAAAAACTCTTTCAACATAGCCAAGTATTTTATCTGAAGCTAAACCGAAATTAACCAGTTACGCAGCAGATTAAATATTACTGGTTTACTCACAAAAATAATCAGTTTAAGTAAAAGGAGTTTCAAAGGTAAGTTAAAGTATCATGCAAGTTATATTCCAATAAGAAAGACAAACAAAGCAGTTAAGGATTCAAATGGTTGTAACCGGTGATAGAGCTCAATCGGTTACAAGAAAAGATAAAAATGAGCAAACACAAACAAAGGGACACAGTTGTTTGGAGAGGTTCACAATGTTAAATAACTGCTACGTCCTCTACCAAGTTTGGTCAAAACTTGGATTTGTTAAAAGGTGCACTATTAATGTCACTAGTTTATTACAAGTTGCAAGCTTTAAGATTTAAAGCTGCCTAAAGTAAAGTAATCACTAATGGACCGTGATACAAGTTTGACCAGGTGTTTTCAAGAGATGTGTTCACAACTTGAACTGATTTCTCTTGGGTCTGTAGTGTGATCAATCAATGTGTTCCAAACATAGTCTTGTTGGGGAACACTTACAGGAATTGATTGAGTGTGCACAATGTTTATCCTAATAAATGATCTAGTGAATATAAGGACTGATTGTCTTGAACTTCAATGCTTGAGTACTTGCAGTTCTTGACAATTTCACTCTCAAAGTCTTTAATGCAACAACCATCTTCAATGCTTTAATGAAGGTATTTATATTGTCTTCAAATGGAGCTATTTTCTTTGAAGGGGTTGAAGGGATGACTTGGTCTGACAAGCATTAAATGATAATATCTTCTGCATTGAATGCTTGAGATTTGAAGTACAACCATATTTGAATTTTCTCCTTGGTAAATAAGTTGTTGTGAGTACTGGTAACTTGAACATTCCTTGAATTAGTTACTGACAAGGCAGTATCATGGTATTCATAGCAACTGTTCTACCAACTTTAGCTAAGTGGGTGAGCGAAATTAATGCTAGGTCAATTGATGGAAGCTTGTTGGGGAAGCTTGATCGACTGCAGCATTTAGTAACTGGTGAGCATAACTAGTTAAGTGACTAAACCGTTTGAAGGGTTTGAACAGCTGGGCAAATGACCGGTTATGGCAGTCAACTGGTTGAGGTCTTTGGCTTGATGAACAAGTTAACCAATATCTTCATGGAAAAACTCAAGGACTTCAAGTCTTCAATTATCTTTGAGATAACACAAGTATAAAAATACATGCACTAGCACTAATGGGATGCTAAGGGTACATAGAAAATTCTAAGTAGTCTAATTAAAATTAGGAGTCCTCACTAATGCTTTAATAATTGGGATTAAGCAATTCCTAAGCTATAAATATATATAACTAACAATCTCCTCCTAATTGCTTAAGTCCAATCACCCTAGGTGTGAGTTTGGGAGTGCTTTTTTGTGACTTATAATCACTTTTGAAGCTCAAAATTACTTTTAATAGCATTTGGATAACAATAGTAATTATGATTTTAAGCTATTAAAATGCAAAAAAATTGTGTTTTCTTAGAAGCTACTATGACCCAGCTTTTGCTAAAAGTGATTATTAGAAGTTGTTATTTGTGTTGTTTTTACAATAATAACTTCTATCTCTTTTGTGCATTTATATATCGAGATACATATCATAAATGTCATTTTTTGATATTTATATTTCATAATCAGTTTTGAACATATACTATCCAAACATACTTATAAATTTTAGTATTTATTACAAATAATCAATTTTTCTAAAATCACTTTTGAAAAATCACTTTTAGGAATCAGAAGCAATGTCAAACTCACCCTGGGTATACATCTACCTTAACTTAGTAAAAGAATGATCAAGAGTTAATCTTTTAATTTCATCATTCCCTAAGTCAAGTGACACCTTGATGTAACCTATTGAAAGCTATACATTGAAAATAAAAATTTATCCTAAGGGAATGGAGAAATGAAATAACCTGCAAATTGAAAGAGTTAGTAGCAGTGTAGTTATTTGTGGAAATATAAAGGAATTTCAAGAAAGCAAATATTAAACTTTGAAATGAACAAGGTTAAGGGAAAGAGATTCTCATTGATTTAAAGGCTGCAACCGGTTGATAAGCAAGTAAAGACATATATTTCATCGGTTACATTCTATAAAGTAGCATCATGAGCAGGATCAGTTGAGGGGTCCTTGTCCTTTGAAGTTGTAGCCGATGATACTGCAACCAGTTCATATTTTGATCTCTTAGCTTCCCTAGCTTCCTTCTATTTCCTTTTTTCTCTCTTCCTTTTCTTCTTTTCTGACTTCTCAGACCGATCACTAGCCAGCTTCATCAGAATTTCATTTTGAGCTCTAATCTTGACCTGCTCAGTTTGAGAATCTTTGAGTTAAGCAGTCAGGTCACTGATTTTCTGATTTTCTTTCTTCAGCTCTTCAGTGCCTTCAACCAGGTTAGTTTGAACGGCTATGGCTTCATCACATAACTGCTTATTGGTATTTGTAGAGTTGGTTAGCTCCTTAACAAGGTTAATTATTGTGGCATCTTTTTCATTAAGCTTTTCAACAAAATTTCCTATAGCTTTGGCAAACCCAGTCTCAACTTTGGTCATTTTTATTCCTTCCTCCTCCTGATTGGACTTAGATAGACCAGCAATCAGTGCATCATGCAGCTCCACCAAATCATTTACAACAGTTGGCCTTTGAAGATCAGCCTCTAAGTCAGCAACTGATGGCACTGTTGCTTCAGGTAGATAGGTATCACTAACCGGTGGAAGAGAAGACATAAGGATGGCATCGGTGGAAGAGAAGACATAAGGATGGCATCAGTTGGAGAGGGAGCATCGGTTGACATATCTTGACCGGTTGAAGGGGCTTAACCGATTGGGGAGGCTTCCATATTAGCATCTTCTTTATCATCAGAAATTGCTACCACTGGAGTAATAAAACCATTATTTTTAAGGCTTAACTCCATGGCACAGTTAATCTCTTTGGCCTCTTCAAAGGCCAAGACCATCATATCTGCAGCCTGTGAAGCAAAAGGAATGGCCAACTGTCTTACCCTTACCAATTGAACCATCCTCAATATGTTGATCAGCTGAAAGGCATATCTGATGTTACTTTGAGGCTTAACACTTCCAACATCTCTTCTAATGAACAACTGAGGCACTTGAGGCATGAATCCCACCATCTTTGTCACCTCAAAACTCCAAGCAAAAATTTTCAACTCCGACACCTTGGTCATACGACCATTGACAGCCAAATAACGGATAAACAAGTTGTCGATTTGAAGGGAAGATTCAATCGGTAGAGGTAGCCATTGAACTACTTGACCAGCAATCCTGATAGAGCTTGACTGACCTTGTTGAGAAGAGATATATAGCAACCATTTAGCTGGGAAATCCAGGACTAGTTGCTGCTCAGCCTTACCCGGAATAAGTTTGGCATTTCTAGGGGGAGCAACTCTTTTCTTTAACCTTAAAATCTTTGAAGTCTGAAATCTTAGGCTGGTCTCACCTGGTCCCTTTGTGTTGGTCTGGTGAGGAGGAGTAACAACCGAAGGAGCATCCACTTTCAATGTCTTAACCATATTCATAAAGGTTTTCAATCTATCCTACCTCCTTTTGCATTTAAGCTCATCAGCTAAGGATGGAGTCATTGAGATCGGTTGAAGACTGCTGTGACTATTGACTTTCTCATAAATGTCAAATAAGAACATCCCGTTTAACAATCGGGGGATTGAAGCTCTGGAAGAGTAATAGTTCTTTGTGGACATCAAATCCTTTTGATCCACTGAGAAATCAAAGTCAGCAAGAGGATGAGCAGCATCAAATGGATTATACTCAAAAGGCTCAGGTGCCTTGAACTCCATGGCATCATCCTCTTCAATGAAATCAGGAAGGGATAGATCCCCCTCCTTAAAAATAGGATCAACTTCCTCAATAACAGATCTACCCTTCATATAGGCTCTATCTTGACTGACTAGAAGACTTGCTTGAATAGCAGCTTGAGTAGTCAACTCTTCTGCAGATGACCGTTGAAGGTCCAGTTCACTTTCAAACAGGCTCTTGGCCATAGCTTTTTGCAGTTCAATATCCTCAGCAGCAGCAGCAGCAAGCTTCTACTCCTCAATTGGTTAAGCAGATCCATCGGTTGAGGGAATCTCAATCGGTTGAACAACTGGTGAGGCAGCAGACAAAATCTTTCCCCCTCCTAGGCTTCTAACCAGTGATGTATCGGTTAAGCCTCCTCCTAATCTCCTAACCAATTCCATCGGTTGAGGAGTTACAAAATCCATCTTTGGCTCATCAGGGCTACTAGAACTGGAGCTGGAGCTAGAGTGCTCACTTTCATCACCCAAACCAGCATCATCAAAATCTTCATCATCACCATCTTTAAATAAATCTTCTATCTGTTCATCGGTTGTGGGCGTCCACTTATTTTTATTTAAGTGGACCGAAGAGAAGAAGTCAGCTAGATTTACATTTCCTATGGCCTGCAGCTCTCTATCCACTTCCAACATATTCTCTATCAGGTACATGACATTTCTGGTCACTTGATTTCTTCTTGGACCCAAAGAGATAGGCTCAGAATCAAAATGTGGAAGTAGATCATCAGGATGTTCATATCTGCCCAATTGATAGGGTTCAGATTCTTTCAGTGTGTCTTGGACTTCATACAACATAGCAAAATCAGTCCACACAGCATGAACCATCATATCCTAACGCAAATGATCTTGGTCAAGGTAGATAGCATTCCACAGATTGGGAAGCAAGTCACAATATCGGTTGTAGAGCTTTAAGAGGTCCTGCTTAGATAGGGAGGCATCAAACTCGCTCAGTTGGCAGTATTTGCTGAAGTAGATGCCTTTATCTTTGTGAGTGTTTTCGAAGTCTACATATTTGTACACATCACCGCCAGGAACAGAGTCTTTACGCAACTCATGGAATTGAAGAAGTTTTCTGAGGAATGAAGGTAGATGATCAATGGGATGGACCCAGTTGGGTGAAGGAACAAGTTTGTCTTGGATAGCTCAAGGGTTATTGTAGTAGATGTGGAAGGTTGGGTTTCTAATCGGTTAACACTTTCTAACCGATGGGTTTGAGGCATGGCCGATTATGGGGACCTCACCGATCAGAAAGTTGTGAGAGAACAACCTCTTAGGGATGAAAAGAATAAAGTTTGAAATATCAGCTTTCTTCTATCAGCATTTTCTTTGGCTAACTAAGAAGTGAATTTTTGGATAGGTTTGGATTTGGGTAAGGAGGATGATGGATGTGGTTTTACCCATCCAAAAGATATGTTTCCGAGCTTATTTGGTGCTCAAAACCTTGGGAATTTAATGTGTTTTGTTAGTGTTTTGAAAGTACAGGGGTTGAAGTGAAATTAGGCAAAAAATGGAGGTTACAAGCTTATTTTGGAAGTTCAGGAACCAAATTGAAATTATGGAAAATATGGGAGTAAACTAGTTCAAGGGCCAAAGTACAAATCTGAAAAGTACAAGAGCCAAAGTGCAAATATGGAAAGTACAAGGACCAAAGTGCAATTACAAATCGAATCCAAGGCACAATCAGCACGACTTGTGCAAAAGGCACGACTCGTGCGATGAGGTCACCGGCCAAGTTGTTGTGACGGAAATCTGTGACGGAAATCTGTGACGGATTTGGTCCGTCACAGAATTAAAAGCCTTTTTCAACAGAATCAGCAACAGATTTGTGTCGGATTTCAGCATAATCCTAATTTGACTAGGAATTGACCTATTTTGGCTGTAAATTAGGAATCCCTCATCCTATATAAAGAATCCCTAGACAAGTTTTTGATATCTCTTATCATCCTCTATATCTCTTCTTCTCTTGTACATATTTGATTAGGTTTTTTTTATTTTTTTATTTTGAAGATTCAAGAACAAGGTTTATTTATTTTAATGGTCTTTCAAGGCTAATTTATTTGATTCGTGGATTGAGGTAAGTAATAATTTGATCTTTATGCTAGGGTTTTAATTATTCCTATATCTCTCTCATTCTTGTTCTCTCAACATTCTTCAAGATCATTCATAGGCTTCAATTGTATGTTAAGATACTTTTGGTCTATGAATATATTTGGGTATCCATTGTTACACTAACTTGGACATAGATACATTGAACCTTGTTGAGAAGAATAGATTTAATTTTGGACGTAACTGGAATAAAGGAATCTAGGTTCTTATGTTCTTTTGATCTTCCTAATTCTTTAATTATTATATGTACGTAACTGGAGTATAACAAAAAGAGAATATTTGAGTTGCAAATCGCACACCAAACAGTTCCAACTCATGATTTTGTGAATGAACCCAAGAATGAGATTGAATTCCTTTTACATGAAATAAAAAGCATAAAGTGATAATTGTTATGATCCCCAATCCATGAATCCCTTGTTTCTTGATTTCTTTGCTTGCTTTTATTTATAGTTTTCATAGATTAATAATTCAAGCAATTAAACCCCTTTTTTGTTACTTTAATAAATTAATAAAATATACTTGTTCCACTTTAGTCGCTATGGATTCGACCCTTGCAAGTAAACATAATACTACATTGATAAACTAGTGCACTTGCTAGGTATTTATAATAAGAGGGAGATTTCCTCCATCAAGTTTTTGGCGCTGTTGTCCAGGACTTGTGTAGCGAACAAGTTAATTTTTTTAGTGTATTGTAAATATTTATCTTTTATTAGTTTCTTTTTAGTGTAAATAATTTTCTTTTATTATTTGATTTTTATAGTTTTCTTTTTTTTTTTTTGAAATTAAAGGGCATGCATGAATCAAATTCTAATGAGAAGCTGGTCGGACAAGTAAAACAATTAATTGCTATGATCAATGCGAAAAGTGCTTCACCTAGCTAGTGTCAATATAATACAAGATGCATGTTCCTGTTGTGGATTATACTCTCATGCTACTAATGATTGTCCGTCTAGGATATATTTTCAAGAGTATTCTCCACAGGTACAAGAAAGGAGTTCGTTCCATCCATGGTAACCACAATATAATTATTCCCCTAATTGTTGTACACAAGGGACGGGAAACCACTCATTCCAAGCATGGAACAATTATGAGCCACATTATAATGATCCACCGCTACCTAAAAAGCTATCATGGGAAGAGGCTCTGACAAGATTGAAGGAGGAAAATCGTCAATTGAAGGAGGAAAATAGTGAACAACAATAACAAGTAGGTGCAGTCATAGGTAGGTTGGAAGCACAAGTTACTACACTGGTAGAGGCCTTGAGAGGTTGTGAGCGAGATACTAGTTCTATCCTACTTGAACGTTTTGAATGAGAGGACGCTTCCATTAATGACGAACTACCGATTCTCTCCATCTCCGTCTCCTGCTAGTCATAGTGTGGTTGTTGATGAAGATGTTGATTGTAAAGAAGATGGGGTGAAAGAGAAATTAAAAGATGATGAAGGCGTTAATGTTGATGAGGTTGGGCCTGACCAAATTGACAAACAATGCCTCAATGAAGACCTTCTCCATACCATTGAAAGAATGAAAGTCTTCATCATTCTTGTACCTCTCCCTATTTTTGAGGGTAAAGAAAGTGGCGAAGGATTGAAAGAGGAGAAGCCCAAAAAGCTGAAATGTCAAAAATTCCCTTGGGAACAAAATAATATCAAAGCTCGAGGAATATATATGGGGTATGAACTGAAAATAAGGACCCGCGAAACCATGAAGTGGGCCAAAGGACGAAAAGTGAAGTCCAAAGGTGAGCAACGGTCGGGCTAACATCCTTAACCAAATGCGATTATTGGAGGCAACCCAAGTAGGTACATTTTGTTTGCTTTATTTATTTTGTTTTGTTGTCTCATATCATCCTTTGAACCCAAGGCATGTTTTAGTACTTTTTGCTATGAGGACATAACATGTTTTAAGTTTGGGGGTAGATATTTCTCCGAGTTTGTGGGTTTATAGGAAAGTGTATATAGTGTCACCCTAAAAAAAAATAGAAAATTTTAAAAATTTTGTTCTTTTCATAATTTGGGATTTTGGCTAAAGTCGATGATGATTTAAGAGTGCTTTAATTTTAAAATCACAAGTGTTATTATAAATATGGGGATATAATTGCATTGAAAGATGTAAAGTATGATTACTCCACCTTTCACTTCCACGCTATTTTTTTCTTGATCATTGTTATCAATTTAGGAGACCTTTATAGGATCACTTTGGTATTCTCAATAACACATCAATTAGGCTATTCGGGAAGTGATATATGGGTATTTTCTTTGAACCCTATTTGTGAGTCTTTAACTTTTTAGTCACTTATATAAAAATTTCCGCTAGAACCCCTTTTGAGCTTTAAAAAGAATGGAATCTCTCACAAAGTGAGAGGTTATTTTAGACCACCATTCACCTTCATTTGTACCCTCTTTATCCTACCCTTTTAACGTATGCATTATTTTCTCACATTTTCAAGAAAGTGAAACTAGTAAATGAATGTGAATTTGTGTGAAAAATCAAGAGTGGAAAGTGGTCATGAAAAGAAAGAAAAGGGTTATGAATTGTATTGAAAAAAAAGAGAGGCTTGAGCAAAGTATTGAATGCATATTCTTCGTGATATATTTGTGCAAAGCAAAGAATTTTTTTTTAAAAAAATGAAAAGAAAAGTTGAAAAAAAGCCTTGCCCTCTCTTATGTTGAAGTGGAAAGTGACCAAAAGGAAGAAAGGTGATCAACCCCAAGTGTGAAAGTATGCAAAATT
This sequence comes from Adenophora triphylla var. japonica, assembly GCA_022495995.1. Lineage (NCBI taxonomy): Eukaryota > Viridiplantae > Streptophyta > Magnoliopsida > Asterales > Campanulaceae > Adenophora > Adenophora triphylla. The sequence continues at coordinate 109,511 of JAFEMH010001923.1, forward strand.
ATAAGTTTGGGGGTTGAATCAATGGGTTGGCATGAAACGGAATGATAAATTTCAATGGGAGGATGTATGATGAAGACTTCTTAGTTCACTTGCTTGACTTCGTATGTCCTTACCTTATTTTGTAACTGTGAACCTAGCCCGCGATTTTCGCGATACATTACAAGCCATAAAGCCATATTTGATCCCTAAAGAGTAGTCGGGTTGACAGTTTTGTTTAAACATGCATATGAGTGTCCTTGTGAAATTTCATCTTATCGTTATTGATTTAGAGCATGACACAAGTGACCCTATAAATATCTTATTTTGGTAAACAATGATCTCCCATAATTCATTCATCTTTCATTATGTGGTGGAAAATTGTAAGTAAGATGCATCCATGTAAATATAATCACATGTTTATGTTAACACTTGTAGATTATGTGTGTTGTGATGAAACTGAGACTTGTTGTGCCAACAACTTATTATATGAATTGAACAATCCGAAATATTTTATTTGTTTTAATTAGTTAGTTAGTTTTTATTTTGTTTTTGTTTTGTTTTACTCGAGGACGAGCAAAAGATAAGTTTGAGGGTATTTGATGGATGTGGTTTTACCCATCCAAAAGATATGTTTCCGAGGTTATTTGGTGCTCAAAACCTTGGGAATTTAATGTGTTTTGTTAGTGTTTTGAAAGTACAGGGGTTGAACTGCAATTAGGTATAAAATGGAGGTCACAAGCTTATTTTGGAAGTTCAGGGACCGAATTGCAATTATGGAAAATATGGGAGTAAACAGGTTTTATAAAGTTCAAAGGCCAAAGTGCAAATCTGGAAAGTACAAGGGCCAAAGTGCAAATATGGAAAGTACAAGGACCAAAGTGCAATTATGAATCGAATCCACGACATAATCAGCACGACTTCTCGTGCCACGAGGTCAACGACCAAGGCGTTGTGATGGAAATCTGTGACGGATTTGGTCCGTCACAGAATTAAAAGCCTTTTTCAACAGAATCAGCAACATATTTGTGACGAATTTAGCAGAATCCTAATTTGACTAGGAATTGACTTATTTTGGCTGTAAATTAGGAATCCCTCATCCCTCCTCCTATATAAAGAATCCCTAGACAAGTTTTTGATACCTCTTATTATCTCGTATCATCCTCTATATCTCTTCTTCTCTTGTACATATTAGATTAGTTTTTTTTTTTTTTTTTGAAGATTCAAGAACAAGGTTTATTTATTTAATTGGTTTTTAAGGCTAATTTATTTGATTCGTAGATTGAGGTAAGTAATAATTTGATCTTTATGCTAGGGTTTTAATTCTTCCTATCTCTCTCTCATTCTTGTTCTCTCAACATTCTTCAAGATCATTCATAGGCTTCAATTGTATGTTTAGATACTTTTGGCCTATGAATCTATTTGGGTATCCATTGTTACAATAACTCGGACATAGATACATTGACCCTTGTTGAGAAGAATAGATTTGATTGAGGACGTAACTGAAATCAAGGAATCTAGGTTCTTATGTTCTTTTGATCTTCATGATTTCTTTAATTATTATATGTACGTAACTGGAGTAAAATAAAAAGAGAATATTTGAGTTGCAAATCGCACACCAAACCGTCCCAACTCATGATTTTGTTAATTTAATACATTAATAAAATATACTTGTTCCACTCAATGAGTCCCTGTGGGTTTGCAAGTAAGCATAATACTACATTGATATACTAGTGCACTTGCTAGGTATTTATAATAAGTGGGAGATTTCCTCCATCAGAGGATGAGGTAGAGGGAGCTGAAAATTTTTGGACTTGGGGAGGAACAGCTTGCTTTCTAGCTGTCTTTTTGGGTCTGACTGATGGGGAGGTAGAAGGGGCAATTGGTTGAACAGATGTAACTAGTTTGGTTGTGCTGACTGATGGATCGGTTACCTTCCTCTTGACCGGTAGAGAGGTAGTTGGTTGAGAGGACTCAGGCTCAGCAACCTTTCTAACCTTTGACTTATAGGACTTTTTCTTTTTCTCAACCGGTTGAGTACCAGTTGAGGCTTCACCGATTGAGGTTGTTGCCTCCTTAGAGATTCTTCCCTAGTCAGATTTATCAAACGTTTAGTGTCTAAGGGTTTTGGTAATATATCATCTAACTGATAATTAGTATGAACTTTTAAAAGAACAACATTACCCTTTTCAACATGATCATTGAGGAAATGGTATTTTATGTCTATGTGCTTTGACTTGTAATCGATCACATGATTATTGGAGACTGAGATGGTTGAAGAGTTGTCACAATAGATAGGACATACTTCTGTTGGAATTTCATAGTCCACCAGCTGTTGCTTCATCCAAAGTATTTTTGAGCAGCAACTTCCAGCAGCTATGTACTCAGCCTCAATTGTAGAAGTGGAAATTGAAGCTTGCTTCTTACAAGACCAGAAAACCAATCGGTGACCTAGAAATTGGCAAGTCCCACTAGTACTTTTCCTTGTACAAGCTGTAAATCAACATCTGAATAGCCAATTAGTGTAAAAGATAAATCTCTAGGGTACCATAAACATAAGTGAACAGTTCCCACAAGATATCTTATGATTCTTTTGATTGCTTGAAGGTGAGATTCTCTAGGATCAGCTTGAAACCTAGCACATACACATACATCAAACATGGTATCTGGTCTACTAGCAGTCAAGTAAAGTAGAGATCCTATCATACTTCGGTAAAGTGTCATATCTACTTTTTTACTAGACTTATCTTTATCAATGTGTACATTAGTAGCCATTGGAGTGCTTTGAGGATGAGCAGAGTCAAGGCCAAATTTCTTGATAAGATCATTTGTATATTTGGCTTGATTGATGAAGATTCCTTCTTGAGTTTGTTTAACTTGAAGTCCAAGGAAGAATGTTAATTCTCCCATCATGCTTATCTCGAACTTGCTTTGCATAAGTTTCTCAAATCTCTTGCATAAGTTTTTGTTAGTAGAACCAAATATAATATCATCTACATATATTTGAACTAACAATGAATGACCATTATGCTTAGCAATGAATAAGGTTGTATCGATTTTACCTCTTTCAAACTTCTCACTAAGTAAGAATTTGGAGAGAGTTTCATACCATACTCTTGGAGCTTGCATGAGGCCATACAAGGCTTTGTTTAACCTATAGACATGATTAGGCTTATTGTAGTCTTCAAACCCGGGAGGTTGATCAACATATACTAGCTATTGAAGTTCTACATTGAGGAAATCACTTTTCACATACATTTGGTATAACTTAAACTTTTTGTAGGCAGCATAGGCAAGGAATAACCTAATGGCTTCTAATCTAGCAACATGGGTAAAAGTCTCATCATAATCAATTCCTTCGTCTTGTCTGTACGCTTTAGCTACAAGTCTTGCTTTGTTCCTTGTTATATTTCCAGACTCATCCAATTTATTTCTAAAGACCCATTTTGTTCCTATTATTGTTTGATCATTGGGACGAGGCACTAATTCCCATACTTTGCATCGGTCGAACTGATTAAGTTCTTCTTGTATAGCTTCTACCCAGGGATCATTGAGTGTTTCTTTTGTCTTCTTTGGTTCTATATTTGAGACCATTGGAGAGGAGAATAGACTGTGTTGTTCTTCCATACTCCTCCTTTGGCCTCTAGTCATTCTTGGACCAAAAACATCACCAATCACATTTTCAATAAGGTGTCCTCTAGCTAGTCTCACTTCCCTTGGAATATCTTACCTGAACGATTCTTGTCTTAAGGTTTCTAGGGAAGGAGTATAATTAGTTGAGGGAGCTATGATCGGTTGAGGTGAGGATCGGTTAGGAACTGGTGAGGTTGACAGATGATCAGATTCAGGTTGAGGTGAAGAAAATGGTATATGAATATTGGAAATTGGTTCAGGTTCAGGTGGTATAATATGAACATTGGTAGAGGGACTAGTTGGTAGGGAATCGGTTAAGGGATTTTGTAAATTGTATTATCTTCTAACCAATTGAGGGGAAAATGAATCATCAACTAGGGCTCTATCAGTTACACCACTTGATATGCCTGAATTCTGAGCTGGAGGATAACTTGCATTGGTACTGGTATTTTGATTGGAGTTAGAGTTGCTGAATTCACCTGTCTCAAAAACACCAGAATCATTAGTACTATTTGTAGCCTTGTCAGACTCTAGCAAATCAAATTCATCAAATGTAACATGAACATATTCAACAATTTTCAACAGACGTTTATTGAATATTCTGAAAGCCTTACTGTGCTTGGCATAACCAACAAAGAAACCTTTATCGGCTTTCTCATCAAATTTACCTCGATATTCTTTACCGTTGTAAATAACATAACATTTAAAGCTGAATATTTTGAAGAAACCAATGTTGGGAATTCTACCACGTCAAAGCTCGTAAGGAGTCTTGTTGTGAAACTTGTTGACCAATGATCGATTCTGAGTGAAGCATGCTGTGTTGATAGCTTCAGTCCAAAAGTACTTGGGTAGCCTTGCTTCAGATATCATAGTTTTGCCAGCCTCGATCAAGGTTTTGTTCTTTCTCTCAACAACACCATTTTGTTGTGGTGTCCCAGCAGCTGATAGGTTATGATCAATTTCGTGATCATCACAATACTGAGCAATGCCATTGTTCTTGAACTCCATTCCATTGTCGAATCTCATACTGATGATTTCACTTTCTTTTTGAGTCTGAAGTAGACGGAAAAGATTGGTGGTAACTCCATAAGTATCATCTTTGGAGTTGAATGTTTCCACCCAAGTATATCTTGAATAGTCATCTATAACAACCAAGGTATATCTGCTTTCCCTTAAACTGACAGTTGTTGTGGGGCCAAACAAATCCTTATATAGCAGTTGGAGGCACTTAGATGTGGACATACGGGGCTTTCTTTAGAATGATGTCTTATATTGCTTTCCTAGCTGGCATGCTCTGCATTTCCTTCCATGATCAGCAGACACTTGAGGTAAGCCGGTTACCAAATTTGCATTGGCTAGCTTGGATAGGTATTTGAAGTTCAAGTGACTGAGTCTCTTCTGCCAAATCCATGAGTTCTCATTGATGTTTTTTGCTACAAAACAAATATTAGTAACACTAGAAACAACATTTAAATCTATTGCATATATGTTACCTTTTCTTTGTCCAGTGAGAAGGGTTTCTCCGGTAGCAATGTTTTTCACATAACAGTTGTAAGAAGTAAATACACAATGCATACATTTATCACAAAATTGTGATATGGAGAGAAGGTTATGTTTAAGACCATTCACCAAATATACCTTCTGTAAAGTAACTGTACCTCTTATGATGGATCCACGACCTACAATTTTACCCTTAGCGTTGTCACCAAAGACAACTGGATGACCTAATGCTTCTTCAATATCAGTAATGAGATATGCATGGCCAGTCATATGCCTTGAGCATCTATTGTCCAAGATCCAAATGTCTTTACTTATATCGGTTGAGGCCATAAAGCATACCTGAAATAAAATATTAAGCTTATGGTCCCCCTTATTCTTTTGGGTCCAAAGAGTTAGTTTCTCTTTGGCAGCCATACCAGGCCACCACTTGAGCTTTGAGGCTCTTTGGGTCCAGATAGGTGCTTCAAGAGGCATTTATAAGCCTTATGATCGAAATCTCCACAGTTTACACACTTAATCGAAATAGGTTGTGAGGAGGTAGGTGAGTTGATATCCATTTTGATCACTGCTTCATAAGGTTTTGAAGTTTGAGCATGAACAAATACTTTGGGCACAAAGGTGTTGGTGTTTCCTTTGTTGGTAGGTTGCAGGTGTTTCAAAGTGCCTTTAACGGTTGAGGCAACCTTACCGGTTAGGACAGCTTTGCCAGTGACAGTTGCCTGACCGGTTGCTATTTCTTGACCGGTTACATCTGCTTTATTACCAGTTGAGGTTTCCAAAACTACAGCCTGACCAGCAATGTGAATACCAGCTTTGCTGTCATAATCACTGAGTGGGATATAGAGTCCCAACTTAGGATTAGCTACCTGTAAGTATGCCAATCCAATTCGCTACCCTTTTAGGTGCATTTTAATATGATAAAATTGTTTTAAGGGGCATTTTGGTAAATTCCCGGTCTGTTCCGAGACTTTCGGAAACATTTCATAAGTTTCTCGCGAAGGAAGTACTTTTCAGTACTTTGCTCATGCCAAAGGACCTACAAGGAATAAACCAGTTTTGGACCTTTTGGGTATTAACCTGGAATGTTCCAGAACCAGGTTTTGGCGCCAGAAATGGTTGGTGACACCTTGTGTCACGCGACAACTCGAGCCATGGAAATTGGTTACAGAAGGTCGTGCGACACCTTGTGTCCATCATCTGTAGCCTATAAATAAGACCCTCCCCCTCTCATAAATGGATCCCTTTTTTTTTCCTACTGTTACTCTGTCAGTTTCTCTACGTACCATACACAGCCAAACACACCTCTCTCTCTCTCGTACCCAAAATCCCTCCAATCCTCTCCTTCAATTCCCTCCAATTCACCCCAATTCATCATCATCATTTGGATCCTCCATCCATCACCCCTCCTCAGCTCAACCAGTTCCAGAAGCAGTTTATTAAAGGATTCTATACCAAACTTGGTATAGAATTCGTGGATACTATAAGGGTAACACGTCAAATCCCTCTTCTCTCTCTTATTTTTTTCATTTCATGATTCAATCATCATAGTCTCATCTGATTTCAGTAAGTCGACTCCATCTATCTTACTTACTGAAATATAATCGCCATCTCTCTGTTTAATCATTGTGTTTTGTATAATTGCATGCTTATGAGTTGAACTTGTTGGAATTGGCATTTATTTCCCAAGGGAGTGTGGATCTTCCCATATCCACACCCCATTGGTTGAATTATTGTTGAATTGTTCATTTCTAAACCTGAATTGATTGTATCTTTAGATCTGTATTGGTTTCTGGTTCTTCTGTGTGCAGATTGTCAGATCTCTGCAGATGGACACCTTATGTCACGCTACACAATATGTCTGGATAGATCCTGTGTCACGCGACACATCTAGCCAGGCATGTTATGTGTCACGCGACACATCTTGTCTATTTGCAAGGATCATTTTCCATTCGTAATCTGTTCTGCTCTATGTAATTGGGATGTGGCCTCCCTAACCAAATGTTTCACAAGTTGTAAGATCTCATTCAATCAATGAAATTCATGTTTTACTACACTTGTTTGTTATCATTGTTTGCACACACTTTGAATTATTTGGATGTTTAATTAGAAAGACTCGTCCATGGATGAGGCGTGTTGGGTGAACTCTCGATTCTTCCCAACACGTAACCTGACCCCCGGACCCTTTTCTCTTTCAAAGGTTTTTCAAAGGGTACCTTAAAACATGGTGTGGAGACTCCTATTTTTTATCATAAAAATTTCGGCGAGCGTACATTCAGTGGCGACTCTGCTGGGGACTACACTTTTTGAAAACCTGTTTTTCAAAATTAAGAGGGTCATGCTTTCATTCATTTAAACATCCAATGTATTCATTTTGTGTGCATCATTGAAGACCTTGTGTGTTACATGCATTTTATTGGATTATGAGACTTGTGTGCCTTTTGTGAGCTTCATATGGTTTTTTTGTTGTGCTCTGTTGTTGTGCTTTGTTCCTTGCCATGGGGGACAGAGGCTGAATTCATTTGCGGAGGTTTTGGTTCGATGTTGATCGATCAGTCGTGCGACAAACAGGATTGTGGCCATGCCGTCTTTGTCTGTGTCACACGCGACAGGATTGGTCACTGAACAGTCTTCAGATGCTGGTTTGAGGGCAGTCCCTTGAATCAAATTGTGCAGTTGATTGTTGTACCCCTTGTTTAACCTGTGAGAGTGTGTGTGTTTTCTCCTTTGTCTTTCCTTTTCAATAAAAATAAAAAAGAAAATTAAAAAAAAATATTTTTCATAAATAAAAGAACATAGTCATCCGCACACTACACCATATAGACTTAGAACCCTCGGGTGCGATTGAAGGCATCGCGGACGGCCATGAAATTCGCCTACACTTGAGCGCCTGAAACCAAACCTATCCCCCTAGCGCATCATAGGTGGCGCCACACTGTAAAGCTTACCAATGGTTGGTTTTTGGATACGATATTTTTAAATCACACTTAAATGAGTTGTTTTGAAATTTACAATAGGCCTTCATACCCAAAACCTTGCACTTGTGGGCATGTTGCCAATGCAATATGGTTTCACGTGAGGACATGTCACTCTCGTGACGTGTTCTAACGAGAGATCATGCCGCATTGTCACCGTGCACCGACGAGAGGTCATGCCGGATTTTTCTTTGAAATTCTTCAAGAATGCCCATTATGCTGCCCAAATTTCCCAGAAATTTGGACCACTCGTCCGTCTCACATGGTGCTTAGGTATTGTTTAGGTATCATCACCTATTATTAATTTCAATGCAAAGCATTTGGTGTAATTTGAATATTGCGTCCCTAGGTTTCCCTGAGGTATAGATTGCGTAAATAAAGGCTTATCCTTTCCCAACCTTATTTAGGATTTAAAATACCGATTTATACTTGAACATAAATAAGTTGTTTGCGCGAGTCCTTCCCTCTATCTTTCCCTCTCCCGTACTTCCTCGAAATCTCTTCCTTCACTACCTTATCAACCCGTATCTACCTTCTGTAGTTGCGACAAGTTGGGTGCGTGCTCCGGATTCCAGTGTTCGTTTGATTCTTGTCTCCGAAGTAGTTGCAGTTCTCGCAAAGATCTCATCTGTTCTGATATCTGAGATGTCTGGTGCAAAAGATATGTCGTCCGCTCAGTCTGGAAGTCCTTTTACTTCGGGTCAGTTGGATATGAACGATTTGTCCGTGGCAGAGTTGCGAGCTGCTCTTGAGGCGGCCATGGTTCGTGAGTGCAAGGCTCAGTTGCTTGCCCAAATTGCTAAGGCCCGAGAAGAGGAAATGCACGCTAGGTTTGTGGAAGCCATGCGTGTCCGAGGGATCTAAGTAATTCGTCATGAAGATGGGTCATACGAAGAGATCATTGGTGCTATCAGCGTTGATCATGGGACTGGAAATGTGATGAAAGGGATAAATGGGAATGAACAAGATAAGATTCCTCCTCCAGCGCTTCAAGTTAGCCAAGCTCAGATTCCAGATGGACAACTGATCCCCAACACTTCTGGATCTCCTAGTCAGTTTGGGTTGCTGTGTCAGTATCAGCAAGATTCCCAAAGATCATGTCATTATGTGAACAGCCATTTCAACCAGAAGGGATCGCTGCCATTCCACACTGACCAAACTCCTCTTCAAGGAAGTGTTTTTCAACCATCAATGAGTTCATCTTATGGCTTCAACTCATCATCTCCGCAAGATCAACGTTCAGGACCAGCCTCATACGTAACCGTTAATCAAATGTCCTTCATTCCACCATGAATCCCATTCAGCAAGAGGCACATGTACCCGAGTCACCTCCAAAAGTGGTTCAGATGAGAGAAAGAAGGCAATACTGCGGTGATGTGGGAATGCCTATGGATCAATTCCTCAAGGTCTTGGTAAGCGGAGGACTGGTTCAGCCACTAGTCAATTATAACCCTCCTCATCACAACCCAAAGTTGGACACAAGAAAGTTTTGCTACTACCACCGATATCCTGGCCATACCACTCACGATTGAAAACAATTGAGGGTGATTATCCAGAAGCTCATTGATGAAGGGAAGATTTAAAAGGGCTCCCATGAGGAAAGTGGTGTCCAAAATCGTGGTTGGTTTCCACCCCGCAAGCAGCGAAAATTCAATGATCTTGGAATAACGACTGAAGAAGCTTTCAATGGTTTAGTCTTAAGGGGAATGATCAAGCCACTTGACAATTACCATCCCATCAAACCCAATCCAGATTTGGATCGTAGCAAGTATTGCTACTATCATCAGTATACCGGCCACATCACTAATGATTGCACCCCTCTAAAAGTGCTCATACAAAAGCTTGTTGATGAAGGCAGGATTGAGAAGGCTCATCCCAATGCGACTACCAACCCTCTTCCATGATCCCAAGGGCATTCCATCCGAAGAAGTTAGTCAATCAGTCATCATAGGGTCTAGACTGTCTTTTATTTTGGTAGTAAATGTCCCTTTTGTGGTTTGAGTCTGTCATGTTTATGTTATAAATCTATCAGTAATAAAAATCTATCTTTCTATTCTTGCTAGACTCGAGACATCACTTGCACACCCACGTTACATCTAATTGAAATGGTTTTATTCTACATGATCACTTGTGCTGCTCAATTACTAATGCTTTGAAATGATTAATATTTAAATTGATCGGAGTGAGAAAATCGACTGATATCTTTCTCAAATTGGGGCTTGTCAACTCCCCATCTCGCATCTCATATGCTCACATCTCTTTCGTCATATTCATCGTTCGTCGCTCAATGGATTTGCAGTAATCTTTCTTAGTAAGCTTAAGCAAGTAATGAGGCCTTGATCTCGTTTAAATCATCCGGTATGGACTGCATCTGAGACCTTTACCCATAGGGAAACCATCACCTCACCCTCACCAAATAATATCACTTCATTTCAAGATCGGCATGTTTTGAAACCCATTTAGCCATCTCCAGAGGGACTATCCTTGAGACTCCCGTGATTCAAAAGAAGATCGACCATTTCCAAACTCAAGAACGGCGGAATGTAGTGATCTATCCTGGGGACTAGCTGAAGTTCTCTCTCAAAAACAAAATTGGAAAAGAGAGAGAGAGAGAGAGAGAGGGGAATAAAAAAAAGAAGAATAAAAAAAGAAGAATAAAGAAAAAAAGAGAGCCTAGTCCCTAGTGATCCTCTCAAATGCAAAAGTCAAAGGATCAAGTCGTTACTCAAAGGGAGTCTCAGGGCGAATGAAGAAACGGCATGCATGTCCCCTCACCTTTACATCCAGCCAATCCCAAGTCATTCTCTCATTTTAGAGGATATTCCCATCACCCTTGCCTTTGACCGAAACAAAATTGAACCCCTCGTTCTTAGAGGCAATGAAGATGCAATAACAGATTTCCTCACCTTAGAAATCCCAAACACATCCCTGCAAGTCAACCTCTCATCTTTAGAGGTTTAGTCAGCAAAAAGCCCAGCCGACCTCTCATCTTAAGAGGTCATGATAACCCAAATCACCCAAGGTCCGATCAAAACCTTGAAACCCAGTTGTAGTTCCTACCGGATAGCAGTTTCATTCTAATATCTTCGAGAGCTAAACCAAATTAATGCTTTGTTGCTTGCTTAAATCGGAGCCAAAATCATCTCGGTTCAAGATCGTCAACCAAAGATTATGAAAATTCAAATCCTATTCATTTGATACTTCAGGTGAGCATATTAAATTTCTCCTCCGCAAACACTACCCGCGAATGTCCCACTGGGGCTTCGCATCCGTGTCTTTCATTGACATTCCAAGGAGACATGTGCTTCAATGCTCCAATCTTCAGAAGATTCTTGAATCTCCGCATTCATTCTCTTCCAATCAGGATCTTCCCGAACTACGATGACCTGAGCTCCTCACTTGGAGGGGAACGTAGGCAACCAGAAATGGTCCGGTCTCAAACACATCCGCATCTCAGAAAATCTGGTCTCATCAAGGGCCGTCCTCATACAAAAATTCCCTTTCCATCTTTCCGAGTTTGATTCTCAATATCAGTTGGCTTTCTCCTCATGATTAATCGAAATATTGGTTCATATCTGGATTAGTGGTTGAATAACCCGAACATCAATAAAGGGTTTTTTAGCAGCTTTGTGATCATCACGAATAATACAAATTTTCAAGTGTCTCGACAAGTCTTCTTTTCTAACATCTTAGGAATATAGAGCTAAACACTGTCTTTCTGTCAAGCAGGGGCTTCCATACTCTTTTCCACACCTTGCAATGTCTATACTCTCCCAAAAGAGTTAAACCCAAAAGCGAGTGTGCCACAAAATCAGGATTCATTCCACCTTCGAAAGATGTGCCCCTGCACGTAAACATTTCAAAGTCTTGTCCGTCGACTGATTGACTGAAGTTTGAAGATAATCTCTCCCTTGGCTACATGTTGTTTTTATCCGCAATGAGGTTGCATGAGAGCTATGACAAACTGGGGCTTGGCCAGGCAAAAAGGGAATGATGTGTGCATTTGTACAGATTCTGGGGTTTACTTTATAATCTCGATCCTTGGGAACGGCTCTGTACTTGAGGACTACTTCATGATGGGACTGCTGAATTTCTTACCCTAAGCAAAAGGGGAGGTCCTTAGACAATGTTGAAAGATTGGTTGGGAGAACCTGTCAGTATGACTTATTGTGTCACGCGACATAATGCACCACAGGAGTCCTGAGTCGCGCGACATCTTTAGCCTCACACCAGACATCAGTAATTTACAGCCAGTTCTGTACCAGGGCACACCCCGACTTGTCCAAAGCTGCAAAATCATCCACCATCCTGCAACCAACTCGAGAGAGGGTTCATTCATTCATACACATCCTCCATACACATACAAACCATCATTCAATGTATCATTATACTCAATCACCCGATACAGTTCCACTATCTCATGTACAAACCCGAAAAAGCCGATCATTCAATACAATCATTCTTTCTTTCATTCAATCATCATCCCATTCCCAGAGCGGACGAACTCGTGCAAACAAACTAACATAATTTAATTTGTGCTAACAGAGTAGCATAGTCAGATATAGTGCTTGGAGTGTTGTTTCCCCCCGCAGGTACAATAATCAACTGAGCATCACCAAATCTTGAGGACTGTCCCTCAAAGCAAAATCGAGACAAAGAATCCAAATCTATCAGTCTCCCCAGCAATGTGCATTAAGATCATCGGCCCCGCCGCCAAGTCGTCAGCGAAATCCGCTTTCCATGGTAATCTAGCAAGCAAAATTCATGTCCTGTCAAGCAAAGTCCATGACTCTGAAGTCAGCCAATCATCACCAAAAACCGTCCCTCACTCGGCAAACCAGCAACTTGTCATCAACAATGGTATAAGACCCTCCGGTAGCCACGATCACCAGCCATTCATCAACAACAATTGTAGCATCAGTCCCTCCGGCAGCTACAACCCTCCACAATCATCAGCTGTAGCATCAGTCCCTCGACGCCTACTGTAAGCACAAGACAGTATGAAATCATATCTCATTCAAATTGTCAAATCATCATGTCTGGTATTCTCGAAAAATCATTTCCTTCGGGTCATCTAGCACAACCGGGTTCGGGACGCCCTACCGCTTCTTCCACCGGCTTAGACGCTCCCAACAGCCTTTTCCATCGTGTTCGACGCCTCCTAACAAGCCTTTCCACTGTGTTCGGGATGCATCCCAATAGTCTTCCACCGGGTTCATACGCCTCCCAACAGTCTTCCACCGAGTTCAGATGCCTCCCAACAGTCTTCCACCGGTTCAGTATGCTCTCCTACAGCTTTTCCATCGTGTTCAGACGCCTCCCAAATGCCGCCTTTCCACCGGTTCGTACGCCTCCTACAAGCCTTTCCACCTGTTTCGCACGCCTCCCAACAGCTTTCCACCGGTTCAGACGCCCCCAGCTTCTTTCACTGTGTTCAGACGCCTCAAACAAATTTCCTCTCTTGGAGTCGAGACACCTTTGAATAGTCTGAACTACGACCGGCTTGATTCCTTCCTAGGGTTACGTAGGAATCCTTTCTCCAAAGGTCCAGCCATCCGATCTCACCAGATCATCATCCAGCCATTCGCCGTTTCCCCAGCCGCTAATTGGGATTGGGTCTTCTTTTATCGACAACCTCACTTCTTCCATAAGTGACGTTGCCAAGGGGCTCTGTAAGTATGCCAATCCAATTCGCTACCCTTTTAGGTGCATTTTAATATGATAAAATTGTATTAAGGGGCATTTTGGTAAATTCCCGGTCTGTTCCGAGACTTCCGAAAACATTTCATAAGTTTCTCGCGAAGGAAGTACTTTTCAGTACTTTGCTTATGCCAAAGGACCTACAAGGAATAACCAGTTTTGGACCTTTTGGGTATTAACCTGGAATGTTCCAGAATCAGGTTTTGGCGCCAGAAACGGTTGGTGACACCTTGTGTCACGCGACAACTCGAGCCATGGAAATTGGTTACAGAAGGTCGTGCGACACCTTGTGTCCATCATCTGCAGCCTATAAATAAGACCCTCCCCCTCTCATAAATGGATCCCTTTTTTGCCTACTATTACTCTGCCAGTTTCTCTACGTACCATACACAGCCAAACACACCTCTCTCTCTCTCTCTCCTACCCAAAATCCCTCCAATCCTCTCCTTCAATTCCCTCTAATTCACCCTAATTCATCTTTATCATTTGGATCCTCCATCCATCACCCCTCCTCAGCTCAACCAGTTCCAGAAGCAGTTTATTGAAGGATTCTATACCAAAATTGGTATAGAATTCGTGGATACTACAAGGGTAACACATCAAATCCCTCTTCTCTCTCTTATTTTTGTCATTTCATGATTCAATCATCATAGTCTCATCTGATTTCAGTAAGTCGACTCCATCTGTCTTACTTACTGAAATCCAATCGCCATCTCTCTGTTTAATCATTGTGTTTTGTATAATTGCATGCTTATGAGTTGAACTTATTGGAATTGGTGTTTATTTCCCAAGGGAGTATGGATCTTCCCATATCCACACCCCCTTGGTTGAATTATTGTTGAATTGTTCATTTCCGAAGCTGAATTGATTGTATCTTTAGATTTGTATTGGTTTATGGTTCTTCTGTGTGCAGATTGTCAGATCTCTGCAGATGGACAACTTATGTCACGCGACACAATATGTCTGGATAGATCCTGTGTCACGTGACACATCTAGCCAGGCATGTTATGTGTCATGTGACACATCTTCTCTATTTGCAGGGATCATTTTCCATTTGTAATCTGTTCTGATCTATGTAATTGGGATGTGGCCTCCCTACCCAAATGGTTCACAAGTTGTAAGATCTCATTCAATCAATGAAATTCATGTTTTACTACACTTGTTTGTTATCATTGTTTGCACACACTTTGAATTATTTGGATGTTTAATTAGAAAGACTAGTCCATGGACGAGGCGTGTTGGGTGAACTCTCGGTTCTTCCCAACACGTAACCTGACCCCCGGACCCTTTTCTCTTTCAAAGGTTTTTCAAAGTGTACCTTAAAACATGGCATTGCGACTCCTATTTTTTATCATAAAAATTTCGGTGAGCGTAAATTCACTACCTTAGTCCATTTGGATTTGTTCTTGTCAACTTTATTGACCTTAATCTGTTCCTTCACTTTTGGGTAAGTAAGAGTAACAACACAAAAGTACGAGTAGTACTTTTATTTAACAGATCTGATGGACTATCATCAAACTTGTCCATCAAGTTCTCAGTGACAGACTTAATAAATGTCTTGTCTTTGCTGTCATTGTTGCTGGAGTTAAATCCTAAACCAGATTGGTCATTATACGACATTTGGTCTTGTAGGATTGTCTCAACAGCAGCTTTTGATTTAGAATAAGAATCAATAGTCTTAGTGAGAGAATTGTTTCTTAAGACTAAATCAACAATTTGACTAATACATATATTTAGTCTATTCTTGAGATCTTGATTTTCTTTTCTCAACTGATCTGACTTATGCTTGTTTTCTTTCAAGACTTTTATCTCTGATTTAAGCGAGTCAATTTCATTTGAGATTCTTTTGAAATCAGCAGCCATCACTTTGTGAACATCATTTAGTTTTTCAAAATATGAAAATAGTTCATTCATCACCTCTGCCATATCAGACTTGGAAAGGTTAGGCATTGGGTCAATGGTCGGCTGAAAAGTTGAGGATGATGGTTCAAAGTTGGGATCAAAGTTAGGTAAGGAGGATGTCGGCTGAGAGCTTATATCAGCTAAGGTCTTTTGGAATTGGATCAGTCGGGGTTCAAACACAGGTTGGGTTTTGAATGTCAACGGTTGGGCCTGAGTTTGATAGGTTGGTTGTATTGGTCGCATCTATGGCTTATGAGTAGGAGGGGTTTTGCTTTGACCATAGAGAGCTCCACCTACACTCTGGATTTTGAAGTTGTAGGGATTCTCAGCCCTAGGTATAGGTTCATCATAATATGACAAGGGAGATCTCATGGGTGTAGTAGTATTATTGTATGTGCTTGACTAGTTAATGGAGTTTCTATAGATGGGTGACTGTAAGGGAGTGGTTCCAGTTTCTGTTCCAACAAGGGCCACAAAACTAACATTAGCATCTTCATCTGAGTCAGCATTCTCATCATCTGAATCAGTTTCAAACCAAACAGGCATAGCCTTTTCTGTTCCTTCCTCGGCTTCTAGGCTCTTAGATCTAAGATTTTTTCTAAAGGGTTTCTTTCTTAAGAAATTCATACTTTGGTTGAGGACATTTTGAAGCAAAGTGGCCAGGCCTACAGTTGTAGCAAACAAATCACCCTGGCATTTTTGCCGTCGGTTGAGGATTGACCAAATCTTTGGAAATTTCCAGATCTTTGAAAGGATGAAGGTTTGGAGTGGAAGGGTTTATTTCCATGTTGTTGGGACTTCTTAAAGTCATTGAACTTTCTATAATTTCTGGCAAAGACATCA
This sequence comes from Adenophora triphylla var. japonica, assembly GCA_022495995.1. NCBI lineage: Eukaryota > Viridiplantae > Streptophyta > Magnoliopsida > Asterales > Campanulaceae > Adenophora > Adenophora triphylla. The sequence goes on from JAFEMH010001923.1 coordinate 126,037, forward strand.
AATTCATCTTCCTTAGAAGGCTTATTGTAGTTGACATTGGTTTGGATTGGTTGAGACAGAGAGGTTGAATGGGAGTTGTTGGCAGATAGGTTATTGAAAAAGGAAGAGCATGGGAAGATCTCAGTTTGAGCTGGCAGAGAAAGATTTTTAAACTGTCTTTGAACTCCACCAAGCATGTTAAGGTCTTCCTCATACAGAAATAAATTGGAAACAATATTCTGAATGTGAGTCGTATACAAGTCTTTGGATTCTTTTAAAATAGCTAGCTTAACAGCCAAAGGTCTCCAAGGGAATCAAGGAAACGCATATTGAGGTCTTTCATTGTATATACTCTACCTAAAGATGCACAAGAATTACTTACCTCATAGAATCGATCGTACGATTCTCAGAGGGACTCACTTGAGTTCTTCTTGAAGGATTCGAACTCATCTACACTTTTGTACAGCCGGTTGTCCTTTACCAACTGATCTCCTTCAAAGTATCTTAGGATACTTTGCCAAACTTGTTGGGCAGCCTCATAATTCTGTACTTATTTGTACAGCCTATCATCTAGACCAGAGGTCAGAATATGCATAGCCTTTTTCTCGAAGGCTAAACATATCTTATCCTCTTCAGTCCATTCTTCACGAGTCTTTGGAATAATAGTTTCATAAACTTCAAACTCTTGTTTCGATGATCTATCGGCATGATCCATGAGAGGAGTTTTGTGGGCTCTTGGCATTGTGTTGACTTTGATAGGAATGATAGGATCATCTCTAACTACAGTCATTAATTTGTCATCAATTGAATCCATGTACCGCATGATTCTGTTTTTCCATACTGGAAATTCATTTTCGTTTAACATGGGCATCGTTGCCATGTTCCACGATTGCATGAGTTTTCCCGCCATTGAAATCGGCAATTCAAGCTGTGAAGCTTGGAAAAATATTTTAAAAAAATTGGAATCTCTGATACAAATTGTTAGGCCGAATTGATAGGAAAACCGGCTAGAGGGGGTGAATAGCGTGATTTAAACTTCTTTTAAAAACTCTTTCAAAATAGCCAAGTAATTTATCTTAAGCTAAACCGATGTTAACCAGTTACGCAACGGATTAAATATTACTGGTTTACTCATACAAATAATCGGTTTAAGTAAAAGGTGTTTCAAAGATACATTAAAGTATTATGCAAGTTATATTTCAATAAGAAAGACAAGCAAAACAGTTAAGGATTTAAAGGGTTGTAACTGGTGATAGAGCTCAACCGGTTACACGAAAAGATAAAATGAGCAAACACAAACAAAGGGACACAGTTGTTTGGAGAGGTTAACAATGTTAAATAACTGCTATGTCCTCTACCAAGTTTGGTCAAAACTTAGATTTGTGAAAAGATGACTATTAATGTCACTAATATATTACAAGTTGCAAGCTTTAAGATTTAAAGCTGCCTAAAGGAAAGTGATCTCTAATGGATCGTGATACAAGTTTGATCAGGTGTTTTCAAGAGATGTGTTCACAAGTTGAACTGATTTCCCTTTGGTGTGTAGTGTGATCAATTTGTGCTCCAAATATAGTATTGTTGAGGAACACTTACAGGAATTGATTGAGTATGCACAGTGTTTGTCCTAATAAATGATCTAGTGAATATAAGGACTGATTGTCTTGAACTTCAATGCTTGAGCACTTGCAGTTCTAGACAATTTCACTCTCAAAGTCTTCAATGCACCAACTTTGTTCAATGCTCTAAGGAAGGCATTTATAGTGTCTTCAAATGGAGCTATAGTCTTTGAAGGGGTTGAAGGGATGACTTGGTCTGACAAACATTAAATGAGAATATCTTATGCATTGAATGCTTGAGATTTGAAGTACAACCATATTTGAATTTTTCACTGGGTAAAGAAGTTGTTGTGAGTACTGGTAACTTAAACATTCCTTGAATTAGTTACTTACAATGCGGCAGCATGGTATTCATAGCAACTATTCTACCAACTTTAGCTAAGTAGGTAAGAGCAATTAATGCTAGGTCAACTGATGGAATCTTGTTGGGGAAGCTTGATCGAATGCAGCATTTATTAACTGATGAGCATAACCGGTTAAGTGACTAAACCGGTTGAAGGGTTTGAACAGCTGGGCTCATGACCGGTTATGGCAGTCAACCGGTTGACGTCTTTGGCTTGATGAACAAGTTAACCAATATTTTCATGGAAAAACTCAAGGTCTTCAAGTCTTCAATTATCTTTGAGATAATAAAAGTATAAAAATACAGGCACTAGCACTAATGGGATGCTAAGGGTAGATAGAAAATTCTAAGAAGTCTAGTTAAAATTGTGGGTCCTCACTAATGCTTTAATGATTGGGATTAAGAAATTTCTAAGCTATACATATATTTGACTAACAACGAAGCACGTGCTAAGCTCATCAAGAAGAAATAAGTAAGGTTCACAGTGTGGAACGGAATCCTTTACAGAATATCATTCTCAAAGCCCCTGCTGAGATGTGTCTACCCCAAAAAAACAAAAAATATCTTGGTGGAAGTACACGAAGGTATTTGTGGCGGTCACCTGGGGGCCAAAACCTTAGTAGACAAAATTATCACGCTATGTTATTACTGGCCAAAACTGAGAAAAAAAAAAAAGCACAGGCCTACGTAATAAAGTGTGACAATTGCCAGAGATATGTTGATATTCCCAGACTCCCATCAGTGGAACAGACTCTCGTAATACCTACTTGGCCATTTGATATGTGGGGAATCGACATCATTGAACCCTTCCCCCCCCCCCCCCCCCTAGGCAATTACAAGTATGTGATCGTGGAAGTGGACTACTTCTCCAAGTGGATAGAAGCAAAAGCCCTAGCCAAAATAACAGAGGAGAATGAAATCAACTTCATCCATGACTTCATCTGGTGTGGCTTCGGGATTCCACATACTATCATATTAGATCATGGTCTTCACTTTTCCAAGACTTTTACATCAACACTGAACTGACTAGGAGTCATACACATCAAATCAATTGTAAGCAGACCTCAATGCAACGGACAAGCGGAAGCAGCCAACAAGTTGGTGTTTACAGCCCTAACTAAGAACCTAGAAGGAAGTGATGGTAGTGTAAGTACCCAAATCTGGCTCCTGCCTTCCAATTAAAGTTTCCTGGCAATTCCCCAAACTTTCATAAAGTTTAGGGGCAATTCGGGAACTTTTTGAGACTTTCCAAGCAAGGAAGGACCTATCAGGAATAATGAAGTTGGACAGGATCTCGCTACAAAGAGCCTTCCAGTCTGCCACCTTACATGTTTCTAGAAAAAAAGCGGTTATGGCTCGTCCTGTCGTGCGACGTATCGTGCCATGGAAAATGGAAAGGCAAGGTCGTGCAACACTCTTGGCCATCTCCCATGAAGCTATAAATCAGAGGCTCCTCCTCCCATTTCTGGATCTCTTCTCGACCCTTTACTGTCACTCTGCCAAAATTGGCATAAACACACAGTAAACACACACCAATTCTCTCACTTACAACCATCTCTCTCTCTATCCATTCTCCACCCAACTTACTCTCACAATTCAGCTGTTGAGGACTAGTTCTGAAGCTGGTTAGAAAATTCCTATGCCTAACTTGGTATAGCAAACGTGGACTACAAGGGTAACAAGCTCCCTCTCTCCCTATATCTCTCTATTCCATGCTTTTTATGCAATCTACATACAATTTCCATATCTTCTTTTTTTTTTTTTTTTTTAGCAACAGACATTATGTGTACCTGTAATAAAACATTCGCACTTGCACCGCAAAGTATTTTATTTTAAGATATAATGCCATTTTTGTGATTCCCGGGAATTGTCCTAGGAATGGTTGCTATTTTTTTTTATTTGTGCATGCCACGTGAGCTGAGAGTGCGTTTGTAGGTAGTGTATGCTTGCCGGAAATGGCTTTGGCCAGTATTTGGGCAATTTGGAGCAAGGTCCTGCTGGGGACAGTGGTTGTTGGCCAGTTTGCTAGGAAAGTGGGGCCAGGATGCAATAAGGTCTGTACGGACAGACCTAGGTTGCAAAGAGGTCCGTATGGACCAGCTTTGCTTTTGGGGAGGAAATGAATGTTCTCCGGATGTCTGTACTTTCCCCATTCCCCATTTGCAGCCATTTTCGAGCTTTCTTCCCCATTTTCTCTAGGAACCTCCATTTTTGCCATGGATTCTTAGTATGTTCCAAGAATTTTGCCAAGGCTTTCGCAGGAGCGGCAAGCACACTTCCTTGAGCAGCTGAAAACGTGGATGCGACGCCGTATGAGGCATCAGAGGCGGGCTTTCGAGGTAAGGTTTCGACTTTGCTCGGTTTGGTCTTTTAAGGAGTTGGTTCCTTATTGGGATTTGTTGCGGGCTGCCGCAAAGTTCTGGGATGTTAGGAGGCATGTGTATTGCTTCTCCTACAACGAGGTAGTGCCCACCTTTGAGGATTTTCGGGCTTTGATTGGTGGACCGGAGGTGGAGGCCATCTCGCTTCCTTTGATTGGCAGTGCTGCCGTGAGTGTGAAGCTTGCAGGCTTTCTTTGAACTTCGTTGGGAGAAGCGCAGGGCATGATCCTTGATTCGGGTCATATTGACATTTCTGTGCTGCCGGAGCGGTTCATGGTTGATGATGAGAGTGATGTCTCGTGGGATGCATTTGCCTTGTGCGTGATAGCGACGCTTTTCATGGTCAGCTCCCTTGGCATTTGCGATGGCGCTTTGCTAGATGTGGTTGGGCACTGCAGAGCTGGAGAGGATATTGTCCCGTTGGTGCTGGGGGAGACTCTTCATGGTATCGACCGTCGCGGCGGGGATCGGTTCGTGAGAGGGGAAGCCCCGCTTTGCTCACCTTGTGGCTGCGAGAGAGACTTCAGGCCATGCCCGAGGCTCCGACGTCGTTTAGCCCGTGGTCGTTTGCTCGGCGACCTCTTGTATTGGATATGGATCAGTCCGCCTGGGAGAGATGGATGGCACAGCTTGGTACGCATCAGATCCGTTGGTGGGTTCCGCACTGGGGTATCGAGACTAGGAGGGCCTTGCAGGAAGGGTTCTATGTTGTCAGAGTTCCCGGTTTGTCTTGGTCCTCCTTCTATATTCCGTTGCTTGTTTCCCGGCAGTTTGGGATGAAGCAGGAGCCTTTGTTGGGCTGGGATGACCTTGCTACTGCGGAGGTAGTTCCTCTTTATATGGCCGCTCCAGGTGCTCTTCTGTATTTTCTAAGGGTATGGAAGTACTCCGCTTTCCCTCAGGTGGTGCTCCTTAGACGTCGGGAGAGTGTCGTATTGACGACCCAGTACCTGGCTTGGTATGAGCAGCGTGTTGGGCAGTCCCAAGTGGCTTTGGGAAGCAGGCGTGAAGCGATTCTGGGGCCCGATTGCCTTAGTAGCTATTGCCTTAGGAGTGTCGAAGCCTGGTTTGACCCTCAGGATGTTACGGGAGACACTTTGTTTGACTACAAGACCAGAGTTGACCGACTGACGGGGAGAGGTCCTCTTTTGCAGACTCGCAGGGAGGAGATCAGAGCCGAAGCACGGGCGAATGAAGCCCTGAGAGCTGTTGGATTGTTTGACTCTACGGGGAGGACCCCTGATCTCGGACTGAGAGACGCAGAGTTGGCTCGCGTGGAGCGAAAGAAGACTCGTCGGGGACGAGGGAAGAAAGGGAAGAATGGCGAGGAGACAAGCGCAGATGGCGCGGAATGACCTCCTAGGTATCCATTCATTGCATTTGCAAACACATTATTTGTTAAATGTATTAAGCTGTCTTTTTAGCATGTTGTGAATTTGAGAGTAGACCGTGCTTGAACTCATCAAGAAATGTTGTAACCGTTAGTGATTTGTGATTTACTTTTAAAGCTTTGTCGAGACGCAAGATCTCTTGTTCGCTTTTTGTTTCTTTTGTGCACCTTGACGGCGTCCATCTTTGGACTTTTCTATTGCATTTGCGGGTCGACGGCACAGGCCTTGACGGCAATCCCTTTGCTTGGGCTTTGTGCTTGGGCGAGAGGTTGAATGATCCCCGACAAGTCGTTTTGACGGTCATTTCCGTAGCTTCCTTGCCTCTTGTTTGTTGGCGTCGGGCTCTTGACCTCAATTTCAGCGGCTTACGCTTGAGCTTTTTTTTTATTATTATATTTTTTTGTGAGCCCTTGCTCGAGCTCTTTTTTTTATTTTTTTGTGAGCCCTTGCTCGAGCTCTTTTTTTTTTTTTTGAAGCGCGTGAGGGCGAAGACAAGCCCCCGCTTGGAAGTAGACATGGGTCGATCGTCGACGTTGAGTGACCTCCGGATGTCCTTTGATGTTGCCGCCGTCGTTTGACTTGGTCAAGGTGACGTTGGGGGCGTGCTCTTGAAAAGTGTGTAGCTTGATGGAGGTCTTGATCGACATTCAAACTTTTGACTTTTTGTGTGTTTTTAGATCGGACCAATTAAGGTTGCCTACGTTCCCCCGGACTAGAGGGCTCAGGTCTGCGTAGTTCGACACTACATGGAGTGCCAAGAGATGCACAATTGTTCTTCTTTAGGCGAAGTATCTGCGGAGTTTTCTTCCGTTGACTGGATTCATGAATGGATTGCCGTCTAGGTCTGTCAGCTTCATGGCACCTCCGGAGAAGATCTTTTGAACCACGAAAGGGCCGATTCATGTTGGTTCCCATTTTCCCAGTGGGTTGGTTCGAGTGGGAGGATTTTCTTTGAGTACAAGGTCGCCTTCCCTGATGTCTCGGGATTTGACTTTCTTGTCGAAAGCTCTAGCCATTCTGCTTTGGTAGGCTCGGACGTGTTCCATGGCCTTTAGTCGTCGCTCGTCTAGCAGAGCCAATTCGTCGTGTCGGCTCCGGAGCCATTCGACTTCGTTGATGTCATTTTCCAGCAGCACTCGGAGTGAGGGAACTTCCAATTCAATGGGAAGGACTGCTTCCATCCCGTATGTCAGGGCGAATGGAGTTTCTCCCGTGGCTGTTCTGACTGATGTTCGGTAACCCCAAAGTGCAAGGTGCAGCTTTTCGGGCCAATCCCGTCCTCGGGTGGTCATTTTCCGGATGATCCATTCGAGAGTCTTGTTTGCTGCTTCTACGGCGCCATTTGTTTGTGGCCGGTAGGAGAAGACTTGTGGCGTGTGATTTTGAATTCGGCCAGCAATCTGTCGCATTCCCCTTCGAAGTGGGAGCCGTTGTCTGATATGACCTCGTTCGGGATGTCGTATCGGCAGATGATGTTTTCCCTGAGGAAATGCGCGACTTTCTTGGAGGTGAGCACCTTGTAAGACTTGGCTTTGACCCATTTGGTGAAGTAGTCAATGGCTACTAAGATGAACTTCGTGGCCAGATTCTTTGCTGGCGGAGCAATTTTCCCGATGACGTCAATTCCCCATGTGGCGAAGGGCCAGGGTGTAGTCATGCAGTAGAGGTCGTGAGGGGGTAGGTGATTGAGGTTGGAGAACCGTTGACACTTGTCACAGCTTCGGACAAAGTGGATGCAGTCTGCCTCCATGGAGATCCAGTAGTAGCCCATCCTGAGAATGATTTGCATCAGGGCTCTGGCGTTCATGTGGGGACCGCAAGCCCCATTGTAGACTTCGTTCATGAACTCGCTTGCTTCTTCTTGGCTGATGCAGCGTAGGAGTGGTCCTTGGTAGCGTTTTTTGTACAGCATGTCCCCAAGGATGACGAAGTGGGAGGCGAGGCGTTTTAGGGCCATGATGCTCTTGGCCTTGACCCCTTCCCTGTGTTGGACTTTCTCGTTCATGAAGGCGGTTTCCCCGTTGTGCTGGAGATTGCTTCGGACTTGTGTCTCTTTAGCTCTTCAGCAGTTCCCAAATTCACTTTGGTTAAAACCTCCTCGGCAGCTTGGGCCCGGTTTTTCTCTCGTTTGACAACATGCTTAAAGATGTGCTTAATATATTGTTCGTTTAATGTGTCTGCTTCTTTATCAAGTGAATCGTTATTAACTGTTTGTGTGTTAGTCAATTTATCAGTTGTTAAAGATGCAATGAGAGGATACTCGGAAAGATCGAAGCATTCATTAAGAGCATACGGGAATACATTATTGGCAATGAGTTCGTAATCTTCTGGCGTGAGGCCATCAGATGACTCGAGAGACTCAAATTCAAAGATAATGGACTCGGGATGGGTTTTGACACTGGACTCTAGGACTCGAGGGGTCAGACCAAGTTGTTCGATCATGTCCTTTTCTTTGGCGGTAGGTCCGGAGAAGGTGGCCCGGTTATTGAGTGGCAATGAGCTTGATAGGAGGTGGGGTTTGAAGGCTTTGTGTCACCGTTCCGATCATGGCTATCACGAGTTATCGAAACAAAATCGATCGTGTCCGGCATCTCGATTTCTTCATTGAAGAGCGAGGTGGAGCTTTGCTCGTTCCAAGCATCGTCTGCGGAGTCTTTTGCTTTTGTCTTGGGCATTACTAGCTCGAATGCGGACTCGTCCCGCTTGTTGGGGACGGGGGTGTTGACAGAGAGTTTTTCGAGTTCTTACGCAGAGGGGTTTTCCCTAACCAAAATTCATTATGAATAGTGGTGGTCGTGGGTCCCGGCAGAGTTGGTGCATCAAGAAATGCTCTTCTAACTGGATTTGGCTTAAGGCCTCTGAATCTTGCCAGGTTCCGCTGGAGCTTGTCCATGGTTGTCGGCCAACTTTGTTTGACGTTGATCGACTTTTTCCCCTTTTCTGTGTCTTCATTCAAACTGCCGGCCTTCTTTGTGAAGTACTTGGTCATGTCGAAGCTGTAAGGGCGAAGATCGGAGGTTGTGTGCAAGCCTCTTTTGTTATCTACGGAGCGTTTCCGCGCAGCTCGTTTGTCTTTCGCAATGTGTTCGGGAGTAGGAATGTATCCCAAGCCATGGAGGGTATTCTGCTCTTTAATATTGATGATTTGTTGGGTACCCTGATGGCGTTTTCCCAAACCGAGCCCCGAGGTGTAGTTCATGTGCTTCATCATTTTCATCGGGGGAGGGATCTTGTCCCAAATCAAAGGCAGGTCTATGTGGCATACCTGGGCCTTTGGGATTTCGATGGTGAACCCTGTTAGCATCATGCCATCATCGTCGTGTTTGATCTCTAAGACCGGGACGCCGTTTGTGTCGGTCCTTTCGGTGACTACGCTATCACCGTAGATGATGGTTAGATCTGTTCCTTGGACGAACTTTACACATTGATGGAGCGTGGATGCCACCCCATTGATCTGGTGTAGCCAAGGGCATCCCAAGATGGCAGTGAATGTGATCGGGATGTCGATGACTTGGAAGTCGGTCGGGACCATTTGTTTTCCGAACCACAGGTTCAAGGTGGCTATTCCCAAGACTGGGCGAGACGTTGAGTCGTATGCCTTGATTGCCTGAGTTGAGGGCTTCAGATCAGCTGCTTTGATCCCTAGCAGATCCATCATTTTGGATGGAAGGACGTTCATGGATGATCCCCCATCTACCAAGACTCGAGGGAGACGGCGCTCGTCCAGTTGAACTGTTATGTAGAGAGGCTCATTGTGGTCAGCCCCAAATTTTGGGAGGTCGAGCTCCGTGAAGGTGATGATGTTGCTGTAATTAACGTTGCCGATCATCTGAACCGCTTCATCGAATGTGTCACCATGATGGGAACCATGGTGCAGGCCGGGCTTTCTTCCAACTTGAGCTTGTGTGGGTAAGATGAAGTGAGTAGGGACCGGAGCGAGATGTTAGCCCGAGTACGCTTGAGCCGAGCTAAGACAGGATCTTGACCTTTGGGTCCAGGGGTTTCGGCTTCTTTGGCGTAGGGCCACTTTTCAGTTCGTGGCTCAGGTAAGGCTGGCCTTTTGTGTGCCCGTGGAGGATTCATCGGGATTTGACCGGAACGTGTCAGTACATTCACCTCTGGCTTTACTGCTTTGCTTGTCTCTCCTATCTCTGTAATGGGAGGGCCTTGGTTGGCGTAGGGCCAGACTGCGCATTTCAATTCGTTCACCGTCATAGCTTTTGTGGAAACATCCACAGTGGCTTTGAGATCTTCCCAAGACAAGGGTTGAGGTATCTGGACCTTCGGGCCTTCGGTGGCGGTGTGGATCTCGTCCCAGCTGATCATGGAGCAGACGTTGCCGTGGCCTTGTGCATAGCTAGGCTGAGGAGATTTGCTGGAGTAGATGACGTAGTAGTCAAACTTTCCTGAGGGTTCTCCAAGGGTTCCGACTGTGGGATCGCCGGATTCATACCTCTTCTTCAGTTTTTGTTGAGAAGAGGGTTTCTTCTTTCTTCGAGGACGGCCCTCGTTCATTTCATCTTGGAATTCCATTTCCAGACAAGCACTGCAATCGCAGACGTCCCGCCAGATGTGTTCGTTGTTTGGCGGTGGTACCGGGACCTCAGGAGGCTGAATGGGCAGGCTTTCCCCCGGGGGGTCTTGTGGCTTTATGTCGTAACTGCATGGCTCGTATGAGGGCAACAGGTTGACCTCTGGGAGGCAATGAGAGGCGTTAGAAGCTGCAGGAGCAGGCATGACTTGGGAAGCCCCAGGTAGTTGGGTGGCTAATGTCTCAAAGTGGTGCATGGCACCTTCGATCCAGGCTTGTTGTTCACCTTGGCGTTTCTCAATAGCCATGAGGACCTGCCAAACTTCCTCCAATGTTGGGAAGTTTCTCGGGGGTAAGGTCCCATTCTCATCGTTGTTATCCACTGACTTGGCCATGAGGAATTGACGGACTGTTCTGGTGACAGAGCTGGGAAGGAAGTTGGACCTTGCGGCTTTGACACTGGGAGACGGGTTCCCGGGCATTCTCGATCACTCTCTGTTAGCTGGAGGGGGTGACGGGCAAGGTTTAGACACGGGAAGGCCTTTTGGATAAAGGGAGAAAGCTCACGTGACATGCGGTTTCCGTTTTTTTTTTTTTGTTGTTGTTTTAATTTACTTAAAACGTGTTTTCTCAGAGTCCTAGGTAGGTTGGAAAAGATTGCTCTTCTTTTTCGCAACTATGCTAGATCCTGGGTCAGTGGAGACCATCTGTGCGGCTATAAGCCCCTCGTTTTGCACCTGTATTTTGACATCCTAGGTGGACAAATTTCCCCGGGCGAGGGTCCTATAGGGAAAGCGGTTTCCACCGGCCTAAAAGAAAAACCGAACCTAAGGACCGAGCCTGTCATGTTCGTTTTAATGCGTTAGCCATGTGAATAGTGAGCCGAGCCGGCACTGAGTCAAGATCGGGTCGAGAGTTCTGCATGACCTCTCTTTTACCTTGCTTGCGCAAGGGATCTATGACGTTAGGCGTTGGCCGGGTCGTATCGTCATGGCCGACGTATTAAAGGCTTGATGACATGGTGTCATGTGAGCATGGATGTATATCAGGACGGAACATCGTGCAGGTGTAGCTTCGAAAAATCAAGATCGTGTCAAGATTTTAGCATGACCTTTCATCGCTTTGCTTGCGCAAGGATCTTGAGTTCCGAGCTTCGACTCGTAAAATGGCCGGCATGGTATATGTATCCAGCCGTATGACACTGACCGGGTAAAAACCAACCGAGTCCGGACAGAGTGTGACTCAAGACTCAAACGTGCGTGGTTGACGCTTGGCTAGGATGGGATGTTTGGAATGATCCCGCGCGCGTCCGAAAGGCGTAGGAAGGCCAAACGAACTGCAACTGAGACCACCCCGGGTTAAGGGTTGTAGTGTGCAGTGTATTCGAGGCAGCAGTGCGCATAGCGTGCGGTGTAACCGAGGCAGCAGTGTGAGTAGTGTGCGGTGTAACCGAGGCAGCAGTGTGAGTAGTGTGCGGTGTAACCGAGGCAGCAGTGCGCGTAGTGTGCGGTCTCTAAAATTCTTTTTCTGAGTAAAACAGAAGTTTTGCAGAATTTTAAATGTATGCACAGATGTATATTGATGCATTTTTTTTTGTATTTTTATTTTTTTTTGTAAAAATAAAAAAAAGTAAAGCACATGCACACACACACAACAGTTAAAGAAAGGGGTAAAATGAAAGTTTGACCCTCATCATCGTTTTAAAAATTTTTTGTTTTGTTTAAAAAGATTTTAAAACAAACGCATCCCCAGTGGAGTCGCCAACTGAAATTACCCGGGATCCGGCTCGCGCGCGGAGGGGCCCCCGTGCATCTCGCATTTTCGTTTGCGTCGCGTTCGGGAAAGTCGCCCGGATCCGAGAGGCAGCGCGTTCGCGCCCCGGCATCTGGCTTATTCCGCTTTTCGCGTTAGTTGGGAGGTGTCTCGCCGTGTTTTTGCTTGTAGAGTCGCCACGCCGTTTTTATTAAGCCCAAAACATTGAAAAAGGGCATCAGTTTAAAAATAAATTGTTTTTGTTGTGTGATGAGATTTTTGAGTTCGGAGGTCAGATGACTCCTCGGGAAGAGAATATTAGAATCTTAGAGCTCACCCGAGTCGCATCGTAAAACGAGTCTTTCGGATACCCCTAATATTCTTTAACTGTTGTGTGTGTGTGTATGTGCTTTTAAAAATGCATGCTGTGTCGGATGTCTACATTGTACACTGCTTTATTGAAATGTATTGAAATAGTATAGGAAGGAAGCCTTACCAATGTTGGTTCGTGTCCGCATCTTCTTGAGGGAATAGTGTTTGAGGTCGGAATAGTGTTCCGGTACGGACCGGGATTGCTTCGAAAAAGGGGCCGGTTGTCTGCGGACAGAGTTTCGGCGTGCGTTGGGATCGCAGGGATCACTCGGGCAGAGGTTCAGCGTGCGTTGGAATCGTTGGTTGGATTCGGGCAGAGGTTCGGCGTCGTTTGGGATCGTTGGTTGGATTCGGGCAGAGGTTCGGCGTGGTTTGGGATCGCCGGTTTGACTCGGAAAGAGCCGAGACGCCTCGGGAAAGACCAGGCAAGGCCTCAGAGTACCACGAGGGGCCTCAGAGTACCTCGAGAGTGCCTCGGGGCAGCGCGGGAGCGTCGCGTGAGCGCTCGGGGAGGCTTCGAAGCACCGCGAGGGGGTTCGGAAGGCCTCGGAAGGATCCGAAAGAGGCCGGGAGTGCCCCGAAGGGTCTTAGAGGGGAGCCTGAAGGCTGGGGAGAGAGGAGAGAAGAGGGAATTGTGTGAAAATGAGGGAGGGGGAGCCCTCTATTTATAGTGCCAGAAAACTGCAAGAAGGTCCTGTTGGGTATGCATGTTTTAACCCTCCTATTTTGTATTAGATTTGATTGATACCATAACCTCCTATTTATTTTAAGGACTTTAGGACCCTATGTAATGAAGCTTAGACTTCAATTTTTTAGCTAAGTCCATTTTATAGAATAGGTTAAATTTAGGCTTGAAGACTGGCACAAGAATCATTGGACCTAAGGATTGCAGTTCTGAGGTTTCAAAACCGCCTATCAAGGAACCGCTTGGCAGAACCGCTTGTAGCCTAACTGCCTTGTAATCCCCTATTTTGAAACCGCTTGTATCCCAAAGTGCAAACCGCACTCTTGGAAATCCTTCTTCTGGTGGAACCGTTTTCATGTCAAACCGCCTTTCTCCAGAACCGCTCCAATGATTGGCTACTTGAAGTGAACCTCTTTTGACCGTTGGAATCCACGTCAGCAATATCAAAAGTCAACTACCATATCTTGTCACGTGATTACTTTTCAGACAAGATCTGCAAGGATCTTAAAAAGGTGACAGATGTCCTAACCACCTTGATTGCGGTGAGGTCGATCGGCTTTACTGCACTGTCAGCGTTCCAAAGGACAAAAGTGGTTCTTTGTGGACCAATGGGATTGCATCAAGGACTGTCCTTACAACAGCTGTATCCAACGGCTAGTTTCTTGATGCTTGGGTATAAATACCCCTAATCTTCACCATTTGAAGATTGCTTGAATCTTGAGAAATTTTTGTGTTCATGAGAAGTTGAAGCTCTGCCCAGAAATTCATAAGTCCTTTGAATCTTCATCTTCATACTTCAAGAAATATTCCCCAGCCCAGAAATCAAGCCTTAACACATTCAAGAATCATTGAGCTCTACATCTCTCAGATTTAAAGAGCCTTGATCTTGAACACACACACACCTCACTTGTTTAAACACATAGTTTATTCATTTGAGATACATCACAGGTTATAGTCTAGGATTTGTTCTTCATAGATAAGATTTTATTGTACTTTGTAATCTCTCAAATACTCAATATAAAATCTCTCTTAGAAATCCAAGACTAACCATCTTGGTAGTGGACGTAGATCGTTTATCGATTGAACCACTCCAAATAGCTTGTTCATATACTTTACTGCATTTATATTTTTTGTGCTTGCTAATTATTTATCTCTGTCTCTGTTTGATCTTTATATAGTTATCCTTATTGTGAAATTGTGTTTGGAGTTAACATTGTCAAAACCTCACTTTTTGCAAACTGCACCTTCTGACAACCGCACTATCAAACCGCTTTGCAAAACCGCCTCTCCCAAAACCGCTTTATAACTTATATATTCCATGTGCATTTTACAACTCTACTTGCGGATTCTTACACACTTGCAAGAGGTTTTGTAAGCTTAGAGGTTTAGTTTTTAAAGAGGGCGAAAAATTTGAAACATTATATTCACCCCCTCTAGCTGTATTTTCACCCTTGTTGCCACCTTTGGGACCAACAAGTGGTATCAGAGCAAACACATTTTAAAACCACTCTTTTTCAAGCTTAACAGCTTGTGTGCCGATTCGATATGGCAAATACAAAGACAATGACTACTGTTAACTATTCACACATTCCAATCTTGGATGAAGACCACTTTGACATCTGGAAGAGCCGAATGCTTATTCATTTGGAAACTATAGATGAAATGCTGGTGGAGTGCGTGATCAATGGCCCTCTAATTCCAATGAAGGCTAACAACCGATGCAACCACCAATGTCGAAACTCCGAAGTCGAAAAGCCAAAAGATGAGTGGTCGGATGAAGAGAAGAGATTGGTTGCCTTGGACAGAAGGCTAGGCACATCATTTCTGGAACCCTCCCGTATCAACTCTACGTAAAGTGATGTACCTCAAAACCGCAAAGCGGTCGGGATGCCATTGAGAGCTACCTCGAAGGTGATGACGAATGCAAGGAAAGCAAATTATATGCTGTTGAAAGATCATACAACAACTTCAACAGAAAATCCAACGAAACCTTGCGTCAAACCTACGACCGATATGTTGAGGTAGTTAATGCTTGTAGATCTCTTGGCAAAACTTTAACCGATAAGGAAATCAATATGAATTTCCTATCTGCTTTAGGTTCTAAATGGGTAAATAAGGCTACCTCTTTAGAAGACTCCAAAGTTTTGGGTACTTGGTCGTTAAGTAACTTGTACGCCAATCTTAGAGTCTATGAATTAAAATTAAATCATATTGAAGAGATTGAAGGGAAAACCAAATCGCTATCCATGTCCGTCGTGGAAAAGGTGATGCTGCCAACTCCAGGTCTGACCGCGCATCTTCTTCGACCGCTCCTCCTGCCTTCAAAAGCAGGAATAGCGTTCCCAGGAAATACGTGGTCAAACCAAAGCCTGTTCCCTTTATCTCAGCCGGACTCTTAGCTGGAACCGCTCCTCCCAAACCGCTTCCTTGTCCCAAACCGCATGCAACTCCTAAGAAGAGTAAGGAGTTAGTAAAACCTCATGAAGCTTGTAGCTATTATAAATGTTCTGTGTGTGATGGTTTAGGTCACAAGGCTGCAGAATGCCTTTTGCGGTTCACATCCAATGCCAGGAAGAGTAAACCTCCTTCCTTCAGCAGCGGTGTGGGTCGTAAAGGGTTGCTAACTTCAGACCCAAGGAATAAAGGGGACCTCGTTCTTAATGTTTACATTTCAGGTCCTCCTGCTTCATGGTGGTCACTCCAAGGATAATGAATGGTATCTTGACAGTGGCCAAGACATATGTATACCTGGAGATAGATCATTACTTGAAGATGTCGTTGAAGCAAGTGGTCCGTCTGTAACCTTTGGTGACAACAACAAAGGAAAGACCATTGGATATGGCATTATAAGGAGAGGAAACCTAACCATTGAGAAGGTTTCTATTGTTGAAGGACTCAAGCACAACCTCCTTTCAATTTCTCAATTTTGCGACAAAGGAATGCTTTGCAACTTCACGTCATCAAATTGCTTTATCAAAGATAGCATTTCCGGCGTCACCCTACTCACAGGAATTCGTAAGAGTAATATTTACATTATTGATCTAAATTCTGCATGTAGTATTACTAATCTCTGTTTTGTAGCTAAGAATGTGAGCGAAAATAGTTGGCTATGGCACAAGAGGTTGAGCCACTTGAACTTCAAGTATCTTGCAAAGATTGGTAGGGAAAACCTTGTTCGTGGTTTACCCAAAGTGGCCGACCACCATCCCTGAGAAATGCGGTGCTTGTCAACTTGGTAAGCGTCCGCGTCGTCTTTCACAGCGGCCAAGAGACCGCTCCTTCAACTTCAAGATGCTTACAACCGCTTTACATAGATTTGTTTGGACCCGTAACCACCGCCAAAGCATTGGAGGAAATAGATATACCTTAGTGGTGGTGGATGATTACTCAAGATATACGTGGGTTGAGATGATGATTTCCAAAGATGATCGCTATGAGATTCTCACCGCACTTTTTAGACGGCTCCAAACTCAAAAAGAAGATGACATCGTTAGTGGTCGATCAGATAATGGAACAGAATTTAAGAACAACGGTGTTGCTCAGTATTGTGATGACCACGGGATTGATCACAATTTTTCAACCGGTGTTCCACAACAAAATGGGGTTGTGGAAAGGAAGAATAGGACGTTGATTGAGGCCGGAAAGACAATGATATCCTGAAGCGAAGCTACCTCGCATTTTTGGCCGAAGCAATCAATACCGCATGCTTCACTCAGAATCGCTCCCTCATCAACAAAACCTATAATAAGACTCCCTATGAGCTTTGGCGAGGAAGAACCCCCAACATTGCATTCTTCAAGATCTTTGGCTGCAAATGTTTTGTCCTCTACAACGGAAGAGAAAATAGAGGTAAATTCGGAGCTAAAGCTGACGAAGGTATTTTTGTTGGGTATGCTAAACACTCAAAAGCTTTTCGTGTTTTCAATAAAACTAGTTTAAAAATAGTTGAGTCTGTCCATGTTACTTTTGATGAGCATTCTCTCCTTGAGCCACATTTGGCTCTAAATGTTGCTGATGATTTTGTTGAGCATAATGAACCAGGTGAACCATCTCAAACCGCTTCTAAACCTCAATCGCAAAATCCGGCATCCTCAACCGAAATTCCCTCAAACCGCACCTTTGAAACCGCACCGAAGTTCCTACTCCGGATGCAACTCCAAGGGAAGAAGAAGTTGAGAATTCCCCTATCCGGCTTATAGAACCTCTTCGTCAACTTACCTTCCATGACTTCATTTGAAGGATCTAACGACATTCCAATTGAAGATCTTCAAGAAACCTCAGTCCAACCAGACTTACCCCCGGAGGTTCGTGAAGTCAGCAGTCACCCCCTCACAAATGTGATTGGTGATCTGTTTTCCGGTGTTCAAACAAGGAGATCGAATTATGACGAGCATACTTCTCTTTTATCTCAAGTTGAACCCAAGAAGATTGATGAAGCACTCCAAGATTCCAGTTGGGTCGTTGCTATGCAAGAAGAACTCAACCAGTTTGAAAGATGCAAGGTCTGGACTTTGTTGCCTAGACCTCAGGATCAAGGAGTGATAGGAACTAAGTGGGTATTTAGGAATAAGATGGATGAGAATGGAAGCATCACCAGGAATAAAGCAAGGTTGGTTGCACAAGGATATAGGCAAGAAGAAGGAATTGATTATGACGAAACCTTTGCTCCAGTTGCAAGATTGGAAGCTATCAGAATCTTCTTAGCCTACGCCTCTTTCAAGCATTTCAAGTTATATCAAATGGACGTAAAGAGTGCATTCCTCAACGGCGAACTGCAAGAGACCGTGTATGTTGCCCAACCGCCTGGATTTGAAGACTCCAAATTTCCCAATCATGTCTACAAACTCCAGAAAGCTTTGTATGGACTTAAGCAAGCTCCAAGAGCATGGTATGAAACTCTTTCTAAATTTTTACTAGAAAAAGGATTTAAATGCGGTAAAATTTATACAACTCTTTTTATTGCCAAATATAATGAGCATACTTTACTTGTTCAAATATATGTCGATGATATTATTTTTGGTTCTACTAATGAGTTACTTTGTAAGCGTTTCGAAAAGCTAATGAAAAGCAAGTTTGAGATGAGCATGATGGGAGAATTAACATTCTTCCTCGGGCTTCAAATCAAGCAATGCGAAGAAGGTATTTTCCTCAGCCAAGCCAAGTACACCAAGGAGTTGATAAAGAAGTTTGGATTAGAAAATGCTAAAGCCTATGATACTCCTATGGCCACCGGCAATAAGCTAGATAAAGATCTCAAAGGTAAGAAAGTTGATCAGACTTTATATCGAGGTATGATCGGCTCATTACTTTACTTAACTGCTAGTAGGCCAGATATTATGTTTAGTGTCTGTGTATGTGCTCGCTATCAAGCAGATCCTAGAGAAGCACATCTTATTGCGATCAGCGTGTAATCCGCTATTTATCCGGAACCACTAACCTTGGACTTTGGTATTCCAAAGATTCGAACTTCGATCTTGTAGGTTATTCAGATGCGAGATTATGCGGCTTGCACTATTGACAGGAAAAGCACTAGTGGTACTTGTCATTTCCTCGGGAATAGACTAGTTGCTTGGGCCAGCAAGAAGCAAGCATCGATTTCGGTGTCAACCAGAGGCCGAGTACATTGCTGCTGGTAGTTGTTCTTTGTCAAATCCTTTGGATGAAGCAAAGGTTGGTAGACTTTGGAATCCATGAAGGGAATTGCCCCATCATGTGTGACAACACTTCAACAATTTCAGTCTCCAACAACCCTGTCATGCATTCCAAGACCAAGCACATAGATATCAAGTATCATTTCCTCAAAGATCATGTGGAGAAGAGGAATATCCATTTAGAGTACGTGGGACAGAGACAACTGACAGTTGCCGATATCCTTACAAAAGCTCTTGACTCCAAGAGATTTTCTTTTCTCAGAGGAGAAATGGGTATGCTTGAACTTAAATAAATTCCACACTTTTTATTTGCTAACTTGTTTGTTGAGTCTAGGTTGAAATTCCTTTTGGAATCAAACCGCTTCTGTTGAACCGCCTGTGCCAAAACCGCAAGAGTATCCAACCGCCTGCATGCAAACCGCAAGTTCCAAACCGCTCATGCAGTCTGACCGCTTGGATCAAAACCGCGTTTCAACAAGAAGTAAACTCTGTCTATTTTTATTGCTTATTTAAAAAAAAAATGGTTCAAATTCCTTTATTTATTTTTTAGTCCTTATTTTTGACATAAGGGTATTTTTGCAAATGTTTTCCCTCGTTTATTTCAAAATTAAGAGCATTTAATGCTAAGGGGACATGAGCATTAAAAACCCTCATGTCAGCCGTCATTGAGAGGGGTGCAGGAGGTGAAAGGGTGCAACAGTTGGTTTATTTTCAATCATTTCTTCTGAACCAACTGCCTGCCCCCTTCACCCTATATAAACCTAAGTTGGTGAAATTCTATCTTTTCTTCTGCCAACTCTCTGCAACCGTCCTCTCTCTGTCTACCAACTCACTTTCTCTCTCTAAAACCTTCAAAACCCTCCATTTTCAAACACCTTTTGAGATGGCCACTACTTCTAAGAGACAAAGGGCCTCAACTGTTGCTAGGGCAAAGAAACCTATTCTGGAAATGGTAACATCTCTAACCCTAACTCTTAATTTCTTCAAACTCTGCCATGGATGAACACTCATAAACTGTTCGTATTCTTCAGTTCATAACTTTGGTGTTTTTGATCTTATTTGTTACTCATTTTCAATGATTTTTGTTGGGATATGCTCGGATTCATGCTTAGATTAGATATATGTAATTTATTTCATGATCAATGCATGATTTGAGTGTTAATTTTATGATTTTCAGTTTCTCTACTTCGAAAACCCACTTTACATTTTTAGTGTTTCTTGATGATTCTGGGTAAAGGTTGTAATTTTAATGATATATTGTTAATCCCCTTCCTAATGTGATCATTTTGATATGTTATTTGCTCATTTTGGTTAAAGTTTCATGTATCTCTGTTCTTGGTGTTCTTGAATGTTCTTGGTGTTCTTCACAAAACCCATGAACTGTTCTTGAAAAATCATATGTTTTGGTTGCCTTGATTTTGAGAAAGTGTTTTCCAACACTTAGAATATTTTCAACTTTTTCAGAAATTTTGGATTTTATTTTGGTTTGAAACCGCTTGTATTCAACCGCTTAGGAATTTTTGTTTCAAACCGCTCCTCACCTATTCAACCTAAACCGCATGTTCTAAAACCGCAATTTCAAATCTTTAGAAACCGCATGCTGTTTATTTCCTTTCCAATGTTTTTGAGATTTTACTAAGTATATAGGCTGGAAACCAAGAAATTCCTCTCTAATCACTGCTTGCAGTGTGGGATAAGTTTGGATTACAATGCCACGTACTTAAGTGATTTTGTTCTCAAGTCCTCATTATTTGTTTAAGTATTCATGGTTTCACTTGGGGTTTGAAATTTTCAAACCGCACCATTGCTCAACCGCTTGGTGCTCAAACCGCATGTGAACTATGAATACACAAATAGATCTAACACTTGAAATTTTATTTTATAGGATCCAACTACTTTCCTACCTGGGTGGGAAGTGAATGAGGAAGAACTCAAAACAGATGCTCTTGGAAGGGAGTTGCTGAGGAAGCTAAGAGTTTCAGGCATCCTACCTCTCTTCACCAAAAAGCAGAATTTCATAGTGCCATCATTCGTGGATCAGTTCTTTGCAACCGCTAAGAAGGATTCAAGAGTTCTTGAACAAGGCCAAAAAGTTTCCTGCCTGACCGCTGTAGTTGAAGGCTTGAAGCTCTCCATAGACTACATTGACATAAGAAGACTTTTTAGATTTGCTGTTGGTGGAGCTCCCTTAGAGGTTGATCAGGTTATTCAAGACAATGCTGCTTTCCAAACCGCCAAAGTAGATACCTTGTCTAAGAAGTACAAGAAGATCCCCAGAAAGAATTTTGGTGAACTGATGAACTTTATAGGTCATCTAGTGGGGAGATCCATTTGTGGAAAGACTGGGAACCACAACAACTTTACATCCCAACAATGGATGTACAGTGCTGCTATCTTTATGAAAATCAAGCTACACTGGCCAAGAATCCTTTACTTTGAGATTAAGGACAGCATTGAGACCTATCAGTCCAAGGTCAAAGGTGAAGATCAGAGGTGGAGACCTTTCTGCAGGATCTTAACCGCTCTGTTGATGGACTATGAGCACTTAGATGAAATGGTCACCAAGAATCCAGATCTTATGGTGGACTGCTCAGATGATTCCCTTGGATTGCTTGCTTGCCATTCCTTCAGGTATGCCAATGGAGATGCACTATACAAATCTTTGTATGATGCGGATACATACCTGTGGAAGGAACCCTATGAGTTGAGAGCCCCCTCAACTGCTCCTAAGTCTAAAGCTCCCAAGCGGTCAGGGAAGCCCCAAGCAAGAGTTAAACCGCTTCCCAAGAGGACCAAGACCGCTCCAGATCCAAACCGCCTACTGCCGATGATGGAGCCGGTACAAGCAAGAGAAAGAAGAAATCATCCAAGGAACCTGAACCTGAAACCTTTAACTTGGTGGATGAAGATGATGAAGAAGAGGAAGATCCAAGTATTCCCAACTTGGTGGCTAGGGCCAAGAAAGCCAGAGATGAGATGGCTGGTTTGACTGTGGAGGAACAGATGAAGGTTCTCCAAGATAGGATTGCTAGATTGGCCAAGGAGCAGCTGAAAAATATCGTGCCAAGGGCAAAACTCTCGAAGCCGGAACCGCCTCACACCATGAACCGCCTCCGAAACCCAACCGCCCCCAACTCCTCGGACCTCTCCCGTCCAATCTCCAAACCAATCCCCAGTTCAATCCCCTGCCAACTCTCAATCCAGATCCCCTTCCAAAGCCAAATCCATAACCCCTTCCCCCAACAAAACCGCACCACTTCAGGGGGAGAAACCTAAGAGGAAGAAGATGGCGGCCAGAAAGAAAACCTTCAAGAAATCCAAGCCTGTCCAACCCTCACCCACTCCTTCACCTACCAGAAATTCCCCTCCTCAATCACCTCCTCAAAATTCCCCTTCACCTTCCCCCAGAAAATCACTATCACCCCTATCTTCTCAATCCCAATATAACTCACCCCAACATTCCCATTCCATAAATTTCCAACACTCCAACCAAACACCTACCAAATCCCAAGCTTATCAACAATGGCGGTCGAAGCCCTCTCCGGACATGCCACATCCAAATCTGTTAGGGATGACCCAACCCCCGTCAATTCCCCTCACCTAAACCGCTCCCATTCCAACACCCCTAACCGCTCCAGATCCATTTCCCCTCAAAAGTCCCTAACTCCCCAAGGGTCCCCTCATACTCAAAAGACCCCTCCTCCAAATATTCCTCCCCAAACCCAAACCGCGCCTGAAACCAACCAAACCCAACCGCCTCCCATATTTCCAACCGCCTCACCATCAACCGCCCCTCCTTCTGAGTAATCCCAAATTCTCCAAACCCTAAACCTGATTCAAGGCCAACTGATCATAAATCAAGGCCATGTCATCTCCTTAACCGCCTCAAATGAATCCCTCCTTGCCTCCAACCGCGCCTTACAAGCCAAGGTGGATTCTCACTCCCTTGAGTTGGCAACCCTTAAAGCCTCTTTGCTTGATGCCATTAAGGGGGAGAGATCTACAGCTATTTCATCCTCCTCCTCAACTGCTCCTCCTGATCAAACCGCTTCCATGATCAAAATCGCTTCTGAAGCCTTTCAGAAATCCCTTGAAGCTGGTTTGGTCAAAGCCTTAGAAGAAAAGGCATCTATTGAGGAGATGAAGAAATCTTTGGATGTTCTTGGAGAGAAACTCTGTACCTCCCTTGATAAAGATTTGGGTAATCTGAGCACCAAATTCCTTGACTTTCTTCAAACCAGACCGCAATTATCTCAAGTTGTCCAAACCGCCTTGGATAATTTGCGTGAAGAAGTCTTGGAACAAATTGATCTTTTCAAGGTGGATTCAAAGGTAAATCTGGATACTGTGTCAGATACAGTGAAGGCCAAGCTGAACGAGATCCAAGATGAGTTCAATGACCGCTTGGACAACCTCAGGGAAGGATTCAACTCCAGACTTGGCTCAACAGTCAATGATCTCAAAACCTCCCTGAAGGTATCTGTGGATTTTGAACCAATGGAACAAGCCATTCAAGCTCAGACTGCTGCTGTTCAGGAGGAAGTGCACACCATCTTCAATTCCCTTTACTCTTCCCTCCATGTTCAGCTGGATACTATCAGAGACAATCTTGTGGAAAACACCAAAGCGGTTGGTGCCACAAATTCTACTTCTGCCCACTCTGTTAATGCTTTGAAGAAGCTAGAGTCAACTCTCACCAGAACCGCAGAGGAAGTTAGAAGACTAAGGAAAGCGTTTGCACCAGACCAATCAAGAGCTGGGCCAAGTGGAGCTGATCATGAAGTGAACAAGCCGCCTCAGCAGTAAACCACTTTTTCCTTGTAATTTTTTGTAAGTTTGGACCGCACTTTCTTTGTATTTTCCTTTGTCCAACTTACTTCATTTTTGCTTTTTTGTAATCTTGTAATTTCCTTTCATTCCTGTACTTGTAATCATCTTAGGAATTAATGGAAATTGCATCATGGTTCCAAAACTTTATTCATATCAAACTGCTTGTTTGTAGAACAATGAAACCACTTATGGTCTTAAACCTCATTCAAATAATTTTCAACTTAAAAATCACTATTTTGAATTGATGTTTAAACATTCAGTTTAAACCGCACTTTGAACTTAAACTCACATTTTTAAGTGCACTGAATGCATTTCTATACTTTTCAAATTGTAAGTTTCTCAATCTTTCAAAAGTATAGAAACCTATAGCTTAAGCTAGTGTGTGCATTAACTTGGGACATGACTTACCATGTTTATTCTTATGGACATGTTTTTACCAAGTATAATGTTTGCTTTTGCTGTAGTAGGTAATGGCATCAATCAAATAGGGGGAGATTATTGGGTATGCATGTTTTAACCCTCCTATTTTGTATTAGATTTGATTGATACCATAACCTCCTATTTATTTTAAGGACTTTAGGACCCTATGTAATGAAGCTTAGACTTCAATTTTTTATCTAAGTCCATTTTATAGAATAGGTTAAATTTAGGCTTGAAGACTGGCACAAGAATCATTGGACCTAAGGATTGCAGTTCTGAGGTTTCAAAACCGCCTATCAAGGAACCGCTTGGCAGAACCGCTTGTAGCCTAACTGCCTTGTAATCCCCTATTTTGAAACCGCTTGTATCCCAAAGTGCAAACCGCACTCTTGGAAATCCTTCTTCTGGTGGAACCGCTTTCATGTCAAACCGCCTTTCTCCAGAACCGCTCCAATGATTGGCTACTTGAAGTGAACCTCTTTTGACCGTTGGAATCCACGTCAGCAATATCAAAAGTCAACTACCATATCTTGTCACGTGATTACTTTTCAGACAAGATCTGCAAGGATCTTAAAAAGGTGACAGATGTCCTAACCACCTTGATTGCAGCTGAGGTCTGATCAGCTTTACCTGCATCAACAGTTCCAAAGGACAAAAGTGGTTGCTGTGGACCAATGGGATTGCATCAAGGACTGTCCTTACAACAGCTGTATCCAACGGCTAGTTTCTTGATGCTTGGGTATAAATACCCCTAATCTTCACCATTTGAAGATTGCTTGAATCTTGAGAAATTGCTGTGTTCATGAGAAGTTGAAGCTCTGCCCAGAAATTCATAAGTCCTTTGAATCTTCATCTTCATACTTCAAGAAATATTCCCCAGCCCAGAAATCAAGCCTTAACACATTCAAGAATCATTGAGCTCTACATCTCTCAGATTTAAAGAGCCTTGATCTTAAACATACACACACACACCTCACTTGTTTAAACACATAGTTTATTCATTTGAGATACACTGGTTATAGTCTAGGATTTGTTCTTCATAGATAAGATTTTATTGTACTTTGTAATCTCTCAAATACTCAATATAAAATCTCTCTTAGAAATCCAAGACTAACCATCTTGGTAGTGGACGTAGATCGTTTATCAATTGAACCACTCCAAATAGCTTGTTCATATACTTTGCTGCATTTATATTTTCTGTGCTTGCTAATTATTTATCTTTGTCTCTGTTTGATCTTTATATAGTTATCCTTATTGTGAAATTGTGTTTGGAGTTAACATTGTCAAAACCTCACTTTTTGCAAACTGCACCTTCTGACAACCGCACTATCAAACCGCTTTGCAAAACCGCCTCTCCCAAAACCGCTTTATAACTTATATATTCCGCTGTACATTTTACAACTCTACTTGCAGTTTCTTACACACTGCAAGAGGTTTTGTAAGCTTAGAGGTTTAGTTTTTAAAGAGGGCGAAAAATTTGAAACAGCTATTCACCCCCCCCCCTCTAGCTGTATTTTCACCCTTGTTGCCACCTTTGGGACCAACAGGTCCGTACGGACCTTCTAGGTAATCTAGTTTTTTGGTTTTCCTCGATTTGAGGGAATATGTGATAATTGAGAATATTCTGGAATGATGATGTCTCCTTTGCAAAGAGGTTCGTACGGCCAAACTAGGCATGCAAAGAGGTCCGTACGGACCAACCATGCATTCCAGTAATGATGTTCCCCGGGATTTGAGGGAATATTGTGGACTTTAAGGGGATTCAGTAATTATTAAAACAAAGAGGTCCGTACGGACCTTATTTGCTTTTCCAATTTTCTGAAAATTCCAAAGAGGTCCTTTTATCCCTTTTTATCCCAGAAAGGTTCCTCCCTTGGTTTGGCTTGGGGTTTTTGAGGGTTTTGAGTGTCAAAGGTCTTCGAGACTGCATTTGTGAGTCTGTGGTGTTTCCTATGTACTCGAAAGAGGGTGATCCAGATTGGGGTACTTACAGCTGAGTATGATGATGATCAGCATCGGGCTCAGGGAAATGTTGGCAATGCCGGGGTGATGGAAACCCAAATGCGGAGATGATGGATATGTTTAGAGTGTTTCTGCAAAGCATGGCAGCTCAAGGTCAAGCACAGGACCATCAGGAGGGTCATCAAGGGCACGGACTAGAGAAATTTGTCAAGATGTCTCCACCTGGTTTTAATGGGGATCCAGACCCTTTGAAGGCAAAAAGGTGGCTTGAAGCTATGAACAAGATATTCGTAACAATGGAAAGTCCGGACGAAGAAAAAGTTAGGTGTGCAGTTTTCAAATTGGAAGGACCTGCCGAGCATTGGTGGCATATAGTGAAGGATAGTTGGGACCGAGACCATACACCGCAGACGTGGGAGAACTTCACTCGCAAGTTCCGGGATCACTTCATTCCTATGGTTACAAGAGATAAGAAGGAGGTAGAATTTTTGAGATTGGAGCAAGGAACGATGACCGTAGCACAGTATTCTGCCAAGTTTACAGAGTTAGCTCGATATTTTCCCCATTTAGTACCGGAAGAAGAGAGACGGGTATACCGGTTCGTGAAAGGGTTAAGGTTGGAGTTTCGGAAGCAGTTATTGACACACGACTTCACAGATTTCCTAGCAGCAGTGAATAGAGCTTATCGGATAGAGAATGATATTAAAGAGCATCGGGGTAGATCTGAGGGTGGAAGTGGAAGTAAACAGAAATTCCAAGGCCAAGGTTCTGGACAGAGTAAAGGGCAATAAAGGGGGTCAGAACCAAAGATAGCGACGGGAGGAAATGTGGCGGCTCCGACAACTTGTCCGACTTCAAGTCAGCTAGGGATTGTATGTGGTTATTGCAGGAGGATAGGTCATTCCGAAGATAAATGTTGGAGCAAGCAAGGAAAATGCATGAATTGTGGAGAAATAGGGCACTACAAGAAAAATTGTCCTAAATTTCATCAGAGGCTAGCTTCGGGTACCGGTCAAAGGGGGCAAAGAGGTGGAATGAAAAGAGACAATGAATGGAATCCAAAAGAGAATGTCTAAGGTTGAGTCTTTGTTTTGAGTCTTGGGGGGGATAGATTCCTCAGCGGTCTTTAGAGGTATAATACCTGTCTCAGAAGTAGGGGTCATACTTTTATAGATCCTGGTTCATTTCATGCATGTTTGGCATTGCATTTTGCTTTCATGTGGCATATATTGCTTAAGATTTGTTTTACGTGTTAGAGGTTTCTGCTCTTATGAGAGAGTACCTCTAATCTTCTTTGGTTTACCACAAGTGTGATGTGGGTATAGCTGGGCATGTATTGCCTGTTAATTGGGTATGATTACCAATTTGTGATTTTGATGTATACTTAGCCTAGAATGGTTAAGTAGTGTTCGTGCATTGTTAGACTGTCGTATGAAGCGAGTCTTCTTTGATATGATTGATTTGCTTATGTTGTATTTGATGCGGATCAGTTTTTCTCTTGGTATTTTTGTTACATATACATTAAAGGCTGGAAAATTTGTCTACAGAGTGTGAAGGTTATTTGGTATGTGTTAGACTTGAGTAAGAAGTTCTTTGGAATATTTCATGTGTCGGTTATGAGTAAATTGTAGATGTGCTTTCCTCAGAGTATTCCATGTTGGCAGTTGAAGAAGTGAAATTCTGTTTTGAGTTAATGTTAAAGTTTAATACCTATATCAAAAGCCTCTTATAGAAGGGAACTAGCTATGTTGTGGATTTGATGAATAGGATTTTTAAACCTTATCTTGATAGCTTTGATGGATGACATCCTTGCTTATTTGAAGTTGAGAAGATCATTAAAACCACTTGTGAATTGTGTTATCTATTCTTCAAGAGAAGAATTTGTGTTTGAAATTTAACAAGTGTGAGTTGGCTTGGGAAGATTTCAAGTATGAATCTGTAGTTTTAGGGTTGAAGGGTTGCTACCGAAGGATTATCAATGGATTCTTGAGAATTGTAATATTGTTGATTTAGTTAACTCGGAAAGATGTATCAAGGGGGTAAGATGCAAAAAGGGGAAAGTGATAGCTTATGTGTAGAGGAAGTGAAACAGGCGGAGCAGAATTTTCTTATTCTCAACTGGAATGTGACTGAGATTATTTTGCATTCTATAAGTGAAAATCATATTTATATGAAGCTAAATCTGAGATGTGTTACCGATCATAAAAGTTTAAAGTATTTCTTTGCTCGGAAGGAATTTAACAATAAGCAGAGTCAAGGGTTGGAATTACTAAAAGACTTTAATTGTGTTATATCTTGCTATCCGGGAAAGTTAATGTGATTGCGAGTGTCGAGCTATACATATCCAGTATGGAGACTTTAAAGAAATTCAACCAAATGATTCAGAAATTACGAGGATTATCGGGCAATTTTGAGAGATTTGAAAGACAAGTTTTAGAGGAAGACCATAAACCTAGATTGCGATTCATCCCGGAAGTTGAAGATGTATCAAGATTTGAAGAATGATTAGCGGAGTAGAAATGGAAAGGCATTGCGATGGAATTGTGACTGGACTACCTCTGACATTTAAGAAGATAGATGTGTTTGAATATTATGGGATAGAATGATCAAGCCGGTTCATCTTCTACCTATATCAACGAAGTATGCGATGGAGAAGTTAGCAATTGTTTAGGCGAGAGATTTGGTTGATTTCGTAAGATACTAATCAACATTGTATCAGATCGGGATCTAGGATTCATTGCGATTTTGGGAAGCTGTGTGCAAGGTTTGAGTTTCAGTGATGCGTTTCATCCTCAGACCGATGGGCAGACAGAGAAGACTATCCAGATTCTTGAGAATAGGTTGTGTGTTGTGTGATGGATTTCCTTTCAACTTGAGAAGTTTATCTAACCTTAGTGAGTTTGCGTATAATAGCAGTTTTCAGTTCAGCATTGAATTGGTATCGTATGAAGTATGGTAAGGGAGAAAGCATCTTTATGATCCTTCGTTTGTATGGAGTTCTTCAACCAATGATATTCAAGCGGATTTGACCTATGTGGAAGACCCGTTGAGAATTATTAGAATTGCGAGATCGAGAATTGAAATCCTAGGGTATTTGAGTTGTAAAAATTTAGTAGAAGAATCATTTCATAAAGGAAGTTATTTGGTTTTTGAAATTTGATATGTGTGGGAGGTAACCTTGTTTATTTGATCATTCAGGTAAGCAAGTTTAAAATTCGGGGCGAATTTTCTTTAAGGGGGAGTGAGTGTCACGACCCTAATCCTAGGCACCATTTTAGCACATGTGGAGCACGTGGGGTTGGGGTGTAGCATCTCATTCTATGCCTTTTGTGATATATAAAATGTTTATGTGTTTAAAGTTCGTACTTTGATAACTTATATGATGTTAGGATGTTAATGAATTAATTTTAATGTTTTAGGGTCTAAAAGGAATAAATGTGAAATATTGTAGTGAAGGACTAATACTTGAAATTTTAAATAAAGAGTATTAAAGTGTTGAGGTGCTTAGATGTCAAGTTTTAAAATAAAGATGGTTAGTGGTGTTGTCTAAGGAAATGAAGGAGCTAAAGTGTAAAGGTATTAGTATGTATCCTTTGAATTAAACAAAAAGGAAACTCACTTTGTACTTCTCTCAGTACTTCTCTCAGTGTCATCTTCTTCTCTTGAAATTCCATGGAGATAAAACCTAACTCATTCTTCCAAAAATTATAGCCTCTTCAATACTTCTCCCTTTTTAAATCCGTTCGCGTATTCTTGTTCGTGGTGACTAGGGGAACGCGTAGAGCCGGTCAAATAAATATTTCATTTCGCACTATTTTGGTAAGTTATTATGATTTTCTTTCCCAAGTTGTTCATTTTATGATTAGATTTGAGATGGATGATTTATAAATTAGTTTTGGGTGTTTTGAGAACATTTTTATGGAGTTTGAAGTATTTTGGGAAAGGTTGACTTGAATGGGTATGGTGTAGTTGTTGTAGTAACAAGAAATATGGTTGGAATGATACTTAGGGTGTTAATGCTATGATATAATTGATTGCATGGCAAAATGAAGTAAAGTTTGGTAGTAAAATGATATGGGTTATTGTTGGATTATGTTGGAAAGAGTATGGAATGGTTTGGGGTTTGTATGGTTGCTGTTTGGTACTGCTTTTGATCACCTTAAACAGAGTAACTTGGTCCTTGGTAGCTTAGAAATTGGATTGCTGATGTTTGCAGCAAATTTCTGATTTCTGAGCAGAGGGCACGACTCGTGCTCTGTGGCACGAGTCGTGCACGAGTCGTCCCTTGAAATTTTGCCTAAGTCGTGCCTATGCTGGGACGAGTGTTTCTGGTGGGGTATTAAAGGGGCACGAGTCATGCCCTGCCCTGCAGCCTCTCAATCATTTTCCAAGGCTTAGAATCCTATTCAACCTAGAACCAAAGTGAACCCTCTTTAACTTAGAGAAAAGTAGAACACGTTAGCTACACAATGATGTCCTACTTGATAAAAATGGAATTGTGGAAAGGCTTTAAATATTGTTCGGAAAATGCTTGATAGCCTTGATTTGTAACTTAACCAAAGTGAATCCAACTTGGTAATTTGATCTTGGACCTTTATAGAGGTTATATATTGTTGCACATTGATCATGTAGGACTGATTTATGATGCCTTGTGATCTTACTTGAGTTCATATCTATGGTTTATGATATAAATGGTGTACGAAAGAAATGTTGCATTATGGTATTGATTTGAGCATGCGTATGATTTACCATGTTGTTATTTTATTATCCCTTTTGTGGATTATTTTCAAGTAGCTATTATGTACTTGAATACGTGTTAATCAGCTGATGTTTGGGGGTATAATGGAGTACGGTCACTTATGAGAAATTGTTCCATAAGGTGCTCGGATTACATTATACCTGTGACCTATCCCCCTCTGTGGCCACAGACTGGGGTTCAGCTTCTATGGATATGTGCAGTCAGTTCATAGAAATGCTGATGTCTTATATCTTACCTAGAAATGGAATTTATAAGACGTGAATATGCCTAAGCAGTTCACAAGAGAGGAGTTATCATAATATCTCTCTCCGTTATATGATATGGATTGTGGTGAAATTTTATTCACAGAATGAGTGGAGTTTTTACTCCCGCCACGGTACAACTTATGATTCAGACGGGAAAGGTAAACAAAGGTTACGGAAGGTGTATACTGTTTTACCTATGTGTGAGATGTACTTTTTTATATGTTGCATCTTACTTGGCATATTGTTGCATTCATAATAGCTTATTGAGATTTATTCTCACCCTTCTTCCTTTAATATTTTAGATCGGACTGAGACGGGAGGACCATGCCAGTAAGGACGGTGCGGAGTTTGTACTTGTCTTTTGGGTTGTCGGGTATGTATATGTCCTAGATAGGAGTGTTGTAGTTATATTTTGGTCTCCTTGGTGGAGTTGTATGTATAAACTTTTAGTTCAAACTATATTTGTGAACTTGAACTTTTGTAATGTGTAACTAAAGTTAAGTTTCAAAGTTGGTTTACCCCTTTTTCTCCATGCGGAGATGACCCAAGTTAGTGTTTGAAAGTTAATGTTAAAGTCGTGTTCTTTTTAGTTAAGTCAAATGTTTTCAAAAAATTTAGGTGGTCTTTCTTAGGTTGGACTCTCTGGCTCGGGACACGTGTTAGGTTCCGGGTTGGGGTGCCCACATTCTTAGTGACGAAGTACTTTTCCATAGACATTGTGTTGGGAGTCTTGAGGTTGAGTAGCTTCGAAAAACTGACAGAAGAGATGGAGAGATGGTATCAGGATCAAATCTATCCCTAACGAGTCGAAAGAAGGCTTAAACGGTTCAGGCTCAATCACAGCAACAGAGACATTGTCCCGCGCGGGACAGGTAGTCTCGCACGAGACAATAACACGGAAAGTCGATTTTTATTAAACCTAATTTCTGGTCGGAACGGAGAATCCGCTTTGAGGGGTTTCAAAGGTCTTTACTCAAACCTAACGACTAAGTGATCCGTCCAATTTTTGCAAAATAAAGCCATTTAAGATTGTTTGAAGGATTTTTTTTTTACGGGACTATTTTTCTTTTGAAGGGGCAAATCCGAAAGGGACATTCCGAAGGGACTTTTCCGAAGGGACTTTTTCGAAGGGACTATTCCGACTCCTTCTTTATAGTCAATTTTACATGGCTTTATTTTGGTCAAAAATAAGAAAGATCACCGAGTCAAAACCGACCGGTCACGGAGTGATCCTAAAAAGACAATATACATGATATGTGGCGATGTAGGGCTGGATGGCTAGGTTTCCCGCGATATGACAATCTAGATGAATTGAATACGCGGAGTGGGATGATCCAACTTCGGAGAGACCGGCGACTAGGTGGTTACCGTCATCCATCCTTAGTGTGGGTCCCGGATTAATCAGGGTATGCAGTGCAATGACAGATATAGCATGAGTGCGTGTGTGTGAGAGTCAATCTAGGTGATAGATAAAAGAGAGATTTGTTTTTTTTTTTTTTGAAAATTAAAAGGAAAACAAATAATGGCCGCACCAAGTGGTTGCCTACATTTCTCCCAAATTCGGAAGACTCAGACCGTCGTAGTTCCACTTAATGAGAGAGAGAGAGAGATAAATAATTTAATTACAACTCCCGAATCCCCATTGGACCGGACTTTAATTTAAAAATCCAATCACACGCAGTTATAAATAATAATCAATTATTTAAATTAAATATGGATTCGAGTTTTACATCTTAAGGGAAGCCTTAAGATGAAAGAACTCTGCAGATAATGTAATCTGGAATCCCCTTTTACGTGTCGACTCTTATCTCGAATCTCTGAGACGATCGGGAAAACCAAAAAACAAACAGTAAACCGTATTGTCTCGCGCGAGATAGTGGGTTGTCTCGTGCGAGACTGGTCTGCACTGAGGTAAAAAAAAATGATTTTTTATTTAAAAACCCCTTTTTATTAATGCAAGTTTAAGCCACTTTAAATTTATTCATCCCCAGCGGAGTCGCCAAACTGTAGCGGTGCGCGGGAAAAGGTTTTATCTCGTCTTTCCCATTGGTCTTTTGTTTGTTTTGAGAGTCGCCACCTATATTATTTAGTTGGAAATATAGAAAAACCATTTGAAAAGATTTTGGGTTCGGGGCTTAGGTTATGGAATGGAAAGGTCAAGGAGCACCCATTCCACCCAATTCGGAGATCAGTCTTACTAAAAAAGGGGGTTTTTCAAAGAAAATACATTTTAATAAACACGTAAAATAATCAATTTAACGAGGTTAAACGGAATATAGGATTGATTGCTTCGAGATCGTCCCCATGATTTGGGGAGGCTCTAGGCCGATCCTAGATTTGATGTATTATACCACTCTAATAATCAATTAGAAAGGGAGGAGGAAGATTACCTCGTGTGAAGAGACTTGGACAGAGTTTCGACTCAAGTTTAGAGTCGAACCTTGATGCGGATAGAGCTTCGCCTCGGTCCTTGATTCTTTCTTTGATGTTTGTTGATCAACAAGGTTGACAAACAAACTTTAAGTAATTTTAGGGGGTGATTTACAGGAATCTTTCAGGGAGAGAAACCAGTAAATGTCATAGGTTGGCCGAAAAGTCCGGGATTCGAAATACTGAAAGTCTTCAAGTATTTATAGGGTTTTGGAGAGGTGAAGGTGGAGAGTTAAACTACCCTGAGAAGGTTTCAGAGCTCAAATTCTATTGGATGATCGGATTGATAAGATTTTATCAAGAAAGAGGTTGAAATCGACGAGAAAACTGGCTTCTGCACATCTGCAGGGGCTTAGTATCGCGCGGGACACGACTGTTCCGCGTGGGACAAGGCTGTCAGTGGACAATTCTGTCCTTCCCTCGTTATCCCATATGCAGTTTAGTCCAAACTAACGATCGTTAGTCAAAACTTAACGAAACATGACGAAATGGTGGATTTCTACTCTTGGCTCAAGGTGAGACTTAGAGTAGTATTACTCTGCTCCGATTGGTTCAGAATGGGGTTTCTACACCGCCTTCATATCATCGAGGAACTCACAGATAAAGGGATTGAGGGGGAGACGGAGGCCGAGTTGGAATTGCTTGTAGAAAAAATGGATGGCTAAAGCTATACATGAAGTCCTTCATTACCTCCTTATCTTTTACGGGAGCACCAGGAAGGTAGCTAAGTCGGTACTCATCCCTCGACACTTTCGTACATAGAGTGCAATTTCTCAATCATTGGCTCCCCGGCTTTAGTGGGCTTGGGCCTAGGGGTATAAGCTCTACCTCGATTAGATCTACCACGACATCTCTCTCGGTTTCCAGCCTGGGCTCCCTCGGCATATGCGTCAACGATCCACCCAGAAGTCGAGGGACCAGTTTGACGAGCAAGGTTACTTCCTCTTCCCGTCATAGCTGCATAAACAAAAAAGCAAGGATCATATTTTGGCTAAGGCAAATTGAAAGACGAGGACGAGAAAGCATCCCTCCCCGTCCAATAAAGCAAATGCTGAGGAGGAATTCTTACCCAGCAAAGGATGTTCCAAGTGGTCAGACTACAGATAGTAAAGGTTGATGTGATCAAGGATCTCAGTCCAACCGTGGAACAACACGACATTTGGGGAATCCACATCAAGTTGGTCGATCCTAAACCGACTAGGATAATGCACGTCGATTCTAGGAGATTGGTACCTCGTCAATATCTCCCAAATCTCATTCAAACTCAACATCATCCATGGGCCATCAATCCTTTGGTAGATCCTAAGGTTTTGGGTATGATAGCAGTACAAGGCATTGGGATTGCTCCTCCACGTTCTTGCCATATCTATGAACGAGGAAGGCACAAGAAACTAACTCAAGAAAAGCTTCAAAAACAAGTACAACAATGGCGGTTCTATAGAACCCACCAAGAACGACTCCAAAACCCATAAAATCAAATAAAATGCGAGAGAAAGGAGAAGATTTATACCTGAAATTTGAACTTTGTTAATGAGAAACTCGAAGAAATCAAACACAAACCCCCCAGAAATTGACAAAGAAATCAAGAGCAGTCGTGCGGTTTTTCAAGCTTATGGATATCTCTCAAGCTTGAATAGTGATAAAAGATTTAAAATGAAGAGGATTTTGGCTTTTATACCTAGATCCGAATAGGTACGGGTTGAATAAACGGGTCAAGTGCCGTCTCCATCTCCTCATTTAATGTTCTAGCATGTTCCCAAGGCAAATGTTTCGTCATTGATATTCGTACCCAACATTGTCCTAATAACCGGCGGATAAATGATTAACGCCTTGTAATTCAAAAACCTTTTCGTATTCGCTTAAGCCGAGGACAAGCACCACTTCCTCCTCGATAATGTCGAGCTAGGAAGTCGGGGGCCACTGAACGGTATAAATTGAGTACGACCATGGGTCATAACCGGGCAAGGTCCAATGGATTGGGCCCGAATATAATCCATACAAGTCTCAAGTACGACACAGGTAGTGGGCTTCTCTACCTATGCTCGTTATGCCTTCTCGTCATTTCTCACTATGTTGATCTAGACATAGAATAGCGAATAATATGACTAAGGCCACAATACTGATACATGCCGACGAGGCATCCCTCACATGCCAATAAAGGCAACCCCAAAGGCCGACGAGGGCCTCACCTAAAGACGACCAAGCACCTCCTCGGTCTATATCAAGACAAGGGGAATGAGCCTCCCTACCCTTGCTCTCCTCTTCCTCGGCATTCATACATGTCGATCAACATCATATGTCGAGGAGCAGGCCTCCTAGGCATACGTACGGAAGACAATTCTAATACTACTCAAATAAGGACAGTGGGAAGTTATAATCCAACAAGGATTAAAACCCTTCTCACACACAACTTACAAGGATGGACTTTATATCCTACACCTATAAATTAAAGCCATAATTCACATATTTTTGGTAACGCATCTTTTGACTCTCAACTCTTGTCAATTGATTTGTTTTCTATATCATACGAATAATTACTCTTACGTCGGAGGGCATCTGCCGGTGAAGTCCCGACGTAGTTTACGTGTTTGTTCATCTTTTTTTTCAGGCTATTCAAACATGCATGATACAACCTGATGGTGGATTTGGACTGATACGAACGTTTTTGACACCACCAACTTTATTTAATATTTTTTATTAATAATATCCACTTATTAATACGCATTATAACTACTAATATAATATATTATAATAATATTTTTTTTTCTTATGTTTCATTCCGAAAAAGGAACAAAAACTTTGTTATCTCCTATTCCCAAAAGGGGGATATGGCTAAATGGGTAGACTCTACGGACTTAATTGGATTGAGCCTTAGTAAAAATGCTAATTTGGAGTTTTACCAACAAAATATCGGTGTCGTCGGGGATCCAATATTTTCTGACACACGAGGGTGTTATCCGTCACTTCACACTTACCCAGGCTCGACTTTCATTGCTAATTTAGTCGATTAAACACGCGGAAGAGTATATAGTATTTATGGATTTTGAACCGCTACACCTATACTTGACTGCAACAAATGAAATTCAGACAATGACATGTAAAAGTCTGATGCACAATATATATAGTGTCAATCACTGCTACACAATATAAATAGTGTCAATCACGAAATGCTTGAGTTGAGCTGGCGCGCAGTATATACTCCCTCCGTCCCATAAAAAGTTACTCATTTACTGTTTTGCGCAAAAAATAAGGAATAATGTTAGTAAAGTAGGAGTTGTGAATGGGTAGGAGAGAAGAAGTGGGATAGAGAATAGTAAATGGATAGTTGTTGTGAGTATGACAAATGTGAGTCCCATGAATAAATAAATATTAAAAAGTTTCCTTTTTAGGAAGTGTGACTTATAAGTGGGACACTCTAAATGACAAAGTGGGTAAGGTTCTGTGGGGCGGAGGAAGTAGTATTTATGGATTTTAGAAACATATTTTTAATTGTTCTGTAAAAAAAATTAAAAAAAAAATGTCATCTTTATCTTTATTATCTTTAGAAACATACTAGCCTAAGTTCGTGTCCAAGGCCACGTTTGTTTGTTTGTTTGTTTGTTTTTTTTTTTTTTAATTTAAAAAAAAATTAAGAACAAAATGAGAAAGGGACAAAAAAATGAGGACAAAATGGGGAATTCCCCCCCTTGAAACTGTTCATAGGGGGATTGCATTTATTCTATAGATTTGGAAGAAGGGGACGAAGCTGGCGCCAAGCACGAACAGCTTGAGTTGAGCTGATGAATTTTGGGGCTTTATGTGTAGGCCCATCAATATACTGTTAACTATGTCAGTCACTTCTGGAGGACCTCCTAGGGGCCCATAAAGCCCGACAGCTATGGCCCAAGAAAGGGACGGCCAACAAGCCCATTCTTTTGGACGATAAGCCAGTAAGAACTAAGAATTAATTTAATAACGGTAAATAGTAAATAAAGTTCTAAAGTTTGGAATTGGGTTCGATGATTATATTTTATGGATAATTCATAAATTAATTATGGATTATTTTGTGGCAACTCAATGTAGCGATTGGATGAATATTGTTACGAAAATGTCGTCGAGGGTATGGAGTTAATTTTGAAGACGTGTTTAAAGCAATACTCAAAATTCAAGGACGAACTTTCTTTTTTAAGTGTGGAGAATGACAGAGATCACTGATAGATATGATTTTTATTTTTATTATTGTTAGTTTATTGTAATTTTCAGGTTTGTATTTAGATACGTGATAATTTTATGTTTTGAAGTAAATTTATTTAATGTTTAAAAGTTATATTTTATATTGATTAGGGTTATTTTTAAAAGTAGTTGACTTGATTTACAAGTATTAGAGTAGGTCTGCTGAGAAACGCGTTTCTCCATAACTATGGAGAAACGCGTTTTTAATAGCCAGAAGCTATATGTTTGATAACCAGAAGAAAATTTCTGGATATCAGTCTCAAAGGGTTCTGGATATCCAGAAGCTTTGGAACGGATATTCGAAGCCTTCTGGGCGGATATCCGTAAAAATAGATTTGAAGTCAAATTCAAGGCCAAGACCGTAAATTGCTTATTGAAGGTTTCGGATATCCAGAACCTTCAAATGTATATCCGTAAACCATCAAATGAATATCCGTAAACATTTTGAAAAGTTTCTGATATTCATTTTTGAAGGTTTTCGGATATCCAACCTTCAATGTATATCCGTAAAACCATCAAATGAATATCCGTAAACATTTTGAAAGTTTCGGATATCATTTTGAAGATTTCTCGATATCACTTTCATAAGCTTCCTGGATATCCTTTCAAAGGGTTACGGATATTCGTAACCTTTGAGATCGATATCCGTAAGAACCACGGGACAAGGTCAGCCAATACAAAAAGTTTCTGAATATCCTTTCAAAAGGTTCTAGATACCCGTAACCCGTTTCTCCATAACTTATGGAGAAACGCGTTTCTCCCTAGATTTTACGCAAGTATTAGGAGGCTTATAAAAATAGGGATATTTATAATTTTGAAAATTGGTCGATTATTAAGATTTTTATCGAATAAACTTAATAGTTTATTTCTTATTTTTCAGAAATTGATTTATATCATAATCCCTCCGTCTCACGTGAGTGTGAAATTATTTCATTTTTTGTCTGTCTCATATGAGTGTGAACTTTTCAAAAATGGCAAGTTTTTATTATTTTATATTCAATGGGAAATACTAATCATACTCACAACACTAATTTACTTACTATTTCTTATAATCATTTTCTCTCATATTTTTACTTTTCATACTCACAACATCTTCTACGCTCATTATTTCTCATCTTATTATTTTATTATTTTTTAATCATTATGCTCAAAATTTTAATTCACACACGTATAAAATCAAGGGAATATTTTGGATGTCGATTTTCGATGATAATCGAATCGTGTACAATTTAAAGAGATCATTCACCGACAATTATTTGCGATTTAAATTGTTTGGTGTTTATCCCTTTTATCATTTCATTTGCTTAGCTCAGCTCCTTTACATCATTAGTTGTATCAAAAGTCAAATTCAGCTGCTTTCAATAAGAAATTAATTAAGGGGTCCGTTAGTATTACCATTATGAGTGAGTCTCGAGCTCGAGAATAAAATGTGAACACCAATAAGATGGGGATGGAAGTTTGAGCGTGATTATATATATACTCCCTCCGTCCCGGTAGAAGCGTCACCCTTTTAGGGGTGGCGCGCAAATTAAGAAAAAGTGTGGAAAGAAAAAATATTGTGAGTGTAATTTAAAAATAGGAGAGAGAATTAGTGGAGGAAATAGTGAATTTTAAAAGTATTGTGAGTGTAGAGGAGAGAGAATTAGTGGAGGGAATAGTGGATGAGATAATAAAATATTAATAAAAGTTTCCTTTTTAGGAAAGGGTGACGCTATAAACGGGACGCCATTTTGGGTAAAAAGTGACGCTTCGGCCGGGACGGAGGGAGTATATATATATTTCCTCCGTCCCACTCAAAGTGTCACTTTTTATCCAAAAGGGTGTCCCGTTTATAGTGTCACCTTTCCTAAAAAGAAAATATTTTATTAATATTCTATTATCACATCCACTATTCCCTCCACTAATTCTCTCTCCTCTACACTCACAACACTTTTTAAATTCACTATTTCCTCCACTAATTCTCTCTCCTATTTTCAAATTACACTCACAACATTTTTTCTTCCCACACTTTTCCTTAATTTGCGTGTCACCCCTAAAAGGGTGACACTCTTGGCGGGCGGAAGGAGTATATATATATATATATATACTCTCCGTCCCAAATCATCGTAAACTAAAAAAAATGGCACACCAATTAAGGAATATTATTAAGATAATAAAAATGTGTGGTAGAAAATGAAGAGAGAGAATGAGTGGAGTAAATAGTAGGTTGGTTGAATAAATTGTGTGGTGGAGAATGAGTGGAGTTAATGAGTGGGTGGGGTAGGGAGAATATAAAATATTAAAGGACATTCCATTTATGACAGTTTACACTGGGCTGGGACGGACCAAAAGGGAAATAAGTTTACACTGGACTGGGACGAAGGGAGTATATATACTCATATGAGTTGGTCTTATAAAAAACTAGTTTTTTTTTAAGATAAGGAAAAACGTGTTTTCAAAACAAACGGTGGTATTTTTGTAATTACACAAATTCGTGCCATCCCAAGCTCCGATCATCTTCTCTGGCCATCCCAAGCTCCGATCGTTCTCCTGCTCACTCGCCAGTATTTTGTAACCTACAATTCGTGCCCTAGTTCTGTCATTAATGTCCATTGTCAACTCTGCTTCGTTACATAATTGATTGGTACTTTATTGATTGGTACATAATTAATTGGAGATAACTGTGTGATTTGATTCCATAGGTCTTCGTTTTTTCGTTGGATAAACAGAATGTCCTTCAATGGTGTGGAAAAAGGGTTTAATTTGCTGAAGTTTGGGTCAATTCAACGGGCAACAGATGCATGTGTAATAAAGTGCCGGTGCCAGTGTAAAAGTGTCGGCTTTTAGTGTAATAAAGTGCCGTGTTAGTGTATCAAAGTGTCGGTGTTAGTGTAAAACAAGTGTCAA
This sequence comes from Adenophora triphylla var. japonica, assembly GCA_022495995.1. NCBI lineage: Eukaryota > Viridiplantae > Streptophyta > Magnoliopsida > Asterales > Campanulaceae > Adenophora > Adenophora triphylla. Next base: position 166,482 of record JAFEMH010001923.1, read on the forward strand.
TGTTAGTTTAACAAAGTGCCAGTGTAACAAAGTGCCAAATGTTAGTGTAACCAAGTGCCGGTGTTAGTGTAACCAAGTGCCAATGTTAGTTTATAAAGTCACTTAATATACATGCACTAGCACTTTTACACTGGCATTCAAAAATACATGGACTGGCATTTGAAAACACATTTACTGGCACTCAAAAATGCATATACTGGCACTCAAAAACATTGATAATTATTTTTGCTGATATTCAAAAAAACATGAACTGGCATTCAAAAAAATATGGACCGGCATTCAAAATTACAAGAACTGGCATTCAAAAATACATCGACACTCGCCACACACTTACCGGCACTCTATTATACACTAATTGGCACTCCAAAATACATGGATCGGCACTCCAAAACACATACATCGGCATCTAATTACCCACCCACCAATGCATCAAATTCTCAAACTCGGTGCTCAAATACTTATAAACCGGTATTCAACAACATATAATCGATACATTTTATATGGAAAACTGGCACATCAAATTCCCACACCAACCAACAAAGAAATTCCCAAAGAATGTTAATTGTGAATATCAATCGGAGCTTCGATTGAAAAAGCGGAAAATACAATTTCGTCGAAGGTCAAGAACAGGGAGAGGGTGCGTTGTATTGGGAGAGCAGAGATGGTGTTCGGTGATGAAGGGATTGAGAGAGAAAGAGCTTGCCGAGGAGGGACGCCATGAAGGAACGGTTAGCTCCGGCGATCGCGATTGAAGGAGAGTTGGAGGTCGCCGGTTGGTTTCTCGGGAACGGAGAGGGGATTGGTGTCACGGAGAAGGAGAAGACGGTGAGGGCGATTGCAATTGAGAAAATTGGAGAGGTCGCCGGTAATGGATTTGGTGAGGGAGATCGGTGAGGACGAAGAAGACGCAGACTTCCCCTTTGCGTATAGAGAGAGAGAGGAGAGAGAGAGAGGTTATTATTTGTGTGTTGTTATTGAGAAAGACGGTAAAACACGTTTTTTGTTAAGTTAACAAAAAACGCATTTTTTACAAGTTTTTAAATATATATATATATATATATATATATATATATATATATATATATATATATATATATATATATATATATACTCCCTCCTTCCGTGCCATAGTAACTTATCAATTTACTGTTGAGTACAAAAAATAAAAAATGAATATATATAATGTTATTAAAGTAGGAGTTGTGAATGGGTAGGAGAGGGAAAGTGGGATAGAGAATAATAAGTGGATAATTGTTGTGAGTATGACAAGTGGGTCCCATGAATAAAAAAGTACTAAAAATTTCCTTTTTAGAAAAGTGTGATGGGACGCCCAAAATAATGAAATAGGTAAGATTTTATGGGACAGAGAGAGTATATATATATAAAGGCATAAATATTTTTTCCTTCCAAAATATAAATGAGTCTAAAATTTAATTTTTGCTTTTAATGTTATTGACATATCAAAATACAAGACTCTAATAATTAGTGATTGTAGGCACTAAATTCTAATTATTAATATTAACTAGTCAGTAATTCGTCGATGCTCGACGGGCATAATGAATCTAATAATTAAATATTATAAAAACAACATGGTGAAATTATATCCCTGTGACTCAACCTGAAAATATTCAACATAAGATTCTTAATATTCTTAGTAATAAAATATTATACACATTTTGTCCAAAAGTAAGTAAGGTTTCTATTTCGTCCTTTTTTTACGTTCATCCTAGAGTAAAGTTTTAAAATGGAAAATAATGACAATTTTTGCCCTTATCATGCTTATAATTACAAAAAAATCACAACATAACGTACATACTTCGTATTTCAATTAACTTGAATCATAAATAGTGTTTTTGATAATTAAGTCTTCAAGCCACTCAAACTGTTTGCCCACTTTTTTTCTTAATAAGCGTGCAATATGACTGCAACATTCTTATTCCAAAATGAAAGAAGTATCACGTAAAATATTAAACTATACTCCCTCCGTCCCGCTACAAATCACACACTTTCCTCATTGGACGTCCCGCTACAAATCACACACTTTCTAAAATGGCAAAGAATCTTTAATATTCCCTCCACTCATTCTCTCTCCTACATTTATATAAAATATTTTTAGAAAGTAGTTGAACCGCTGTAGTTTGAATTTATTACGTTTAAAAATATTTTGTTTGAATTTAAAAGCTAAAATTTGTGTTTAAATCAAAATCTAAAATAAAACTCTTCATTGAATGTGACACATGGCGGCTAATATTTGGTGAACATAGAGCTGACTTGGAATTCCACATGGCGAACTGTATGGTCTTGAAATGTTTCTGCTTTTATATATTACTCCCTCCGTTCCGGCAGAAGCGTCACCATTTTTAGCCCGGCACGCAAATTAAGATAAAAAGTGGGAAGAAAAAATGTTGTGAGTGTAATTTAAAAATAGGAGAGAGAATTAGTAGAGGAAATAGTGAATTTAAAAAGTGTTGTGAGTGTAGAGGAGAGAGAATTAGTGGAGGAAATAATGGATGGGATAATAGAATATTAATAAAACATTTCCTTTTTAGGAAAGATGACGCTTCAAACGGGACACCATTTTGGGTAAAAAGTGACACTTCTAGCGGGACGGAGGGAGTATATAGATTGAATGACCATTATTGTCTCAAAATAAATGTTCTTTTAAATTTTTTGATTTAATTTTTTTTCATAATTCATTATATTTTTACAAATCTAAATTTTTGAAAATGAATTAAAAGAATATTTATTATTTTTTCTAAATTAAAATTAAAATTTTTGAAATGATTCTTAAATTTTGAAAAAAAAAATCATTCACTTTAGGATGGAGAGAATAATACAATTTAAACAAATTAAATTTAATCCAATAAAATAAACTAATCTAATAATCAAAAATCTAATATGGGGGATAATGATAAGAGAAATTAGTGCATGCTCCAAGACAATGTTTCTACTTTCTACCACCATCACATACTTTTGGATGAAGTAGTTGAACCGCTGTAGTTTGAATTTATTACATTTAAATATATTTTGTTTGGATTTAAAAGATAAAATTTGTGTTTAAATCAAAATCTATAATAAAACTCTTCGTTGAATGTGACACATGGCGGCTAATAATTGGTGAACATAGATAAAGGCAGAGAAAAAAGGCCACAATTTTTTTTTCCGGATCCAACCGAATTAATCAAGAGATACTTATGTGTGGAAAATTGTGGGTATTTGTACTCGTGAATGTGCGAGGTGGGCCAAGGAAAGAAAAGTTAAGAAAAAAAAAAAAAAAGATGGCCACATCTAATCCCCATTGAAGTAGGAATCAAATACCCCCAAGTAGGCATGTTTTATTTGTTTTATTTATTTGTTTAGTTTGTATTTAAAATTTTTGTTTTATAAGTTAATTTTTTTTCTCGAATCGATGCTACTAAGGTATTTTGTTGTTGGTGTATTTTTAGGGAATTGCGAGATTTGGGAGAGGACAACACAACAATAAAATCTTGGTCATTTCATCTAAAAAAAAAAAAGAGATAGAGAAAAAAAAATCTTGGGCCTTTGAAAAAAATTAAAAAAAATTGAGGCATGTTAAAAAAAAAAAAAAGTAATTTCGAGACGAAGGATTGGCCTTTGAGCGCCAGCCTCAATTGGAGCCGGGCGGCCACCCCTTTCCTCTGCTTGGCCGGCCAATTCTCCTGCATTCCAGGCACCAGCCCCATGTTTTCCCAAGCGTTCGCCCCATATGCAGCAAACATCGGCCACAGCCCCAACTGCCCTACCATGGCCGACCTTTCCTGCCCATGCCTCGGCCACTCTTGCTCCTGACCCCATTCCCTCGGCCAATCCATGCCTTAGCCAGCCTCCTTTTTCCTGCCCACCACCTGTTTGTTAAATTGTTCCAATGAACCAGCATGATTTCTGCTGCAGCCCCTCCCACTTTCACAATGTTACAACTGAGCCCCTTAACTTTGTAATTCCAGTTTATGCCCCTCTTTTTCCCAAATTTTCATTTTAGCCCCTAAACTTTCTAAAACCAATTTTTTCCTTTATTTTCCCATTTTTTCACTTTGGCCCCTAAACTTTCAATTCAAGCCTATCTCCCCCAATTTCTACCCAATTTCATTTTAGCCCTTGTACTTTCAAAACACTAGAAAATTGGCCATTATTCACCCATGATCAACAACATTATGGGAGTAGCTCGAACCAAGGTTCATCATGGGGGCCAGATTAGTTTCCACCGCCTCAGTAGTCCCGGAAGGTAAACCTATACCTTATTTGTTTTGTATTGATGCATATGAGACTATGCATTGTTTAGTGAGGGGTGGGGTTTGTATAGTTGTTTTTCTTGATTCGGGTTTGTATAGTTGTTTTTCTTTATTATTATTTTTTTCTTTATTCTTGTTCAAAAAAAAAAAAAAGAGGCTAAGTGAAAATTCGAGAGGGCACTTAGGCAAAAGGAGAGGGTGTGAAAAAAAAAATAATAATAAAATAATAAAAAATTAGAGAGGCTAAGTGAAAACCCGAAAGGGCGCTTAGGCAAAAGGTGAGGTTTTGAAATGTATTATCATTTATTCACCGGTGTTGACATCATAAGGGGGGTTTGGAGTCTCGGGTTAGGATTTTCATACTTGGTGTAGGAGGCTCGGTTAGAGGTGATTAGGATAGAAACCCTCATTCATTCTCGGAGTTATAAGGGGTGTTGGTGCTATTTACGAGGTAAATTGTTGTTTAAGGATCGCAACCTTAGCAATTATTTCTTTTTATGAGGGTGTATGTAGTGTGAGCCAAGCGTGGGAGAAACATAGGACGTATTTAGCTCCCCTTAGCTTTTATCTGTGGGAACCTTAGTTTGGATACCGTTTATTATGAGAGTTGGTATCAAACTAAGGTCATTATTTTCATTGTTGATATTTTGATTTTATAAGGAGACGGAGTCTCTAATTGCTCTGATGGTTATTATCTTTTATTGATTTGAATTGGTGGATTAGAGGAGATTAGGGATCATTTTTCTCCCATGCTATCTGTTTAGACCGGCGATTTAGAATGGGGCTAGGATATTACTCAGGGACGAGTAATGGTCTAAGCGTGGGAAAATTTGATGTGCCATAGCAATTCGGGAAGTAGGCAAGATTAGACGATTATCTAATTAACCTTAGAAAGCGTTCTTGATTTTAGTCTCTTAAAGCATCACCAATTAATCTTTAGACCTTTTCTGTGCCAATTTAGGTTTAATTTTAATTAGTTTATAGTGAGTGTGCCACTGCTATAAACTAAACTGAAAGAAGAGACAGAGATTGAAATACATCTCGTAATCAAGTGAATAAAATTTACGGGGAAAAGAATTATCAGTGATATTGGAATTAAAATCCGGTGACAGTATCAAATCTGAAATTTCTTTAAATTATTATTTCAAACACTTAGTTTATTTTTTTCGTCTTAGGAATTAATTAAAAATCTCAATTAAACCCCCAATCTGGTTAAGTAACTGTTCGCAAATAATCACCATTCTTCGTGGATTGACCCTGACTTACCCTAATTACATTATTAGTGGCCGAGTTTTAGGTCTAATTTAGTAGGCGTGCGACTAAGCCTACAACTCCCTCCGCCCCATAGAAATAAATATGCACAGTTTGACTTTTTATGAAGTTTGACCATACAACTACGAGAAATTGATATATTTTAAACAGGCAGCACGACCGAGTCATGAGGATAGTGTGACTGAAGGTGATTTTTATTTTTGTTGGCATTAATTTATCAGTATTTTCCTTAAGATTTTTATTGTTTTTTATAGTACTCCCTCCGTCCTTAAATGTATGTCCCATTTGACTTTTCAAACATTTTAATTTAGTGATTTTGAAACTTTAATTTTGGTTATTTTTACGAACGCTTTGAAAATTATTGATAATATACACCGCCGTTATTTAATACTCCGTCCCTAAATGTTACAAGTTTTGAAAATTTAGTGATTTTGAAGCTTTAATTTTGAAAATAAGACTAACTTTTTGGGACAAAGGAAAAGGGAAAATGGGACAAACATTTAGGAACGAAGGGAGTATTTTATTAAGAATATAAATACTCATCCAAGGTTTGAAAAAAAAACACAGTTTTTGATTATTATTATTATTATTATTATTATTATTTCAATAGAGATTGCATTCTTGCAAATTTTTTGTGGGTTATAACCCTAAAAGTTGTTTGGCTTATTTTTGAAGGATTTCTTCTATAGATTTCTTCGTATTCAAAGATTTTTATCGCGGTACTCCTTTTATTTACGTTGTATTCCGCCGCCTCATTAAACTTACGAACGATTAAGTAATTTAATATGAAAGTCAGGGGCGGAGCCAGGAATTGGCCGAGGGGGGGGCAAGATTACACGGGGGTTCGGGGGCAGCGCCCCCGAAAAAAAATTTTCGGATCGGACAAGTAAAAAATGGGTCGGATCCATGAAATACAATGTATTTTAGTTAACAAAAATGATAAAAGTAAATAATTCAATGAACGATTGAAATAATGTTGAAGTATTTAACGCAAACAATTTATCAAAATATATTACTCGTACAAAAAAGAAAATAAAATTTGCTAATTAAACTTGGGATAATAGGAAGAAAGACCAAAAACAAAAAAAATGGGAAAAGCCTAACTAATTAATTAAGATTGAAAAAATGTGAGGAAATTAGGAGAAAGAGAAACAAATCAGCTGTTATAGAAAGAATAGAAAGATGGAAGCACAAATAAAATTAATTGAAATGTAGGTAGCAGGTTCGAACATGGACCAAAGCGCTTTAACTTTACCCCTTTCTATCTACCGCACCACCACCTGCTAATTCAAGCTTAATTATATATATACATATATAAAAAAAATATGGGGAGGGGCAAAAAAAAAAATTTTCCACTGCATTTCCGCCGCTGGGGGGGGCGAGTGCCCCCTCCTGCCCCCCCTGGCTCCGCCCCTGATGAAAGTGGCCTTTCTTTGTAGAGGAGTGATGGGAGATGGGGTGGGGTGGGGTGCGGCATTGATAGTTGGCTTTCTATTGGTAATTAAATTTGTAAGTGAGAGATGATGGGACTATTGAACTACCATATTTATACTCCTACAACTTTTCCTATCACTCTTAAGTTTAGGCCCACAAAACAGGATCTCTGATTGTTCCTCTTCATCCAAAAACAAATTAGCCAAAATCTAGGGAGAAACGCGTTTCTTCCTAGATTATGGAGAAATGGGTCCCGATTTATCGCGCGACAATGAACTGGATATCCAGAATCTTATGAAAGTGATATCCAGAAACCTTCAAATGAATATCCAGAAACCTTCAAAATGTTTCTGGATATTCATTTAATGATTCTGATATACATTTGAAAGGTTTACGGATATCCAGAAACCTTCAATAGCAATTTACGGATATGCCCTAACACATTTCCTGATATGCGCACCTAACAGTTTCTGGATATGCACCTAACAGTTTCTGGATATACATTTCACATACTTCTGGATATGCAAAAGCTTTGGTCTTGATCTTGGGTTTTTTTTTCTGGATATCAAATGCAAAGCTTCAGACTATTAAAACACGTTTCTCCATAGTTATGGAGAAACGCGTTTCTCAGCAGACCTACTCAACAAATTATATTTTCATTTTATTTTTTGTCAAGTCAATATAGTTTTAACTAAATATGTTTGTACTAAAATCTAATTATTCTTCCAAAAAAATCAATGTTAAAGTGCGCCTCACTTTTAGTGTTAATACTATGTGTTATAAAAATGACAGTGTATGTTAAAAAATATCTATGATAGTAGTGTTAATAATTTTTCGTGTGTTCATTAGTTTCACTTATTTACAATAATGTTATCGCGTGTGTTTAAACAACTTCAAGTTATGTACAAAAATATCACCTGAACGGAATAATCTGTGACGGGCCGAGCCCAACGTTTACTACGAGCCCGGGGGCCCAATAGGCCCACCAAGAGACCAACTACAAAGAATCAAATCAAGCGTCTGGGCCGTAGCCCGTCCCGCCTAACACCGGCCCAGTTGGCCGTCGTCGCCACTGAGCGACCAGGCCCATCCAAACGACGAGCCATCAGATCATTAATGGGGAGGCTAACTCCCAGCCCGTCGTCACACCAATTGGTGACCGTCCTTCAACTGGACAAATCTTCCTTCGACCCCAACTGGCACTCATCCAAGAAGAGTAAGCGTCGTCATTGAACGGCTCGTCGTCATTGAACGACTCGTCGTCATTGAACGGCCAACTCTCTCTCTCGACGAGTCATAACTCAAGGAGACGACCAACCCGGGCGTACGGCTCAGTCGTCTCCTCTATTAAGCTTCCTCAACAAGCTTAGTTAATTAGCTAATTTGGGATAATGACGGACCTGCTGCGGTGCCTCGTTATATGTGCAACCATGCATTCGGTAATAACTACAAAAGGTACGGAGGTCGACTTTCCCTTATAAGGCAAACTACTTATCGGATGTCGGGTGTTGCAGTGTCACTTACATAGACGGACCAATGCGCGCGACACGTGTACACCTAGGAGATGGAGCCGATCCTACTACCGGCATCAATCCAATCCAATCCGCTCGGTAAAAACCCTAATACCACCTTTCCTACTATAAATAAAGAGAGTAATTACGTGGAACAAGGTAATGCTTTTACTGCATATTTCCATACTCACGCACTCTGCAATATTTTACACCATATTTCCGAGACCATAATCTTACTCTCACGCCGGAGGAGCTTGCGGGAAGACCCCGCGCAGTTTCACCCTTTATTTCTTGTCTTTGTGCGAATCCGGAGCTAGCTCAATCATTTCTTGGACACAAAGAGTGAGCTTGGCACGCTTTCTGCGCGATCGATTGGTTCCATTGCACGGAAGCGTGTTGGTGATCTTCGCCTACGTAAATACAAATGAATAGTTTGGAAAAATGGTGTCCGATGGTCATACAACAAGAAATCAACCTGGAGATGAGGCGTACCACCTCGGCAAGAAAATCCTAGCCACCCTCACCACCTAGGAACCCTAACCTAAGGGTTACCAGTGTCACAGGGATGGTTGATGGTACAGTCTTCAAGCAACTAGAAGAAGAGAAAAGGGGCCTGTCGCCGAGCGCCGAGGAGGCCTCCACTAGAAAGGAGGCCTCGAGACAGTGCAAGGTATACGGGGGTCCCTCTAACCCTAATCTCGACAGAGCAGCTTTCCTCGTCGAGAGAGCTAACGCCCTCGAGGAGTTCTTGCAAATCCAGGGACGAGCTAATCCGTATGGCCGCTCCTCAAGCTCCCTGTGCATCACATCAAACAATTTCGTCGGGAAGAAGGAGAAGGAACCAGAGAGAAAATGCCGCTCGTCATTGGAAGCGGACTACCGGCTGGAAGCTTGAGCAAGTTGTCCCCGGCTTGATCTAAGGGAGCACATCAATGAAAGACGGAGCCAAGGAGCCCGATCACAGCCGGCGACGAGTGCGAGGTAGGTGAGCCTCACAGGAGCTCGTCGTCGAAAATCTTGAAGGCCGTCGGGAATCAAGTAGTCCGAGGTCGTCTGTACTCCGCTCATTAAGGAATGAACGAGCTCCGAGCCAAAGAGAGAGAACTCGATCTCCACGTCATGACCGAGAGGCTTCCGGATCTTATAGGTCGTCTCCACCTCCCGGTATAGGGGACGATCCATCTCACGACGGCTCGCCCCCACCGAGAGGCAACGGTCTAATACCGTTACAGGGGCCGTCAAGATAGGATCCCCCACTGCCCGGCGGAGAGGTAGACATGAGAGAATTTTTGAGGTTGAAACGTCAAGTGGAAGAGTTGAGGAACAAGAGGAATAAAGTGGATAGCGACGACTACGATGACGACGGCGGCACTATGAATCCCCTTGCTCCCGGATGTTGGAAAGCTGGACCCTGAACCGGGCTTCAAACTACCCGACCTTAAGCAATACGATGGCTCCACCGGTGCCACGGACCACATACTACACCTTGAGGCACAAATGTACGTGGTGGCAAAGCTTACGGCCACGACGACGTCATGTGCGAGGCTCTCACAAGTACGTTGGTCGACTCGGCTTTGAGGTGGTTTAGAGGCCTACCAAAGGGGAGTATTGAATCTTGGAAACAGATGAGGAAGAAGTTTTTAGGAAGGTTTGCTACGGCGGGAGAGCGTCGTAAGACAGTCAACGACCTCAGCAACATATCCCAAGGAGCCACCGAAAGCTCAATGAACTACTTCAAGAGGTTTAAGAAATTGGTAGATCAAATTGATGAGGATCTAACCGATAGAGAAATAATAAATTGCTTCAGACATGGCGTCCTTTCCTCTACCCTGGACTACGAGCTCCAAGTCCACCCGGCCAAATCTCACAAAGACCTCTATGCCAAGGCGTACGCCGTCGCCGAGGCCGAAGAAAGAAAGTTACAAAGAGAGGGAAAGTCTGTGGACGAGGCTGAAACGACGAAGTCCAAAAAGGATAAGGGCGGAGAAAAAGGAAAGAACAAAGCGAAAGCGGAAAAAGTTCCAGAGTCGTACACTCCACTCACCGTTTCCAGAGCAGAAATTTTGAGCAACGTTGATTTCGGCCCTAAGACCGAAGATGAACCCTAACGGGAAGGGAAAGAAGAACATGAACAAGTATTGTGAATACCACAGGGACAAGGGGCACGACACCGAGGAATGTTTTAGTTTGAAAAAGATCATTCAAAGATGGATAGACGCCGGGCGACTGGAGGAATATGTAAGGAAGGACCATCAGGCTGGCCACAACCGGACTACTAACGACGACGCGCCCCAAAGGAACCCAAGAATGGTCCTGGTGATCTCTGAGGAGACGAGCAAGAACCAGATTAAGAGCGCCATCTACCATTTAAAGAAGGCCCCACACGTCCCCCAGAAAGCAGAAGTTCCAAACGACGTCATAAGTTTCTTTCCCTACGAGCTTCCAGCCAACCCACTAGCTCGTCAACAAACCTTAGTCATACCTGGTTTCATTGATAATTGTGAGTCACGGAGAATCTTGATTGATACGGGAGCAGCCAAGGATATCTTATTTTACAATGTCTACCAACGAACGGGTCACCTCGACAGCCGCCTAAGTCCATACTTAGGTCGTCTAGAGGGATTCACCAATCATCGGGTAGATGCGAAAGGCCAAATTAGCCTCTCAGTTGATATCGGAGAACACCCCTTGAGGACAATCAAGACCGTAACCTTCATTGTGATCGACGTCGTCAGTGATTATCATGCCATCCTTGGCCAGCCGGGTCAGTCGGCTTTGGGGATCGTCGCCTCAGTTCCCCACCAACGAGTTAAATTTCCTTCACGTGCTGGAGTCGGATGTGTGTTGGGGACGGCCCCAGAATTCCTGGAGCACGTACTAAAGGCGAAACGGACTATCGAAATCGACGACCCAAATCACAATGTGAAGCTCTCAAAATCCATCAAGGAAACGACGACCTCGTACGCCAATGTCTCAACGATCAAATGCGTCGAAGATCCAGAAATTTTGGACGAAGTATTCTTGAACGACAAAGCTGCAGAAGCACAACCTTTTGCCGCCCAAGAATCGGGGGCCGACCTGGACAAGCTGATTGACGACGAGGTACCGGATCTAACACCAGAAGCGAAAAGGAAAATTAAGGAGATCGTCATTGAGTCCATGGATTTTAGGGACGACGCCCCCGAAATGAAGCCAGCAGACGAGCTACTTGAACTAGTCATCCACCCGGATTATCCCGAGCAGAAAATAAAACTGGGGTCTCAGTTGTGCGCTGAGGAGAGGGAAGAGATAATCTCCCTACTCAAACAAAACCTCGACGTTTTCGCTTGGAGAGTAGAAGATATGAAAGGCATTAGAGAAGACGTGGCAGTTCACAGGCTTGGGGTGAATCCTACTATGAAATTCAAGGAGCAGAGGTGTCGTGTTTTTTCAACTGAAAAGGAGATTGCCATAAAGCAAGAGATCGAGAAATTGCTAAGTGCTGGAATCATTGTGAACGCTGGGTTCACAACCTGGCTAGCCAATGTGGTTCTTGTGAAGAAACCTAATGGGAAGTGGAGATTGTGCGTTGACTTTACTGATCTGAACATGGCGTGTCCCAAGGACAGTTATCCCCTGCCAAGAATTGATAAGCTCGTCGATTCTGTAGCCGGCCATACTACTCTAAGCTTTCTTGATGCCTACTCCGGCTATCACCAAATCAAGATGGCTGAGGAGGACATTCCGAAAACAGCTTTTCAAGCGGCGGGGGGAACTTACGTTTACACGAAGATGCCTTTTGGGCTCAAAAACGCCGGGGCCACGTACCAAAGGATGATAAATAAGGTGTTCAAGGACCAGATCGGCGACAATCTGGAGGCGTACGTTGATGATATGGTCGTCAAATCAAAAAAGAGGAAGCACGTCGACGACCTAGAACAAACATTCACCAACCTACGAGCCAACGACATGGTCCTCAACCCGGCCAAATGCGTTTTCGGAGTTGCGGGCAAGTTCCTAGTGGTTCATGCTATCTCACGGGGATTGAAGCCAATCCTGAGAAAATCAAGGCTTTGATGGATATGGCCGAGCCTACAAACATCAAAGAAGTTCAGCGCCTAAACGGACGAATAGCGGCCTTGGGACGTTTCATCGCCAAGTCTGCTGAGAAATCACTCCCGTTTTTTAAAGCCCTCCGAGGTGCGAAAGACTTCCAATGGACGGACGAGTGTTCCCAGCTCAAACAGCTTAATAAGGAATATCTCGGCTCCCCACCACTCCTCCAAAGCCCCGTGAAAGGGGGAAGACCTTTATGTTTATCTTTCGGCGAGTGATAAGGCCGTCGCCGCCGTATTGGTAAGGGAGGAGGAGGAACACAAAGGCCGGTTTATTACGTCGCAAAGCCTTGTCAGATGTGGAAACCCGTTACTTTAACGCGGAAAAGATTGCTTACGCTCTCGTCATTACAGCACGAAAGCTACGAGCATACTTCTCCGCTCATCCCATCGTTGTATATACAAATGCCCCACTGCGCAAAATCTTACACCGTCCTGAAAGCTCTGGTCGTCTTCTCAACTGGAGTATTGAGCTGACTGAGTTCGACATAGAGTATAGACGAGGAAGACACTACAAGCTCAATCATTGCGTACTTCTTGGTTGAAACGTCATTCACCATCGACGACGATCAAAGGAAGTCACAGCCAGCGAGCAAGGGGAAGGAGGTCGCTGAACAGCAAGCTGAGTTAACCTTGCCCGTAGGATGTTGGAAAATCTTTTCAGACGGGTCAGCCACCAAGAATCTGAGCGGAGCAGGGATCGTTCTTGTTGAGCCAGAAAGCGAGACAGCTTTTGAAGAGGTTCTGAGGTTCAAGTTTCAAGCATCAAACAACAGGCCGAGTACGAGGCACTCAGCAAACCATCGAATATGCAAAGTGTTTTGGAGCTACAAAAATTGCAGCTTACTGTGATTCTCAATTGATCGTGAACCAAGTGAGAGGAGATTATCAGGTCGTCGATTCCACCCTACAGAAGTATCACCTATTGGTCGGAGAATTGATACAAGGTTTAGAATTTTGGGCCATACAGAGAATCGCTCGGGAAGACAACGAGCACGCCGACCTACTTTCAAAGCTAGCTACGGACCAACTCCCTGAGGACGAGTATGGCCATCACTGCCTATTTGGGACCTCGGCCTTGGCTTATGAACCGGGTGAAGATCCTTTGCGTAGGAGAGGGCCCAAAATGTTGGATCGACGAACTAAAGGCGTTCATCAACGGGAGGAGTTGCCGACGGACGAGGTCTCGGCAAGACAAGTAAAGAGGAAGTCAGCCAGATTTACGGTCGTCGAAGGAGAGCTCTACAGACGATCCATTACCCGGCCATTGTTAAAGTGCGTTCATCCGGACAAGGTCGTTCAGTTGCTGTTCGAAGTGCATCAAGGAGAATGTGGAGGCCATCCCCTGGGCCCGTACACTGGCTGATAAAATCATAACCATGGGATACTACTGGCCCCACCTTCGTGAAGACGCTAAACAGTTTGTGAAAAAGTGTGACACTTGCCAACGTTTCGCCGACCTTCCCAAGCTGCCTACAACTGAGCAAACCCCTGTCTTGGCTGCCTGGCCGTTTGATATGTGGGGTGTTGATTTGATCGGGCCTTTTCCGCCGGCCAAGGGAGGAGTCAAATATGTGATCGTAGCGGTTGATTACTTTTCAAAGTGGGTAGAGCCAAGGCCTTGAACAAGATTACGTAAAACAACGCCCTAAGCTTCATTCATGACTCAATATGGTGTCGCCGGAATCCCAAGGGTGATCGTCTCTGCATAACGGCCTACGGCTTTCAAGAAAATTTGAGCAGAATTGAACAGATGGGCGTCAAACACTCCAAGTCGTCCGTCGCCTACCCCCAAGGCAACGGCAAGCCGAAGCGGCCAATAAACTCGTCTTATCCGCCTTGTGCAAAAATCTCGGAAGGAAGAGACACAAGATGGTTGGACGGACTACCCTCGCACTGGCCGTCCGCACAACCACCCGGGGCCTACGGGGAAACCCCATTTGCTTTGGCTTATGGCTCGAAGCCACGGCTCCCGCCGAACTCCACCGCCGACGGATCGAGTTGCTTTGTACGAGGTAGAAAAGAACATCCACAACCGACAAGTCGATCTAGACCTCGTAGACGAAGGGAGATTGGATGCCCAATTAAGGATGGAGAACTACAAAAAGAAAACCAAGGCTTATCACGACAAGAAGGTGAAGAGAAGGTTCTTTAAGGTCGGTGACCATGTACTAAGAAAGATTGAAGCAACGGGACTCAAAGCCCGTCAAAACAAACTCTCCCCCAATTGGGAAGGACCATACATTGTCACAAGTGTGGTCAGAGAGGGAACCTATCGCCTTGCAAAGCCGAACGGTGAAAGTCTCAAACATCCATGGCACGCCAACCACCTAATGAAATACTACTTTTGAGGTCGTCGACGACATCTAGCTCCCTTAAGGCGCCTACCTTGTGTTTCCTTATGTAATTTTGTGAAAATTTGAAGTTTTTGAGAAATTGTAAGGGATACCTATAAATCCCGGTAGCTCGTTGTTTACTATAAAGTTATTTATGAAAGATCGTCGCTTTGTTGATTTTCTACTACACAAACTCTAGCACTTTAACCAAGTATAAAGGTTAGATGAAGCCAGACTTCGTCGAATACATCTACTTTAACCAAGTATAAAGGTTAGACGTAGCCAGACTTCGTCGATCGCTATAACGGCATAGATGACTCGTCTATAGATCTTTGTCTACGAACAAAAATCTATTGACCTTCATACTATTCCTACGAGCCATTGAGAAGTTGAGAAAACACAAGTTTGAACAAAGGTCGACCATATTGGGACGACCCACATTCTGGCCGTCACTAACGACGACCAATCATACTTGTCCTCAAACTTACTCGTCCAATAGGTTATCACATGCTATCTATGTTAACACAGATTAACGAACAGAAAACAAAGGCATTAAATAACTTAAACATGAAACAAACATTGTACGACCCTCTAAACAAATGAGGAAACAGTCAAACTACATTGCGAAAATTAAAAATTGTTTTGAGACAATGTTTGAAACCACCACCAAATAAAATGAAGCATTGTTTAGAAACATTACAAAACATCTCAGAAAAAATCAATCACCTTCTGGGGATCTGCACCGCCTGGCTGTTTGATGAAGTCGCATCGTGATCCGGGGCCGTCTTCACGAAGTACTTGTAGTATGCGTCGAAGTTGCCCGGGACGACAGGAGGAATAGGCCACTCATCTCTTCCAGCTTTAGCGTCGTCCTCCCTTATGATGAGAAAATCATTGGCAGTATAGGGGACAAGGGGATGGACGGAGCGCGCTTCGTCGTCGTGAGCCTCTTCAGTGCAAAGGTCGCCAACTTCCTGGACGGAGAGAAGATCTTTTATTGCAGGTCCAAGAAGCCGCCTAGCCATGTGTTTAGCCCCGTCTTTGAAGAACCCACTAGCATGAGTAGTGACCATTTCAAGGCACTCGAGCTTTTCTTGAAGTCGCCGACGGCGTCACGCCCGGCCCCGGGCCAACCCAAGATCACGGCTTGCCTTCATCGTTTCAATTTGGGCCGTCGCTTTCGAAGCCGGTTTTCGCACGCGAAGACCGTCTGAGAGCACCTTAGAGTCGGCCTCGCCTTTGATTTTCCCTTCCTTCAAGGCATCTATCTCCTTGAGGAGGTTATCTTTTTCATTAACCAAAAGCTCACGGGCAAGAGCGAGCTCCCCAACATCGTCTCCGCCTCCTTCGCTTTTGCTCGGCCGTCCCCTTATCGCCGACGGCCTTCATTAGCTGCTCGTTGCCTCGAAGCTCGGCGTCCGCACACTCCCTATAGCCCCGTCATGGCGTCCATCATCGACGATAGCCGCAATGGTTGAAGTTATTAGCACAAGTATAGAGAGACGGAGAAAAATTACATCTTTAATACGAAGTACCTCGCTGATTAGCCCAAGACGGGCATGAAAGGTTTCTCGGGAGTAAGGTTGGCATCCTTCATCCTACGGTCACTCAACATCCCATCCACGCCTTGTCGTAGCCGTCCCCAAAGAAGAGCGCACTACCGTTCCTCCGCAGATATGGGATCCCGCCATATGAGAGGCTCTGCAATGGAGGCCGCCATCTCTTTCGCCTTCGCCTTGGACAGGACCACCGTCGACGAGCCGGGAGCATCGCCCTTGGAGTAGATGGGTCCGACGCGCCGGGAGGGTCGACGAAATGACTTTTTCTCTTTTGGAGGCACGAGCGTCTGACTCGCGTGAGCTCGGGGTTTCAATCGCCGCTCCACTTCAATACGCTCGGCCTCACGCAACGGCCATCTCGAGCCCCAACAGCTTCCACACCGGGAGGATCAATCTCCATACCAATTGCCCTCTCGGGTGCATCAACGACGGCCTCGACGGCCTCCGGTGTTCGCCCTTCGACGCCGGCTCCCTCTCAATCAGCTGGGATAAGCACTGCAAGGGTCCTTGGGAAGTTGCTCGTTCCTCGTCGTCTGCTTCTCTTGACGATCGAGAATGGCACGGGTTGCAGCCCTCTCCTTCTTCTTGGTACCCCGATCACTAGCTCTGATGGCTCCGTCCATGATCTTTGCTTCAATTCTATCCACGTCCCCTTGGGTAAGTACTGCAAAACAACCAAGGAAAAAGAAATTAGTCTTTACTAACGACGAGACGAGCAAAGAGCAAAATTAAAAAGATAGCAGGAGCCCAACCCCCATTCATCTCCAGATTTTCACAACTTTCTTCAAGACGACCAGTCCGCGCCGTCGCACAATTCAAACAGTTATCTTTAAAAACAAACTCCTGGTGGACGACCCAGTCAGGATAGCGGGCATCCAAATCTATCTGCACTAAAGGATCAGGCCCTATAGA
Organism: Adenophora triphylla var. japonica; assembly: GCA_022495995.1. NCBI lineage: Eukaryota > Viridiplantae > Streptophyta > Magnoliopsida > Asterales > Campanulaceae > Adenophora > Adenophora triphylla. Next base: position 183,850 of record JAFEMH010001923.1, read on the forward strand.
CGGCTTGGACATCATGCCAGCCCGGATGTATCTCCATTGTGAGGCCTCTATGTCTTTGTATGAGACCCATCCAAGGTCTAACAAATTGTCAATCTTTCCCTTCAGCTCGTCTACCCACTGAGCTTGGAAGATATGCCTATCACCGATCGGGACGGTTGCCCTCTGGGAAAGGAAACTGCCACCCTACTCGGCTTTCCACCAATATCAAGTGGTTCTCCCATCCATACACCTTACTTGGAATATCCAGGAAGAAATTCCTTGCGTTCCTGATCGAAGACACGCTGACAGTCGTTTTCCCTTTGGCTGTATTCCGGGCCGTCCTATAGTATCGACGGAACACTTTGTTGCATGGCTCGTAGCCAAGAAATCTGCATACGATGGCAAACCCAGATAAAATTCTGACGGTGTCGCGCCGACTTCCATGGGCACACAAGCGGAGTCCTCCAGAATTCGTTGATGAAGGGGTCTAGAGGCAGTCTTAGACCGAACTCAAACTGTTTGTAAAAGAAGCCCACCTGCTCCTTACTGGGCACTAAGGAATGGCGACGGGGCTCATACTCTGCCAAGCTGAGATGTTCCAACTTGTAGGTCGAAGCTCGAACCCTAAACGAGCCTCGTAGGCGTCGATCATTTGCTTTCCGACGTCCCGTTTCCCGAGCTCAATTTTGGGCACGGCCCATCTTCCTCTTGCTCCGCCTCCAAACTCACCGTCGTCCGATCCAACTTGTACAAACGTGTGGTAAGCCTCGACCGTCTGCTCACCCCTAGCACTTGTGCTCGGCTCGCTGGGCTTCTCGGGGCCGGCTGCTCAGACGCCCGTCGTGATCCATCTCTACAAAACAAGGGGGTAAAAGAGGGGAATCGCCCTAACATTCGTAGGCAACGACCTACCTAGCGGCGACCTAGATTCCCCTACAACCAAGGCCCTAATTGAATCACGACGGGACAAGGAATAATGGGTTCGATATGGGTGGGCAAGTCGTTCATCGACCGAAAGAAGTTACCATTGGGTCACCGAATCCTCAAAATCCCCTAGGATTTCTCCCTCCGGGAACCCCAAGGGCTCATCCTCAAAGTTAAACTTCCCTGTGATTCAAGAACACTCGAGACAAGGGAATTTCCTCCAAATCCCCTTAGCACACTTATAAACCCTTTGATTCAACCCAAAGCCAAACTTGACACCTCTCTCGAAACCGATGGTCCTTGGTCCCATTTGACTAACCGTTACAAACCCAATGAAAAAACCTTAAAATGAAGAACAGATGAAGAAATTACCTGTTTCGGGCTTCGAGGATGGTTTTTCCGATGAGTTCGCCGGTGGTAGATCGAAGAAACTCCTAATCCAAGCCGCCGGATTATCTAACGGTGGTGAAGCCAGGACACTGCAATATCGCCGGAAAATGTGTACACGGTGGTCGGAAATCGCCTCTCTTGTGTTGCTCTCACTGATCAAAGTTTGGAAAGTTTGAAATGAGTAAAAAAGAAGGTTTTTATATTGGGGGAATATGAACGGTTCATTCCTGGGGAAACCAAACGGCGCAATGAGTAGGGGCATTAAATACCCTCTCGCAACTTCCGAGGCACTTGTCCCATCGTAGGACACGTGGCAATTGAAGAAGAGATCTCGCCCGCCCACGTCACCTACGCCGACGTCACCATAATTCAAAATTCAAATTGACGGTCGTACGGGTTGCTCTGGAGGAAAAATAACAACTCCCGGCTCGTCGAGACGACCATGAGTTGGGGGCCACTGAACGGAATAATCTGTGACGGGCCGAGCCCAACGTTTACTACGAGCCCGGGGCCCAATAGCCCACCAAGAGACCAACTACAAAGAATCAAATCAAGGCCTCGGGGCCACGGCCCGTCTAACACCGGGCCGTGGCCGTCGTCGCCACCGAGCGACTGTGCCCATCCAAACGACGAGCCATCGGATCATTAATGGGAGGCTAACTCCCACCCGTCGTCACACCAATTGGTGACCGTCCTTCAACCGGACAAATCTTCCTTCGACCCCAACCGGCACTCATCCAAGAAGAGTAAGCGTCGTCATCAACGGCTCGTCGTCATTAAACGACTCGTCGTCATTGAACGGCCAACTCTCTCTCTCGACGAGTCATAACTCAAGGAGACGACCCAACTGGGCGTACAGCTCCAGGTCGTCTCCTCTATTAAGCTTCCTCAACAAGCTTAGTTAATTAGCTAATTTGGGATAATGACTGCACTGCCGCAAGGCCTCGTTATACGTGCAACCACGCATTCAAGCAATAACTACAAAAGGTACAGAGGTTGACTTTCCCTTATAAGGCAAACTACTTATCGTATGTCAGGTGTTTGCAGGTGTCCCCTTACATGTAGACGGACCAATGCCTGCGCGACACGTGTACACCTAGGAGATGGAGCCGATCCTACTACGGCATCAATCCAATCCAACGGTTCTGGTAAAAACCCTAATACCACCTTTCCTACTATAAATAAGAGAGTAATTACGTGGAACAAGGTAATGCTTTTCTGCATATTTCCATACTCACGCACTCTGCAATATTTTACACCATATTTTCAGACCATAATCTTACTCTCACGCCGGAGGCTCACGGAAGACCCCGCCATAGCTTCACCCTTTATTTCTTGTGCTGTGCAGATCCGGAGCTAGCTCAATCATTTGCTGGACACAAGAGCTGAGCTTGGCACGCTTTCCTGCGCGATCATCACCACATATTTAAAAAAAGTTTCAATCATTTACAAAAATGTCACCCCGCATTTTAAAATTCCATTTTTCGTATTCTCTTAAAAAAAACTCGTTTTTTTTTCAAAATTTACGTAAAACATATAGAAATTGCAACATGCAACTGGCTTTAACATTAAAATCGTTAGAAATTTTTTATATCTTTATTTTAAATCACTTCTTTATTTAGATGGGTTTTTTTTTTGCTCAAAATAATTTTCTTAGAAAAAGGATTGCACTTGAAACTAGAGCTAGGAGGGTTGAACCTATTGGGCCCTTAATGATTTTATCTACATTCGCCCCAAAGAAGCTGTCCAATATTGTTGTACTCCTACTACTATTATTTTAGAAAATAGGCCCTTTTTCTATTGGGCTACACTTTAATTGTTTTAGGCTTTGGGCTATGAAGGTGAGTTTGGCTTCCTTTTGCTATTGCATTATTGGGTTATGGAATACCTTAAAAGATCGAAATAAATACTTCCTCTCTCCCAACTCAAACCGAAACAACTTTTTGTGCACAGTAATTAAAGTAATTAAGAAAAAGTAAAGTAAGAAAAAGGCATTATAAGTATGAAAAATAAAGGATTAATTACAATTTAGGGCCTGAAGTTAGACGTGTCCAAGGTTAAGCGTTAACCGGCTAACCGTAAGGTTAATAACCGGATTTTAACCGCCTAAACCGTTAACCGTCTAACCGCCTTAACCGCCTAACCGATAACCGTGTAACCGAGGTTAACAAAGGTTAAGAAATTTTTACTCCGGTTAACCGCCGGTTAACCGCCGGTTAATTAACCGGTTAACTTAACCGTTAATTAACCGCCGGTTATTCAAAAAAGTTAAGTTTTCTCTTTATATACTTCCGTTTCTTTTAAATCCGTTAAGTTTTCATTTCTTTAAAAATTCATACCTATTTTTCTATAACTTTTTGCAAAAAATATTAGTCTTAACAACTATTTAAAATAGTTTTATTTATCCAAAAAAAAAAAAAAAAAAAAAAAAACGGTTCATATACAGCTACATATTTAACGTAAACTGTTAAATATTTAACCGCTTTTTTCAAAAAGTGTTAAAAACTTAACTTTTATTCAAAAAACTATTAAAAAGTTATTTTTTTTAACTTTAGATAAAAATCGACATTCTTGAAAAAAAAAAATAATAATAATTAACCGTTTATTAACCGGGTTAACCTTAACCGGATTAACCGTTAACCGGTTAACCGTAACCGTGACTTAACGGTTAATCTAAGTCCTAAGCTAATGATTTTAACCTTCGTTAACCGCCGGTTATTAACCGGTTAACCGCGGTTAATTAACCGTGGTCACGTCTACCTGAAGTCTTGTATGAGGTCCCCAAAAGGGGCCTGACTTTTTTTTTTTGGCGATTTAGGGCCTATACTTACAATTTCTTATCAAATAAGGGCTTATTGACGATTTCCGTTAACACTTAACGTCAATAAGCCCTTATTTGATAAGAAATTGTAAGTATAGGCCCCAAATCACTAAAAAAAAAAGTCAGGCCCCATTTGGAAATCTCATACAAGACTTCAGGCCCTAAATTGTAATTAACCCATAAATTTAACTTTCTACCTTTTTTAAATTTTCATTAAATCCCTTAAAAGAAATATTAAATTCAATAAAATAAATAAAAACATAAAATTATATATAACTTCAATATTTTATTTAAAAAAGGGTTCTAAATTGCAACTTGCCCTTTAAAAAATTAACACAATAATCGTATATATATATATATATATATATATATATATATATATATATATATATATATATATATATATATATATATAAATTTGGGGCCCTTCAAAATTTCGCAAAGCGAACCTAATGTTTCATGCCCGAGCCCGAAAGTCACCACCCCACCAACATATACCCGCCACCAGATTTAACACATCACCAAAATCAATCAAAACAGCAAGAAATGTGATTTCAATTTTGACCAAGATTTTGATAGCTACCGACGAGGAGTTTGTTTCGCCCAATTTTATCTATGCCCATTAAATATATACTCCCTCCGTCCCAGCCCACTTAGGAAATTTTAAAATGGCACGAAAATTAAGGAATATTATTATAGTATTAGAAGAGAGAATGAGTGAAAAAAGTGTTGTGAGTGTGAAAAATTAAATAGGAGAGAGAATGAGTGGAGGGAATAGTAATTATAATGGTGTTGTGAGTATTAAAATAATGTAGGAGAGAGAATGAGTGGAGAGAATAGTGATTTAAGGTTTTCATTTTGGGAATTCTTAAGTGAAGTGGGACACCCAAAATGGAAAGTTTTCTTAAGTGAGGTGGGACGGAGGGAGTATATATATACTCCCTCCGTCCCGGAACAATCTTCACACTTTCCCTTTTGGGCGTCCCAAAACTTACTTCACACATTTAAAACTTACCTAAAATGGAAAGGAATCTTTACTATTCCCTCCACTCATTCTCTCTCCTACATTATTTTAATACTCACAACACCATTATAATTTACTATTCTCTCCACTCATTCTCTCTCCTATTTTATTTTCACACTCACAACACTTTCAATATAATACTCCCTCCTTAAAACCAGTGCAAACAGTGTTTGTGAACATTGTTCCGGGACGGAGGGAGTATATAACATATTATTGTGTTAATTTTTTAAAGGGCAAATTGTAATTTAGAACCCTTTTTTAAATAAAATATTGAAGTTACATATAATTTTATGTTAATTTTCTAAATATTAAGGACCCCATATTCTCATTTCGCACAGGGCCTCTGTACTTAATGAGACGGGCCGGTGACTTTATGTTGATGGTGGTGAAGGGTGAGGTGTTGTTGTACATTAAATTCAATGATAAAAATTGGGCATAATAATATTGTGCATTTAATTCCTGTACCATATTTTTTTCATTTATATTAAAAAAAGGGAAAATAATACAATAATTTTAGTTGGGATGTTTGAAGATTAACAAAAAACTGTAAACTGCGATGAATAATAGTGTTTAACAAAAAATTATTATATTTAGTTAAATTAGGTAAAAAATAATTTACATATGCCTTTTTAAATATAGTTAAATTGGGATGTTAAATTTCTTTTTATTATTATTGAGTAAAAATATTTTTATTTATTTGATTGAATTTAATATTTTTTTAAGGGATTTAATGAAAATTTAAAAAAGGTAGAAAGTTAAATTTATGGGTTAATTACAATTTAGGGCCTAAAGTCTTGTATGAGGTTCCCAAATGGGGTCTGACTTTTTTTTTTTAGCGATTTAGGGCCTATACTTACAATTTCTTATCAAATAAGGGCTTATTGACGTTAAGTATTAACGGAAATCGTCAATAAGCCCTTATTTGATAAGAAATTGTAAGTAAAGGCCCTAAATCGCCAAAAAAAAAAGTCAGGCCCCTTTTGGGGACCTCATACAAGACTTCAGGCCCTAAATTGCAATTAACCCAAAAATAAAATAGAAAATAAAATGAGTGAGAGGATTAAGTAAGTTGATTAGTGTTGTGAGTATAAAAAAAGTAAAGTAGAAGAGATAACGAGTGGGAGAATAGTAAATATTTTTAATCATTTTGAAAAGTCTATTTTGATGGGAACGACGTAAATGGCAAAAATACGATTTAAGGTGGGATGAAGGAGTATATAAATAAAAATAAAAAAACGAATTTCCACATCTTAGTTCAGTTACTACACTCTTTCTTTGTCAATAGTAAAGTAAGGGGCGTTTGGTTGGTGATAAAGTGGGAGAATGGAATGCTCAATTCCATTTCCCCAAATCTTTGGCATGTTTGTTTGGTATATTTGATTGAAGGTTTTTTAAAATCTTCATTCCGTTGGAATGGCCAATTTTATCCATGGAAGGAATTTGTCATTTCCTCCATATATGGAAGGAATGACCAATTCCTTTGACAATGAAATTCAAAAAAAAAAAATTTTTGATCAAAATATCCCCAAACCCAAACCAACACTACCCCCTACCCACCCCCACCCAGACCCAGCCCTACCCACCCCACCCCCCACACCTACCCCCCCACCCCACCCACCCCCACCCACCATCCAGCCCCTGCCCTTCCCCCCCTCCACCCCCACAAAAATAAAATAAAATAAAAATTTTAAAGACCCCCGCCTACCCCCTCCCCATCTAGCCCCCGCCCTACTCCCACCCACCCCCACAAAAAAAAAAAAAAAAAAAAAATATTTTTTACTCATTTTGCATACCTCCTACCTATCCCACCCCCACCCCCATCCCTCACGAAAAAAATATATTTTTTACTCATTTTGCATGCCTCCTACCTACCCACCCCCACCCCTCCCCTCCCCCCCCACGAAAAAATATATTTTTTACTCATTTTGCATACTCCCTACCTACCTACCCCACCCACCCCCACCCCCCCACCCCCCTCCCCCCCACCCCCAAATTTTTTTTTTTTTAAAATAGGTAAATTGGACATTATATATGCTTTCATTTCATTCCTATAATTTGTATTTTCAAGCCAAACATGATTTGCCAAGGAATTGAATGACAATTTCATTTAATTTCGTGTCAACCAAATGGAGGGGTTTGATCAGTTTTTTTCCATTTCAATTCCTTCAGAAATTCAATTTCATTGACCATTCCATTCCTTCACTTTTTTTTCATCGAACCAAACGGCCCTAATATGTTTGAATCTATATTTGCAGTATGATGAGCTCAATAAGAATACACGTGTATGAATGAAAATTAAAAAATAACTTAAATGCCTATTTTTAGAATTTTCTTGAAAGTCAAAAGTATACTCCCTCCGTCCCATTAATAACTTCACCTTTTGTCATTTTGGGTGTCTCATTTAAAGCTTTACCTTTCCTTTTTTGGCAAAGAATCTTTACTATTTTCTCCACTCATTCTCTCTCATATTTCACTATTACACTCACAACACTTTTCAAATTTACTATTTCCTCCACTCATTCTCTCTCCTATTTTACTATTACACTCACAACATTTTTTTCATCATTAATTTGCGTGTCGAGACCAAAATGATGAACTAAATATTGGGACGGAGGGAGTATAGGAGTAGTATTCATTTAGCGATAAAGGTAATACTTAATTAGTATTACTAATTTGATTTTCATTTATAAATTGGGACATTTATCAAAAACTATTTTTGAAATATGGATATTACAAAAAAAAAAAAAAAAATCTACACAAGTTGGATATTACAAAAAAACTCTTTAATTATTACAAAAACTATTTTTTTTTTTGCGTTTATCTGTCAAACAACTGATAAATGCATTTTACATTAATAAATGTATTTATCAGTTATTTAACCAAACAATCAAGCACAAAATACTTTTTAAAAAACTGATAAATGAATTTAGCAGTTATAAACAACTGATAAATGTATTTTACATTGATTAATGCATTTATCAATTGTTTTAACTGAAAAGACAAAAAAAAAATTGTAATATCACATTTTACATGTTTTTTTTATAAATAACATTTTTTTGATATAATTTTTAGTAAAAATTCCTTACAAATTTGTGATGTTTAAAATCTAAAGAGTAGAACTAAACTAATACCTTAAAATTTTAGGATAAATGACATGGGACTTTTCAAACGACTAGATCTAAGGAAAGTCATTTTGGAATTAACGCAAAATGGTTCAATGATAAAAAATGATGATGGCAAAAATGTTCGTATCATCCCAAATTTATCGATAGTTTGTATCTTTTATAATTAAATAGTTTGAAAAAGAAAACAAACACGTAAACTAAGTCGGGACTTCACCAGGAAAGTCCATCCGACGTGATAGTAAATATTTGAGTTTAGAGAGAGAAATCAATTGACAAGAGTTTAGAGTCAAAAGATGTGTTACCTAAATAATGCGAATTATGGTATGTTTTTATAGGTGTAGGATAGTAGAATCCATGTTGAATAGAAATTTGTGTGTGAGGAGGTTACAATGCTAGTGGGATTATAACTTCCCACAATCCTTGTTTAAGTAGAAGTAGATAATATCATTCTACACGTGTGCCTAGGAGACACGATACTCGGCATGTGATGCTTGATCGGCCTAAGTTGACGCCGAGGAAGAGAGAGGTAAGGATAGGGAAGCTCATTTCCTTACTTTGTTGACAACCGAGGAGGAGCTCCTCGTCTTCAAATGAGGCCTAGGTTGGCCTTTATTGACGTCTTGCTTGGCATATGAGAGTATGCCTTGACAACATGTATAATTTCTGTGCATTAGTCATTATTCGCTCTTCTATGTCTAGGTCGACATAGTGGGAATGACGATAAAGCATGACGAACAAAGGTAGGAAAGACCCACTCCCTTTATCGTAATTGAGACTTGTATTTATTATACTTTGGGCCCAATTCATTGGGTCTTCCCCGGCAATGACCCACGTTTATAACTCGGTTTATACCGTTCATTGGCCCCCGACTTCCTAGCTCGGCTATGCCGAGTAGGAAGTGGTGCCCTACCTCGGCTTGAACGGATACTAACGGGTTTTCACGAATCACGAGGCACCTCATTATCCACCGGTTATTTTGAAAATGATAGGCGCGATTTGCGAGGTCTGAACATTCGCCTTGGGAACCCTCTAGAACATTTATGGCGAGGGAGAGACGGCGCATTTAGCCCGATTTTTGACCCATACCCGTTTACATCTGGGTATAAAAGACAAAATCCACTCTCTTTCTACTCTTTTATAACTGTTTGATTTTGAGAGAGTATTATAAGGTTGAAAAAATGCAATTTCGTTCTTGATTTCGTGCTTGATTTTATGGGATCATTGCTTGATTTCGTACGTGTTAAAAACCTTTGATTCAGGTATAATCTCTTCTTCCCTTTCTATTTTCTGCAAATTTTTGGGTTTTTGGTGTTAATATTCTTTGTGTGTTCTTGAGGACCGCCATTGTTAGTGTTTGTTCTTGAGGGTTTTCCTTGAGTTTATCCTTGAGAAATTTCTTCTGCCTTCCTCGTTCATAGATATGGCAAGAACGTGGAGGAGCAATCCCAACGCCTTATATTGTTATCACACCCAGAATTTTAGAATTTACCAAAGAATCGATGGGTCGTGGATGATTCTAAGTTTGAATGAGATTGGAGAGATATTGACGAGGTACCAATCTCCTAAGGTCGACCTGCATTACCTAAGTCGGTTTAGGATTGACTGACTAGATGTAGATTCCCCCAATGTTGTGCTATTCCACGATTGGTCCGAAATTATTAACCACGTCAACCTGTATTAAATGAAGTCCAACCACTTGATAATGCCCTTTGTTGGGTAAGAATCCCTCCTCGACTTTAGTCAATGGGACGGGGAGGGATTCCCTTCCTCTTCCTCGTCCTCATATTCCGTTATTGACTTAGCCAAATTTTGATAACTGCTCTTTTATTTATGCAGTTATAGCGGGAAGAAGTAACAATGCTCGACCTTCAACTGGTCCTTCCACCTCGGGCAGGATCGTAAATACCTTTGCCGAGGGAGCCCAAGCTGGTAGTCGAGGGAGAGGACGAGGTAGGTCTAACTGATGGAGAGTTTATACCCCTAGGCCCAAAACCATTAGAGACGGGGAGCCAATGATAGAGGAGTTACACTCCAAGTATGGGGTGTCAATGGATGAATACCGACTTAGCTACCTTCCCACTGCCCCGTAAAAGATGAGAAGGCAATGGAGGACTTTATGTATTCTTTGAACTATCTCCATTTTTTCTACAAACAGTTCCAACTTGGACTTCGTCTCCCTCTTGATCCTTTCATTTGTGAATTTCTAGAGGACATGCAAGCCGTCCCGGCTATGCTAGGAGCCAATGCCGTGAGATTCCTCACCAGCTTTATAGTTCTTTGTTGTAGCTTAGGTTTTGAACCTTGTCAGTCCGCGTTCCACCATTTCTTCACCGTCAGTTATAAGGAGGATACCGGGGTTGTGGTGATAAGGAGTGACCCAAATGAACCCAAACTTATCTATCCCATTTCAAGCAAGGTCTCAGTGTGGAACAAACATGTCATAAGGGTTGAAAGTCGATAAGGATGGGAGTTTCCAGCGCCTTCTCGGCTTCTAGGTATGCCCGAGCAGGTGTGGAGGCCTGAGTGGAGTGGTCAGCTGTTTGAGTGTTTAAGGCAATTTGTCGAGGTGGGAACTCTATGTTGGTCAAGTTTGGAGACCGACCATAGGTATTATGTCCAAGCCGGCATTATGCCAGGTCCTCTAGACAGTCTGATTCCCATGGCCTCAGTTATTAGGGGAAATAGGTATCCAGACTGGAGGGTGCATCCCAGCCTCGTCTTCCATTCAGAATGTGATGTATGCAAGCTTTACGAAAACCGATGTTTAACCGTAGATGACTTGCCCGGCTGTAAATTTCTTCCTTTCACATCCTTAGTACTTGTATATTTTTTACTTGCTATGTTGTCTTTCTCGTCTTTTGCTGATTGATCCTTCTCGTCATTTCAGATCTACCCACTGAGGAGGAAAAGAAGATGTCTGAAGAAGTACTTGACCCCCAAGCCCTCATGAAATTGAGGAGGAGGACTTCACGCTCCTCGGCAAAGAATAAGAGGCACTCCGATATCGTTGAGAGAGGCAGGCCATCTTGGCCCTCAAGGAAGCTGGGACTTTGCCCCTCAAGCTGATGGGGGGCATTGAAGCCTCCACCGAGGAAGTAAAAAATGGGCAGGAAGCCCATGCCGGGTAGGGACAAAGCTCCCATGAAACTATTACTCCCCAAGCCGAGGAGGCTCTTTAGTAGACCGGCCAGATAGAGACCGAGGAAGCAAATGCTGGGGGAAGGACTCCAGCACCAAAGAGGCTAAGGACTGAAGCCGGGGTGGGGGGGCTTCTCCAAAAGGCCATGTGTTGAGTCTTCTCCTTCCATATTTACTGCTCGGCATATAAAGACTTATGATGAGGCCGAGCAGTTTGTAAGTGATGCTCGACAAGTCCCTTTACTTAAGGGAATGTACCTTGCTGCTCGTAAGGGTCCCCAACTGAGAGTGGGACAAGTTGTTCTTCATCGATCTTTGGATGATGACCTTTTAGACCATTTTGCTGAGTCCAAACCTACGATAGAACATTTGGTCAATAGAAAAGGCCTTTTGTTGAGCGAGGTAAGCTTCCTCGGTTTTTTCCTTTTTCTTTCCTCAGCTTTTCATATACTTGTGATTTTTCCTGAACATTTTTCTTTCTTATGTACAGCTTTCCATGGTCACGTCGTATTGGAACATTTCCTTTTGCGTTGTGCTAGAACAAAAGTAACTTTCATGTGTTCAAGGTTCTTCATAAGAGCCTTCAACCATGGTGGCAAGTATAAGGCAAGCAATACTATTAGAATCATCAACATGTTTCTAATGTTGCTCCTTATTTGTCCTTTGCAACATTTGCAGTGGGTTCAGCAGGAACGGATTCGTCAAGAACGTACACATTTACCTAAGAACCATTCTTTAGGCTTCTGATTCAATCAGAATTATTTGTACCGTTCCTTCCGAACTTTGTCCTTCATAAGGACGAATCGCAATTATCATTATGTAATGTTACTTCTACAACAAAATATACAAATTATATGAATACATATCAATACCAACACATTTATCATCTAAGAGCAAATAAGCTATTTTACAAATACTCTCACTAAATCATACACCTTCTAATGCAAATAAGCATAATATGCATCTAATGGGCTAAGATCCAACTTTAATTTAATCTCAAGTACGCTATGGCGCACCGCTCAAGATTAAATTAATTAGGTAGAAAACATCAATCATATCGTATATGACTCTTAGATCTTTTATGAGATTCATTTAAGACATCATATGTCTTAGCATATTTTAATCTCATCTTATGCCTTGGGTCCAAAACCATTTTGATAACCCAATTAAGTTCATCCACTTTAAACGTATAGGAACCACCATTTCCTCATCTTGCTCGCAAACGGAATAGAATCAAAGCACCTTGCTATGGCAAGCCCACCAAAACTATCCGAGTGGTCTCAAGTGTTTTAATCATGAATTGGCATAAAGAACTTAAAAGTTAAATGAAGGTTCTTTAAAGTAGATTATAAGCATATCAACAAAGATAGTCATAATCGTACATCAGGTAAGTTCCCAAGAAAATAGGTGAGCCACAAGGACTGCTTAAGTACCAAATCTTCCTTCAACAGAACTTTCCTAGTCATGCACAATTATAATACCAATTTGAATGCAACATAATAAATACTTTGTATACTGACTTGTTTCTCATAAACAATCAGATTCGTAAACTGACTTATTTCTCATAAACAATCAGATTCGTTCAAATTTTGCATAAACTGACTTGTTTCTCATAAACAATCAGAAAACCAAAATTTAATGTTTCAACTAAACATTTATCAAAACTTATTAACACTTAAGAACATATAATTCATGCATCGCACAATTAATTAAAATCATATTTAAATTAATTAAGCATGCATAAACAACGAATTAAACTAGCATAGCCCTATAAATTTAATTTCCAAAAATTTACAGCAGCCAGATTAAAACAGATCAGATTATAAACATAATCACAGATTAGCAGAAAAATTATCAAATTGATTCTGCTCAGATTGGCTAGTTATGTCGCGCGGCGCCTTGCCCGGTTGGCCGGATACGTCGCGTGACATACCAAGCCCAACTACCGATTTTCTCCTCGTGGCTAACTCTGTCGCGGGACTTGAGTTGCCGGTTTAGCGAATTTTCTGAATTTCAATCAATTCCAACATAGAGCAATTAAATCAAATAAACAACTTTTATAGATTTAATTCAGCATAATCAGAAAACGATTTACACATTGTTTCAAAAATAATAAGATTCTACCGCATACAAAACATGCAATAAGCATATAAACGATTTATATCTTGATTCTAGCATGTTAATTCAAACTTAACCATATGAACGGGGCTCTGATGCCACTGTTGGGTTTTATGGGTCCATGCGCAGCGGAATTAGCATCTAAATAACACAAAACCCAAGCCCTAAGATCCGTTCTATACGATTAAATTGAATTCCTATGAGATAGAATTTACCAACCTTTTATTGCTTTCCGTTCTTGAGCTATCGAACAATTATCAATGTGATTTTCAATCACAAACTTCGATCTTCAAAAACCTTTGAATCTTCATATTGCTTTGAACAATAGAACTCTAGGCCTTGATCGTCATACGAGCGAAGACCCTCTAGTAGTATCCACACGTTAGAATGAACCAAGAACGGTTCTTGAGAATTGCTAGATTCTTAAACCTTAGGAAGAGATATTGAGAAACCTTTGTTGTGAATTTTTCTATTGAAAATTTCGGCTAACTTCATTAGGGTTTACAGACTGCATATTTATACTACCTTAGTATTGGTATTAGTTTCCTAATCTTATGAGGAAACTGTCTGTCAAACGCCTCAGGCCTTAGTATGTCGCACGACCCAGCACGCCATATGGCAAGGTCCGTCGCACGACTCAGGACTCCATATGGCAAGTTCTGTCGCGCGATATATTAAGCCAGTTCAGGAACTCTCACTCATTCTTCCTTTGGTTTAACCAATTCATTCTAGTTGTGTGTGACCCAATAGGATTATATTATGTTGGCAATGAGTCCGATCATATCGACCCTCATAAGACATAAGCGGACTCTAGCAAGACCTTATGTCTACCCAATTAATATAACGTAAGAGTTCACGTTTCCAATGGTACACTTCCATTTCTCTCTTTGTCTCACGATGTTATATTGAACACAAGTCATGGTCCACATCAACTTGTATTTGTTCAATGCTTTCTCAATCTTGAGTATAATGATAATCCAATCTCATTGGGGTGTGGCCACACACTTTCCATCATTATCACTCATCGAGGGGCCCAAGCAAAACATCTCTCTTTCGAGAGACAAATTCCATCTTGACTTATCATCCTTCCCATCATGAATCCGATCATGCCAAAGATAGCCTTTATAAATATCGTGTTAAGATATCGTTTGACTAAAATCAAACATGACTTTCATCATATGTAAGGTCATGATAATCTCAGGTCTAGGGACTAAATGAAGTGACCATATGAGATTTAATTATGACATTTGACCATGACATAAATCTCATACGGGTCAAGTCCAGTCACTTGTTCTCTAACAAGTACCCATAATTTCAATGTGCATCTCTATGCATATAATCATCATATGATTATCCATTGACAGTTATACTAATTATTCTCTTAATAATTAGGGACGAAGATTATTACAATAAATATGCAAAATGTATAATAATCTTATAATAAACTTAAACGATAAAGACGATGCATAACGGTTTTAAGTTAAACATAACTAAAGCGTAGGGCATTACAACAACAGTCTCCCACTTGTACTAGGATCCATCTATGTATCGAATACTCATGGATCTAACATGACCATCATGCTTCTGCCTGTGCTAGGGTCTTTGTAAGTGAATCCCTAATGTCATCATCGGTTGATACTTTGCATATTTTAAAGTCTTCTCATTCTTTATGAATTCCTCGAAAAACGTCTAAGTATGTGTTTGGATCACCATTGTGATCTTGGTTCCATTGTTTGTACAAATGGCACCACATTTATCACAACAAAAGTTCCATCGATTAGTGATACTTGGAACATTTCCAAAACACTAATGAACTTTTGATCCAAACTGCCTCTTTTAGCCACATCATATGTTGCTAAAGTTTGGCCTTAGTAGTAGAATCGGCTACAATTTTCTGCTTGGAACTCTTCCAATCAAAATTGTACCTCTAATAAGCATAAACACAAATCCTAATTGCGGTCTTAAATCAACTTTGTCAGTTTGGAAGCTAGCATCTATGTAACATTTACAACAAGATTATCTTCCAACCTTTCAAATACCAAGAACGTATCCTTAGTTCTTCTTAAGTACTTAAGGATCATCTTGACTGCCATCCAATGGTTCTCAACAGGATTAGATTGGTATCGACTCATCATGCTTAGAGCATACGAGACGTCAGGTCTAGTACAAATCATGGCATACATGACAGATCCAAATGCCGAAGCATATGGAACTTCATTCATTTCCCTTTTGCTCATCAGTTGTCATAAGACAATGAGTATTGCTAAGAGAAATACCATGACCCATTGAAAAGTTACTCTTCTTAGACTCTTCTATGAACCTTGTCAATATGAATACTTTGACTCAAACCAATTTATCCTTCTACATCTATCTCTATAGATCTTGATGCCAAGGATTTAAGTGGCTTTACCCATATCTTTCATTGAGAAACCTTTCCTTGATCAAGACTTGACAGTCTTAAGTGTCGAAACTTTATTTTTCAAATGAGTAAGATATCATTGTCATAAAACAATAGAAGTAATACTACGCTCCCACTGAATTTCATGTATACACAAGGTTCATCTTCGTACTTGATGAAGTCAAACTTTTGACCGATTCATCAAAACGAAGATTCCAATTCCTTGAAGCTTGCTTCAACCCATCTCATGGATCTTTGCAACATCATACTTTTATTAGAATTTCTCGGATCGACAAAACTTCGGGTTGTGTACTATACACATCCTTAATAATGTCGTTTGATATCCATTTGTCATATCACATAGTCATAATATGCGATCATGGCAATTGAAATTCTAATAGACTTCGACATTGTAACTGGCGAAAAGGTTTCAACATAGTCAATACTATGAATTAACCTAAATCCCTTTGCTACAATCCTTAGTCATGAAAGTACACACCTTCCCATCCATGTCGGTCTTGAAGACCTTCTTGCATCCCTTTAGTTTTTACACCTTCAGGTAGCCCAATCAAGTTCCAAACTTGATCATCAAATATGAATTGCAATTCGGACTCCATGGTTCCTAACCATTTATCCAAATTAGGAGTGGACATCGCTTCTAGATAGGAAGTAGGATTGTCATTCTCAATGACTTTCACTATATTACTTTTCGATACGAGAAATCAATATTTCTCGAGTTCGGATCGTAACCTATCCAATCTACGATGGACTTGTGCATCTTGAACCGGTTCCACAACTCTTTGTGAACTTGGTTCCGTCTCTACTCTTGGTTCCATGTCATTCTCAGGTTCTTGAACATTTTCAAGATTAATTTTACTCCCGCTAGATTCTTTATTGAGAAACAATTTCTCAAGAAACGAATCGTATAGAGCAACAAATGTTTTGTTCTATTTACGGTTGTAAGATTAATTTCCGAAAATAGCCTTGTCAAATTTGGTGCTAACTTATCAGAGACAAGTCTTTCTTATAAGCTTTGCAAACCCAAATCTTCATGAAAGACAAACTAAGTTTTCTTCCATGCCACATCTCATGTGGGGCCTTAGGAACCGATTTAGTAAGGACTCGATTCAGTGTAACCACATTATTTCTAATGCATATCCTCAAAAGGAATTAGGAAAGTCAACTTGACACATCATCGAATGAACCATGTCTAACAAGGTTCAATTCCTCCTTTCGGACACACCATTCATAGTGGTGTTCCTTGTGGAGTCAATTCTTGAAACAATTTCACAGTTTCGAGATGATTGTCAAACTTTTGGCTCAAATATTCACCACCTTGATCCAATCGAAGTGCTTAATAGTTTTACCAAGTTGTTTTGTATTTCATCTTGAAATGTTCGAAACATCTCAATCGATTCACCTTTGGACTTCATCAGATAGACATAGTCGTATCTAGATAAGTCTTTAGTGAAATGTGATGAAATACCAAAGTCTTCCCCTAGCAATGCTACTTAACAGTTCATATACATCTCATGTATAATGACCAATAAGTCACTAGCCCTCCCACTACTCTTAGTGTAGGGTGGTTTGGTCAATAATCCCAATAAATAAGATCCACATTCCTCAAAATGATTCATGGTCATATGAGTCTAAAAGTCCATGTTAATGGAGTTTAGATATATGTTTCTTATTTATTTGACCAAGCCGGCAATGCCATATGAACTGGTTGTTCATATTGTTCGGTTCAGAATCCCCATTCATATTTTAGATATCTTCAATATTATTTTTTTCTTAACAATAAGGATATGAAGACCATTCAATGACATATGCAATACAATAAGGCATATCATTAAATAAATATAAAACTTCTTATTCTCAATAAGAAAATTATATCCTTCATCATCCATATAAGAAACGAAAATAATACTTCTACTCAAATCTGGAACGTAGTCATACTTGTTCAAAACAAGTACTACCTCACAAGGTAAAGTGACTTCATAAGTCCCTATGGCTAATGTAGCAACCCTTGCTCCATTCTTACGCATATGTTTAATTTACCTTCTTTGAGTAGCTTTCTATTCTTTATTCCTTGCACATTCTTCTACAAATGTGGGATCGAATCCGGTATCATATATCCAAGAACAAGAAGTCGAAAGGAAAATATCTATCATATAAATACTTGAAGTAGTAGCAATCATATTGTCCTTCTTCACCTTTTAGGCCTTCCTAATAAGCCTTGCAACTTTGCTTCCAATGACAATCTTATTGCAATAACAGCAAACTGCATCCTTTTGAGACACTTTGGGTTTAGCCTCTTCGGCTTTGACAACTTTGTCCTAGGTTTAGCAACCTTTGCTTTACCTATTTTTTCCTTCCTTTTGAACCTCTTTCTTGTGTTAACCATTAACACACTTGCGGATTGCTCCTCTTTCATCTCATGAATTAAGAGTTTCACCGCAACATACATCTTTTGCCTAGTTCGCATTTGGAACATTTCCTTTTGCGTTGTGCTAGAACAAAAGTAACTTCCATGTGTTCAAGGTTCTTCATAAGAGCCTTCAACCATGGTGGCAAGTATAAGGCAAGCAATACTATTAGAATCATCAACATGTTTCTAATGTTGCTCCTTATTTGCCCTTTACAACATTTCCACTGGGTTCAGCAGGAACGGATTCGTCAAAAACGTACACATTTACCTAAGAACCATTCTTTAGGCTTCTGATCCAATCAGAATTATTTGTACCGTTCCTTCCGAAATTTGTCCTTCATAAGGACGAATCGCAATTATCATTATGTAATGTTACTTCTATAACAAAATATACAAATTATATGAATACATATCAATAGCAACACATTTATCATCTAAGAGCAAATAATGTATTTTACAAATACTCACACTAAATCATACACCTTCTAATGCAAATAAGCATAATATGAATTTAATGGGCTAAAATCCAACTTTAATTTAATCTCAAGTACGCTATGGCGCACCGCTCAAGATTAAATTAATTAGGTAGAAAACATCAATCATATCATATATGACTCTTAGATCTTTTATGAGATTCATTTAATACATCATATGTCTTAGCATATTTTAATCTAATCTTATGCCTTGGGTCCAAAACCATTTTGATAACCCAATTAAGTTCATCCACTTTAAACGTATAGGAACCACCATTTCCCCATCTTGCTCGCAAACGGAATAGAATCAAAGCACCTTGCTATGGGAAGCCCACCCAAACTATCCGAGTGGTCTCAAGTGTTTTAATCATGGATTGGCATAAAGAACTTAAAAGTTAAATGAAGTTTCTTTAAAGTAGATTATAAGCATATCAACAAAGATAGTCATAATCATACACCAGGTAAGTTCCCAAGAAAATAGGTGAGCCACAAGGACTGCTTAAGTACCAAATCTTCCTTCAACAGAACTCTCCTAGTCATGCACAATTATAATACCAATTTGAATGCAACATAATCAATACTTTGTATACTGACTTGTTTCTCATAAACAATCAGATTCGTAAACTGACTTATTTCTCATAAACAATCAGATTCGTTCAAATTTTGCATAAACTGACTTGTTTCTCATAAACAATCAGAAAACCAAAATTTAATGTTTCAACTAAACATTTATCAAAACTTCTTAACACTTATGAACATATAATTCATGCATCGCAACAATTAATTAAAATTATATTTAAATTAATTAAGCATGCATAAACAACGAATTAATCTAGCATATCCCTATAAATTTAATTTTCAGGAATTTACAGCAGCCAGATTAAAACAGATCAGATTATAAACATAATCACAGATTAGCAAAAAATTATCAAATTGATTCTGCTCAGATTGGCTAGTTATGTCGCGCGGCGCCATCAGCCAGTTGGCCAGATCTGTCGCGTGACATACCAAGCCCAACTACCAGATTTTCTCCTCGTGGCTAACTCTGTCGCAGGACTTGAGTTGCCAGTTTGGCAGATTTTCTGAATTTCAATCAATTCCAACATAGAGCAATTAAATCAAATAAACAACTTTTATAGATTTAATTCAGCATAATCAGAAAACGATTTACACATTGTTTCAAAAATAATAAGATTCTACCGCATACAAAACATGCAATAAGCATATAAACGATTTATATCTTGATTCTAGCATGTTAATTCAAACTTAACCATATGAACGGGACTCTGATGCCACTGTTGGGTTTTATGGGTCCATGCACAGCGGAATTAGCATCTAAATAACACAAAACCCAAGCCCTAAGATCCGTTCTATACGATTAAATTGAATTCCTATGAGATAGAATTTACCAACCTTTTATTGCTTTCCGTTCTTGAGCTATCGAACAATTATCAATGTGATTTTCAATCACAAACTTCGATCTTCAAAAACCTTTGAATCTTCATATTGCTTTGAACAATAGAACTCTAGGCCTTGATCGTCATACGAGCGAAGACCCTCTAGTAGTATCCACACATTAGAATGAACCAAGAACGGTTCTTGAGAATTGCTAGATTCTTAAACCTTAGGAAGCGATATTGAGAAACCTTTGTTGTGAATTTTTCTTTTGAAATTTTCGGCTAACTTCATTAGGGTTTACAGACTGCATATTTATACTACCTTAGTATTGATATTAGTTTCCTAATCTTATTAGGAAACTGTCTGTCAAACGCCTCAGGCCTTAGTATGTCACACGACCCAGCACGCCATATGGCAAGGTCCGTCGCACGACTCAGGACTCCATATGGCAAGTTCTGTCGCGCGATATATTAAGCCAGTTCAGGAACTCTCACTCATTCTTCCTTTGATTTAACCAATTCATTCTAGTTGTGTGTGACCCAATATGATTATATTATGTTGGCAATGAGTCCTATCATATCGACCCTCATAAGACATAAGCGGACTCTAGCAAGCCATTATGTCTACCCAATTAATATAACGTAAGAATTCACGTTTCCAATGGTACACTTCCATTTCTCTCTTTGTCTCACGATGTTATATTGAACACAAGTCATGGTCCACGTCAACTTGTATTTGTTCAATGCTTTCTCGATCTTGAGTATAATGATAATCCAATCTTATTGGGCTGTGGCCACACACTTTCCATCATTATCACTCATCGAGGGGCCCAAGCAAAACATCTCTCTTTCGAGGGACAAATTCCATCTTGACTTATCATCCTTCCCATCATGAATCCGATCATGCCAAAGATAGCCTTTATAAATATCGTGTTAAGATATCATTTGACTAAAATCAAACATGACTTTCATCATATGTAAGGTCAATCACTCAGGTCTAGGGACTAAATGAAGTGACCATATGAGATTTAATTATGACATTTGACCATGATATAAATCTCATACGGGTCAAGTCCAGTCACTTGTTCTCTAACTAGTACCCATAATTTCAATGTGCATCTCTATGCATATAATCATCATATGATTATCTATTGACAATTATACTAATTATTCTCTTAATAATTAGGGACGGAGATTATTACAATAAATATGCAAAATGTATAATTATCTTATAATAAACTTAAACGATAAAGACGATACATAACGGTTTTAAGTTAAACATAACTAAAGCCTAGGGCATTACACCAACAGCCAATGTCGAGGTGGAGCCGATCGACGGAGCTCAAGCCGAAGACGCCCAATCTGATCAAGTCATCATTCCCCCCTTTGTTGCTGAACAAGATGACCTTTTTAGGGGGGGTGATCAGTCTTAGGGTATTTGTGCTTTGTTTTTGTTGTAATTTTTGATGATGTAATAGGCCTCCAATGTACTACAACTTTCTTTATCAATACAATGCCTTTTTTCTATTCTTCGTCGTCTTTACTTTACTGCTTTGATATGAACTGCCTTTGACTTGAATGATTGTATATTTGAATGATGTTGAATGATTTAAGTGTTGTATACCTTTGTTTAAGTACCCAACTTTCTTGAGATACCGAGTAAGGTTTCCTCGTCCTTTGTATTTAGTTTTTAAACCGAGGAAGCTCGTTCGGTCTAAACACTTTGGATAGTTTGCACGTTTATTCATTAGGACGAGGAAAGCTTGCTCGATATAACACTTGGGTTATTTTTGAGGACTTGTCACTTCATGCCGAGGAGGGGTCATTCGACACAAGCTTTATACAATTTTTTGATGTTTTACCTTTCTATGCCGAGGAAGGTCGTTCGGACATAGGTCTTAGTTATTTTTTGAATATTTTACCTCTCTATGCCGAGGAAGATCGTTTGGGCATAGGTCTTAGTTAATTTTTAG
This sequence comes from Adenophora triphylla var. japonica, assembly GCA_022495995.1. Lineage (NCBI taxonomy): Eukaryota > Viridiplantae > Streptophyta > Magnoliopsida > Asterales > Campanulaceae > Adenophora > Adenophora triphylla. Next base: position 206,038 of record JAFEMH010001923.1, read on the forward strand.
GTTTTTATCTCTCCCGAGGAAGGTCATTCGACATAGGTCTTAGACAATTTTTGAATGTTTTGCCTCTCTATGCCGAGTAGGGTCGTTCGGTCATAGGTCTTAGGTAATTTTTGATGATTTACCTCTCTATGCCGAGGAAGGTCGTTCGGCATAGGTCTTAGGCAAATTGTGGGATTATATCCTATTGATGCCGAGGAGGGGTCTCCTCGTCTTTCAGAGTTACCATGCTAGTCATTCGCTTAGATGAAAGATGAATTTCTATTAACTGAAACTGATTACATCAAACTGCAATTCTATTTTACTTAAAAAAAAGGAAAAAACTAACAAGTACTAATCTATTATATCAAAAGCAGACTAAAAACTAATGATAATACTTCCGTAGATGATTGAAATGCCATGGATGTTTCAGCTCTTGTCCATCTGGGGTCTTCATTCTGTAGGTCCCTTCTCTGATAACTTGAATGACTATGTAGGGGCCTTCCCAATTTGGGGAGAGCTTGTTTTATTCTACCTTTTGGCCAGTTGTTTCAATTTTTCTAAGTACCCAATATCCGAATTGGAATAATCTCTTGTTGACCCTTTTGTCATGATAGGCTTTGGTCCTTTGCTTATAATTCACCATCCTTATCTGAGCAGCTAGTATTCTTTCATCTACTAGGTCTAGGTCTAGGAGCATGTTGACTTATTCATCATAGTTGGAGTTTATTGTTGTAGGGATAGCCATCTCAGCTGGTGTCATGGCCTTAGAACCGAAGTTAGTGCAAATGGGGTTTCCCCGGTTGGCCCCCGGGTGGTTGTGCCAACTTCCCACAAGGCTAAATGAAGTTCGTCTAACCATCTACCCTCACTCCCTTCAAGTTTATTGGTTAGGGCTGTAAGCACCAACTTGTTGGCTGCTTTCACTTGTCCGTTGCATTGAGGTCTGATGACTTGACCTGTCTGACTCTAAGTCTGTTCAGCTCTGCTGTAAATGCCTTTGAAAACAGTAGACCATGATCTAATATAATAGTGTGTGGAACCCCAAAGCGATTCCAAATGAAGTTGTGGACGAAGTTTATTGCATTCTCCTATGTTATTTTGGCTAAGGCCTTTGTCTCTATCCACTTGGAGAAGTAGTCGACTGCCACGATCAGATACTTGCATTTACCTCGGGCGGGAGGGGAGAAGGGTCCGATGATGTCGATTCCTCACATGTCAAATGGCCACGTAGATATTATGAGAGTCTGTTCCACTGCTGGAAGTCTAAGAATATCAGTATATCTCTAGTACTTGTCACACTTTCTTACGTAGGCTTGCGCGTCATCTCTCAGGTTTGGCCAGTAGTAAACTAACGTGATGATTTTATCAGCTAAGGTTCTAGCCCCCGGGTGACCACCACAAATGCCTTTGTGGAATTCTGCCAACATATTTTCTGTTTCCTTGGGATAGACGCACCTTAGCAGGGGCTTTGTGAATGATCTTCTGTAGAGAATTATGTTGATCACTGTGAACCTTACTGACTTCTTCTTGATAAGTCTAGCATGTGCTTTATCCTCTAGGAGTTGGTTCTTTTCAATGAAGTCCACGTAGTCATCTATCCAACACTTCTCCTCCCCCATCTAGGAGCATTACTCGTAGTCTTTCGTAGGCATTTTCTTTGGCAAAGACTATGAGTGGGTTAGAGTCAGGATCTGCCACGTCAATAGTTGCCAGTTTAGATAGAACATCTGTCACTTGATTATCCTCCCTTCCTATCTGACTTATTTTAAAAAATCAGCTTTTTCATCATGTCTAAGACGAGGTCCTTATACTTTGTAAGTATGGTATGTTGAGTGTTATACTCCCTTTTTATCTGCTTGACTATGAGTTGGGAGTCACAGAAGGCGGTGATTTTAGTTGCTCCATAGAAGGATGCCAAATATCAGGGTCTCGTACTCAGCTTGATTGTTGGAGGCAGGAAACTTGAATCTGATTATGTATTGGATGGTGTGCTCTCCATCAGTACTTTCTAGTATAATTCCAGCTCTGTTTCTTTCATTATTGGATGAACCATCTGTGTATATGACCCAGCAGTTGGATGGGAGCTCGATGGTCGGTTCTTCCCCCGTATGTTTTTTGCGCTTACGGGAGGTGGGGTCGTGCTCACCTATGAAGATGGTTTCAACCATAAAATCGACCAGAGGCTGTGCTAGGACTGTCTTCCTAGGTTGGTATATGATATCAAACTCAGTGAGCTCGATATACCAATTAAGGAGACTTCCTGAGCAGTCCAACTTATGCAAGATTTTCTTCAGGGGCGCATTGGTATATACAATTATGGGATGTACAGAAAAGTATGCTCGTGGCTTTCTTGCCGCTATTACTAGGGAGTAGGCTATCTTATCTGCATTGAAGTATCTGCTCTTCACATCTGATAATGCCTTAGAGACATAATAGATAGGTTTTTGAGTGATTCCTTCATTTCGGACTAGTACCACAGCTATAACATGGTTCGTGACTGCTAGGAAGACATATATCATTTCACCCATGACAGGGCTGCTCAACAAAGGAGTGGATCCCAAGTACTCCTTCAACTGTTTGAATGATTCTGAGCATTCAGATGTCCAGTAGAAGTCCTTGGTCCCCTTCGTAACTTTGAAGAAAGGCAGTGATTTTCCTCATACTTTGTAATAAACCTTCCAAGGGCTGCTATTCTTCCATTCAATCTTTGAACCTCCTTAATGCTGGTAGGTTCCTTCATCTCAATCAAGGCTTTGATTTTCTCCAGATCTGCCTCAATTCCTCTTTGTGATACCATAAATCCTAGGAACCTCCCGGCTGTCATCCCGAACACACATTTGCTCGTAGGTTGTCAAAAGTTTCCTCTAAGTATGGGGCGTGACTGCCATTCCTAGTCTTGATGACCATGTCATCTATGTATGCTTCCATGTTACGGCCTATCTGCATCCCAAATACTTTGTTTACCATGCGTTGGTAGGTTGTGCCCGCATTCTTGAGCTCGAAGGGCATCATAGTGTAACAATAAATTCCTCCAGCTACCTGAAAGGTTGTCTTTTCAATATCTTCCTCAGCCATTTTTATTCGGTGATAACCAGAATAGGCGTCTAGGAAGCTGAGAGTTATATGTCCCGCAATGGAGTCTACCAGCTTGTAAATTATGGGGAGAGGGTAACTGTCTTTCGGCCAGGCCTTATTGAGATCTGTGAAGTCTATACACATTCGCCATTTCTAGTTATGTTTCTTGACCATCACAACATTGGCCAACCAAACAGGGTATATTGCTTCCCTGATGATTTCAGCACTTAGAAATTTCTGCACTTCCTACTTGATTGCATCTTCCTTATCATTTGCAAAAAAAAATCCGTGTCTACTTGATAGGTTTAGCAGACGGGTCAACTTCCAACTTGTGGACAGCTACCTCTTCCTTTATTCCTCTCATATCCTCGACCTTACAGGCAAAGACATCCAAATTATTTTTCAGTAGGGTGATGAACTGATGATCTCCTCTCTTTCTTTCGAGGTGAGCAGGCCCCCGATTTTTATTTTCTGCTCTGGATAGTCAGGATTGAGCATAATTTCCTCCAATTCATCTACGGGCTCCATTTCTGGACCGTCTCGAAATGGCAAAGTTTCAATGATTATTTCTCTAATTCTTCTAAATTCCTCACCATTTATATCTAGATCTTTCACTTCCACTAGTTCGTCTACGTCTGGTAGATCTCCTTGTCTCAATTCAGGATTCGCCCCCGAGTTCTGGCCGCTGGAGAGAAGAGGGGCTATATCCGGGACGGGCGGAACTGTGTCATTGTTTTCGTGGATATTTAGTATCATGTGTTCCTCATTTTCTGTTTCAAAAATCCGATTCAGCCTAGAACTAGTGCTCGTAGTCTTTACGGACTTAGAGAATTTTAAATTTTCCTCTGTCGTGTCTACCTCCATTTTTTGGATGTTTTTCTGTTCCTCATTACATGCTACAAGAAGTCTTTGGGGGTCGCCCTCACACATCCTACTCCAGCACGAGTAGGGAATTTAACTCGTTGATGAGGGAGTGAGGCGACCAACCCAAGTTTGCCTTGACTCGGAATGCCTATGATGTCATGGTAATCACTTGCCAGAACCATGACCACGAATGTTACTGTGACCTCATCTCGAAAGGGGTGTTCCCCCACTTCCAGCAATAAGTCAATTGTCCCCATGGCGCTGACATTGTGGTTGGTGAAGCCTTCTAGTCTTCCAGAATATGGCTCCAACATGCTATCATTCAGATTCATCTTTTGGAAGGTAGAGTAATACAGAATATCTCGGGAGGCCCGCGAGTATATGAGGATTCTCTCGGATTCACAGTTGTCAATCCTCCCTTTGATCACCAAGGGTTGTTCGCGAGTCACGTGACTTCCGGCTAGTTCATTAGGGGAAAAGTTAATGACTTCCTCTTCCTTATAAATCCAAGCTGGGATGTGATAGACCTTACTTAGCTCGTGTATATGGTATTTCAAATTTTTTTGGAAACATTTTCCTCTCTTATAGCATGGAGCTTGGCCCTATGAGGTCTGTCTTCCCTTTTATCATCTTTGTCATCATCATCCTTTCTTTTTCGCTTGTTATCCTTTTTCATAACGTAGCGATCAAAATTTCCCTTGTCTACCCATCTATGGATCATTCTCTTAAGGGAGATGCAATTCTCCGTGTCGTGTCCGTGGTCCTTGTGGAAGAAATAATACTTGGAGCTGTCACGGGTATACTTTGTTCTTTCATCGAGCGGTTGTGGATTTGGTAGATTTACCAACTGCATAATCTCTGTGATAGGTTTTGTGAGGGGGTAAAAACCTCAACTTTTTCAGTAGCCCGAGTTCTATTCTTCCCCTTGTAGCCACTTCCATTCGAAGCGTGGTTGGTGCCAGCTGCGTCTGTCTCTGATTTTTCATACCTCTTCTTACTTTTCTCTTATGCCATTTCTATGGCATAATCCACATTGTACATATCGGACTTTGACTTACGGTCTCTGGCAGAAAGTTCATAGATCAATTGTTCGGATCTCAGTCTGGAGTTAAAGCAAACAATCACCTCTCGATCTGTCAGGCTTTCCTCTACTTGGTACGCTGATATGACATAATTTATACTATCTATTTCCTATGTTTTCATCCCTATAATTCTTTATTTTCATATATTTAGTATAGGTTTGATGTAATTTGAGTAAAATATATATTGAGAGGATTTAGTGAGATTTTATTGTAATCCGAGGGTATTTGAGTTGTTTTATTTCATATTTGGATGTAATATTCTCAAGAAGCAAAAGTCAAACAAAAAGGGGATCAGGATTGTGAAGATGAAGACTATTTTGCAGAAATCTTAAAAATCCAGGGACCAAACTGCAATTATGGAAAACTGGGGAGTAAACTAGAATTATAAAGTTCAGGGGCTAAACTGCAAATCTGGAAACTTGAGTGACCAAAATGCAAAAGAAAAAAAGAATTCAAGTCAAACAAAACAAACAAGGCAGGAGCAAGTCAACCAAGAAGAATTTCACGAGTGGGGATCCTTGGCACGACTCGTGTAGTCCTTCAGCACGAGAGATTTTTGTTGCACGAGTCGTGCTACGAGTGAAGGGACGTCACCTCGTTGGAAACTTTTTCTTTTTTTATTTTCTTTTTTTTTTATCAGGCGTGGGTTTAGGAAAGATTTTTATTTTTCCTTTTTAACTTAGGTTTTTAGAGTGGAAGTATATATACTTCCTTTTAGAACAATTTGGGGGGTTCGAACTTTTATTCTTCCTAGAGAGATTTTATTAATTTTCATGGAGAACTAATTCTTACTGCTTTGGATTTAATTATTGGAACCGTTCTGGATTTCAATTGAGGTTAATTTCTTTTCATCCCTTTTGTCCTATTTATATTTTCTTCTGTATTGATTGATTGAATTGATTTCTAGGGTTTTACAATTAGGCCAATTGTTGAATCTTGGTTATTGATTTATTGCTAGAATCCCCTAAGATTGTGTCAATTTAGGGTTTCACGAGTAGCAACTTTATAGTCTATGCATGTGTCATGATGTATTGTGAAGTAGGAGAAAATAGACAAGTATCTAATTGAAATAACATTAGAACGTGTTCTCGATCTTAATCTCTTAAATTGGTAATCAATTGGTATTGTAAATCTTGACTGTGTCAGTTAGGTTTAAATATTGATTAGGGTTATTAGTGAGTGTGTCACTGCTATTAACTAATATCAACGAAAGAGATAGAGATTGAAATACATCTCGTGATCGAGTGAATAGGGTAAAAATTTGAAAAGAGGTAACCAATGATATTTGAATGATAGACGGGGAAAATAATTGATCCAAAGTGCTTTTCCTTCATTGTTTACAACCTAGTTTTTATTCCCGTCTTAGGAATTAATTAAAATCAAGCTTAGACCCCCAATCTTGTCAAGTGACAATTGTGCAAACTGATAATCATTCTTCGAGTTCGATCCTGGACTTGCTCTAGCTACATTATTGTGGCCAAGTCTTTGGTTAATTTGTAGCCGTGCGACTTTAGCCTATCAAATTTTGACGCCATTGCCGGGGAACGGTGTTTATTTGTTTGCACTCTTATTCTTCTTCTTTATCTATTTCTTTTTCTTGTTTCCTGTTTAGTTGAGCTTTATTATTGTCATCTTGTGGTGTGGAACCTTTTATGATCCATACCCGTTCTGCTAATTGAAATTACCCGGATCCGAGAAGGCAGCGCGATCGCGCCCCGGCATCTGGCATTTTTTCTCCGCTTTGCAGCGGGTTTTTTCCGAGTTGGAGGTGTCTCGCCGTTTGTTTTCGCATTTGTAGAGTCGCCACGCCGTTTTTATTAAGCCCAAAACATTGAAAAAGGGCATCAGTTTAAAGATAATTTTAAACTGTTTTTGTGTGATGAGATTTTGAGTTCGGAGGTCAGATGACTCCTCGGGAAGAGAATATTAGAATATTAGAGCTCACCCGAGTCGCCTCGTAAAACGAGTCTTTCGGATACCCCTAATATCCTTTAAAATGTTGTGTGTGTGTGTGTGTGCTTTTTTAAAAATGCATGCTGTGTCGGATGTCTACATTGTTCACTACGTATTGAAATGTATTGAAATAGTAATGGAAGGAAGCCTTACCAATGTTGGTTCGTGTCTATCTTCCGCTGAGGAATAGTGTTTGGGGTTGGAGTAGCGTTCCGGTACGGATCGGGATTGCTTCGGGAGGGACCGGTTGTCTGCGGACAGAGTTTCGGCGTGAGTTGATGTTGCAGGCTGCGTTCGGGCAGAGGTTCGGCGTGCGTGGGGATCGCAGGGATCACTCGGGCAGAGGTTCGGCGTGCGTGGGGATCGCAGGGATCACTCGGGCAGAGGTTCGGCGTGCGTTGGGATCGCAGGGATCACTCGGGCAGAGTTTCGGCATGGTTTGGGATCGCCGGTTTGACTCGGAAAGAGCCGGGACACCGTGGAAAGACCAGGTAAGGCCTCGGAGTACCACGAGGGGCCTCAGAGTACCTCGAGAGTGCCTTGGGGCAGCGCGGGAGCGTCGCGGGAGCGCTCGGGGAGGCTTCGGAGCACCACAAGGGAGCTCGGAAGGCCTCGGAAGGATCCGAAAGGGGCCGGGAGTGCCTCGAGAGGACTTAGAGGGGAAGCCAGAAGGCCTACGGAGGAAGAGAGAAGTGGGAGGTGTGTGAAAATGAGGAGGGGGAGCCCTCTATTTATAGTGCCAGATTTGGTGCAAGAAGGTCCGTACGGACCTCCCTGGTAATCCAGACTTTTGGTTTTCCTCGATTTGAGGGAATCTGTGATGATGGTGAATATTCTGCAATTATGATGTCCCCTGAGCAATAAGGTCCGTACGGACCATCTTGACATGCAAAGAGGTCCGTACGGACCAACTCTGCAGGAGGGTAATCATTTTCCCCGGGATTTGAGGGAATATTGTGGACTTTAAGAGGATTCAGTAATTATTAAAGCAAAGAGGTCCGTACGGACCATGTGTGCTTTTCCAATTTCCTGAAAATTCCCAAAAGGTCCTTTTGTCCCTTTTTGTCCCAGAAAGGCCCCTCCCTTGGTTTGGGCTGGGGTTTTGAGAGGGTTTTGAGTGCCGAGAGGTCATCGAGACTGCGTTGATGAGTCTCGCGGTGTTTCCCGTGTGCTTGAAAGGGGTGATCCAGTTGGGGTACTTACGAAGCCCCTCGACGACGTCACTTATGAAAGAAGTGGGGTCGCCGATAAGATAAGGGTCCTAATCTGGATCGCGTCTTTGGGAGATAAAGTGGCCAGGGAGGTCGGTGTGAGGACGTGGTGGTGTCCTATTGTGTGACCGTTTAGGCCGCAGGCCGGGACCCTGTGATAGGATTCCTACGTATCCCCGGCGGGAATCAAGCCAATCGTAGTTCGGGTGTGGGGTGAGTGTTTTGTGAATGCGGGCGTGGTGGTGCCCTGAAGTGTCGTGTGACCGCCGAGGTCAGTGGTAAGGACGTGGTGGTGTCCTGGGTGACCGCATAGGTCGATGGCTGGACCCTGTGATAGGATTCCTACGTATCCCTGGCGGGAATCAAGCATGGTCGTAGTTCAGAGGTCATGAATCTGTGAGTGCGGGCGTGGTGGTGCCCTGAAGTGTTGTGTGACCGCCGAGGTCAGTGGTAAGGATGTGGTGGTGTCCTAAGATGTGGTGACCGCCGAGGTCAAATTGTGAGGACGTGGTGGTGTCCTGGGATGGAAATTTTACGATTTTCCTAATCGGGTGGTTTAAGGCCTTTCGGGCCAGAGATAGTGATTTGGGAGGTTTATACGGTCTTCCGGACCGAGTGGTTTAAAGCCTTCCGGGCTGGGGATAGTGTGAAGACTTGAGTCGTCTTCTGGTTGCAGTTTTCCATGCGTGAGGACTTTGAATCATCTTCTGGCTGCGGTTTGCCATGCGTGAGGACTTTGAATCGTCTTCTGGCTGCGGTTTGCCATGCGTGAGGACTTTGAATCGTCTTCTGGCTGCGATTGTGCCATGCGTGAGGACTTGAATCGTCTTCTGGCTGCGGTTGTGCCATGCGTGAGGACTTGAATCGTCTTCTGGCTGTGGTTTGCCATGCGTGAGGACTTTGAATCGTCTTCTGGCTGTGGTTGGTGCCATGTGTGAGGACTTGAATCGTCTTCTGGCTGTGGTTGTGGAGGTATGGCTACCTTGAGCTTTGAGAGGTTTAGATGCATCGTGCTTTGTCCGTTGGGGAGAAGGTTGGACTTACGATGGTTGCCGGTGTTCGTCCGTTGGGGATTTATCGTGGCCTTGTAGGGGCTTGCAAGGATTCCCTTTTTTTTTTGACTTGCTGGGGAAGGAGCTCGGGCTTACTTTGATGGCCGGTGTTCATCTGCTGGGGATATGTGGCCTTGTAGGGGCTTTTCCTGTTGAGAGGGCGAGGTCCGGGCTTACGTTGACGGCCGGTGCTTGCGTTGCCGTTGGAGAGGGCGAGGATGATGGCCGGTGATTGCTTCACCATTTAGCGTTTTGGAGGCGTTTCGTGCCTTGGGATTTGTACTCGGAGGTGTTGGCTCCTTCTTGCGCTTGTTTTGCCGTTGAGTGGGCAAGGATGATAGCCGGTGCTGGGGATATGTAGTCTTGTACGACTTCCCTTTGACTTGTTGGGGAGGAGCTCGGGCTTACTTTGATGGCCGGTGTTTGAATTGCTGGGGATGCGTGACCTTGTAGGGGCCTTTTTCTGCTGGGAAAGTGTCTTCGGACCTTGTTTGGTGGGCCTGCTTCGAGTTGCCGCCGACGGCTTTGGAGGCATCTCGTGCCTTGGTATTAGTCTTTGGGAGGTGTTGGCTCCTTCTTGAATTGCCGTTGAGTAGGCGAGGACCGGTCTTACATTGACGGCCGGTGCTTGCGTTGCCGTTGGAGTGGGCGAGGTTCGGGCTTACATTGACTGCCGGTGCTTGCGTTGCCGTTGGAGTGGGTGAGGTTCGAGCTTACACCGACCGCGGCCGTGCGGGCGTTCTGGCTGGAGTGGGCGGTCTCGACTTACCGGCTGGCAGCCGGGCGCGTTGCCGTTGAGTGGGCGAGGTTCGGGCTTACACTGACTGCCGGTTCTTGAATTGCCGTTGGAGTGGGCGAGGTTCGGGCTTACACTGACTGCCGGTTCTTGAATTGCCATTGGAGTGGGCGAGGTTCGGGCTTACACTGACTGCCGGTTCTTGAATTGAAGGGTTAGGGACCATTCTGCACTTGGATTTGCTGAAAAAGGCCTTAGGACAGCCAGGGGCAAAGATTATAAGGGCAGGAAAGTAATTTGGCCCTCCCTTGCAAGAAGGTCTGTACGGACCAATCTGGGATGCAAAGAGGTCCGTACGGACCACTTTGATTTTTTACGCCTCCTGTGTTTTGACCGGGTTAAAAAGCCGAGGCATCCCTTCATTTCCCATTCCTAGTTTCACGAACCAGCCGAGAGAGAGAGAGGAAGAAACCTCCATTGTTAACCAAAATCTTCCATTTTTCGCTTGAATCGCTTGCAATGGCGGAAGGATCTCGAAGGAATCGTCGACAACGCAGTCAAGAAGTGGTCGAGCAACGGATGGAGCTCCAAAGAAATTGGATCTCATTTGTTCCATCTTCAAAGAATTCGGATGTCTTGTATCCAAATCCGGAGGTGCACAATCGTCGTTCTAGGAACGTCGGGGAGGTAAGAAATCCGTTCCGTTTTGATTCCCTCGTCGAATTTTTGACTGCTAGAACTAGCTTTTAGTTTTTCGCATTTTTGAATTTTTGTTATTTTTTATGCCTTTTGTGAAATTCTTGATGAATTGTTGAAAATGGACATGTAAAAATTGTGGATATGTGTATTTTGTGCAGAAATGTGTAGATTAGCTTTTATTTGTGAAAATAAAGTGCCTCTCTAATGAAATGCATGCTTTGGTGTTTTGTACCTAATGCTATTTATGTATGTACATTATGAGAAAAGTTTGTCGTGTAGTGACAAATTTTGTGAAAAAATGTGACATGTGCCGTATTTTGTGACGGGTTTTGTCTGAAAGTGTGTGCCGTGTAGGGACGGATTTTTGAAAATGTGTTATGCAGTGTGTGCCGTGTTCTTGGGTGACGGACTTTGTGGGGAAAACATGTGCAATATGTGCCGTGTTTTTGTGACGGTTTATTTTGAAAATGTGTCGTGTAGTGCTTGATCCCTCTGTTTGAGAAAATCTGTACAGTGTGTGCCGTGTTTTGTGACGGACTGCATGGAAAAAATTATGTATAATGCATGTCATTTTTTTTTGAGTTGCATGTAAAAAGTATGTGCAATATGTGCAGTGTTTCGTGACGAGATATATGTGAGAATTGCATGTGAAAATTATGTGCAATATGTTCCGTGTTTTGTGACGGGTTATATGTGAAAAGTATGTGTGATGTGTGCCGTGTTTCGTGACGGGATATGTATGCTTTGATTTTCTTTTGCATTAAGTACTGCGAATGACGTACCTTTGCTGTGTTTACCTGCAGGATGAGGGGCTCATGGCTGGGAAGGCCAAGAGGATGAAGACTCGGGGATCGCTCGAGGCTGTTGTTGAGTTGTGGCAGCGGATGCCGGATATTTCTGTGGATGGTAGGCCGAGTCCCAGGAGGCTGGTCTACGCTTCTGGCTTGGGTGTGTTCGTAGAGAACCTGGCCGGGGTTTCTGACACGAGGAAGAACAAGAGCGTCTTCCTTGGCCTTTCTGAGTATTGGTGGGATACCACCCACACCTTCCATCTGAGCTGGGGAGAGGTGACGGTGACGCCTACCGACTTTGCTGCGATCACCGGGCTTTCCTTCAAAGGAGGGCCAGTGCGGTGGAGGGATATGATAGCTGATGATGTGTTGACCGAGCTGCTGGGCTTTGAGCCTCGTCCTCGCAGGGGCCTGGGCATGTTGTATAGCGATGTGGAGCTGAGGATCACGTCCAGCATTGGGGCCTATGTTCGGGGTACCGGCCAGGTGACGGCGGAGCAGCTGGCGCGCTCCTTTTTGTGGTTTGCACTTTCCGAGACTTTGTTCTCGAACCACGCGACTGCGGCTCCTTTTGCTCTGTTGGAGAGCTTGGTTGATCTGGAGAGAGTTTGTGATATTGCTTGGGGCGAGGCGGGCCTGGCCGAGCTCTACTTCTCCTTGGACCGGTTTAGCCGGGGTGTGGCCAGTTCTTTGGCCTGTTTTGACTTTGCTTTGGAGGTATGAGTTTATTGCTGTTTTTGATTTAGCAACTTGTCGTTTCTCCGTTTTCTTTTGCACTGAGCCTTTTCTGTTTTTGTCACAGGTGTGGTTCTACGAGATCTTCCAGTGCTTCCCGTGGGATAGAGATCCTGGGGCCGTAGCAGCGTATCCCGCTATGTTGGGCTGGGCTCGTACGGCGAGGAAGAGGAGGACCAGCAGAGGGAAGCTCACCATCGCCTACGGGGATGTGCAGGAGCGTCTGGAGAGGGGTAGCCCGGAGGGGTTTATTTTGTTCCCGTGGGCTCGGTATGAGGCTGATGAGTTCGAGGGGGCTCCCGAGGTGACAGCGCAGCGGAAGATGCTGCGGGGCCTGACTTGCGACGTCATGTACCTGGGGGAGCGGGTCTTCTGGCAGCATGGCCCGGGTGTGCTTCCCGTGGCTCCGAGGGACCCTCCTTTTGGGATGCTTGATTCCCGGGACATGGATGTGTTGGATTTTGAGAGGTACCTTGGCGGTGTGGGTGCCGAGGAGTTTATTTTGTATGGAGAGGAGTATGGGGCCTTCGTGAGGAGGAAGTTGAGGACGCCGCAGTATTGCGAGGGAGAGAGAGGCCGGCCCGCAGTTCCCCTGCAGGTTCCGATGTCGGGGCCGGATTTCACGTATGTCCGTGGGGACGGATCGAGGAGGAGGGTGTTGTACTCGTTTCGAGCGTGCTCCCGCCGCATACCGAGTGGATCCCGACGAGATCGGTGAGTGTGCTTACTCTTTTCCATCTTGGCATCTTTCTACGCATTTTCTCTTTTTGTTGTTGAGTATAACCGTATTGCCGAGCGTTTCTTTGGCTGCTTGCTTGTGCAGGTCTCGGGGAGAGCCTATGATATGCTGACTCGCCGTTATGTGGCGATGAGGTAGTTTGCGAAGAAGATGGCGTCGAAGCTGTCTTGCCGGTCTTCCCGACGCGTGCCGGCGTACGAGCCTATGCCTTCGAGGCATTCTGTAGACGTTCCTCCACCGAGAGCCGAGCCGGAGCCACAGCAGGAGGGACCTTCGAGGGGGCGGCATAGCATGGATGCCGGGACATCTTCGGGAGCTCCGAGGCGCAGCCCTTTATCGCTTCTTCCCTCACAGATGCACAGGTGAGGGTTCGTCGAGCCTTCTTTCTTTGATCCTTTCGCCGGATTTGATCCTTCTGAGTACTTTAAGTACCAGCCTCCGGAGGGGGCTCGGTACTCTGATGACGAGGACGTGACGGGCGAGTTCACCGGGATGCCCGACTTCTCTCTGGAGGACCTTGGCGAGGATGATGATGCTGAGGAGTCTGATTAGTATTCATTTGCTTTCCCTCTTTTCATATCTTCTCTCTTTTTTTTAGCAACAGACATTTATGGGTACCTGTAATAAAACACTCGTATTTGCACGGCAAACAGCATTTTATTTTAAGATGTAATGTCATTTTTGTGATTCACGGGTTTTGTCCTAAAAATTGTTGCTATTTTTATTATTATTTTTTTTTGTGCATGCCACGTGAGCTGAGAGTGCGTTTGCGGGTAGTGTATGTTTGCCGAAAATGGCTTTGGCCAGTTTGGAGCAAGGTCCTGCTGAGGACAGTGGTTGTTGTACTATTTGCTGGGGAAATGGGTCATGGTTGCAAGAAGGTCCGTACGGACATACTTAGCATGCAAAGAGGTCCGTACGGACCAACCTTGCTTTTGGGAAGGAGATAAATGTTTTCCAGTGTCTGGTTCTTCCCCATTTCCCCATTTGCAGCCATTTTCGAGCTTTCTTCCCCATTTTCTCTAGGAACCTCCATTTTTGCCATGGATTCTTCGTATGTTCCTAGAATTTTGCCGAGGCTTTCGCAGGAGAGGCAAGCACACTTCCTTGAGCAACCGAAACGTGGATGTGGCGCCGTATGAGGCATCAGAGATGAGCTTTCGAGGTAAGGTTTCGTCTTTGCTCGATTTGGTCTTTTAAGGAGTTGGTTCCTGATTGGGATTTGTTGCGGGCTGCCGCGAAGTTCTGGGATGTTAGGAGGCATGTGTATTGCTTCTCCTACAATGAAATGGTGCCCACTTTTGAGGATTTTCGGGCTTTGATGGGGACCGAGGTGGAGGCCATCTCGCTTCCTTTGATTGGTGGTCTTTGCGGTGAGCGTGAAGCTTGCGGGCTTTCTTCATACTTCGTTGGAAGAAGTGCAGTGGCATGATCCTTGATTCGGGTCATATCGACATTTACGAGAGCCTGCCGGAGCGGTTCATGGTTGATGATGAGAGTGATGTCTCTTGGGACGCATTTGCCTTGTGCGTGATGGCGACGCTTTTCCCTGAGTCGGCTCCCTTGGCATTTGCGATGGCGCTTTGCTAGATGTGGTAGGGCACCGCAGAGCCGGAGAGGATATTGTCCCGTTGGTGCCGGGGGAGACTCTTCATGGTATCGACCGTCCGGCGACCGGGGATCGTTTCATGAGAGGGAAGCCCCGCTTTGCTCACCTTGTGGCTGCGAGAGAGACTTCGTGCCATGCCCGAGGCTCCGACGTCGTTTAGCCCGTGGTCATTTGCTCGGCGACCTCTTGTGTTGGATATGGATCGATCCGCCCGGGAGAGATGGATGGCACGGCTTGGTACGCATCGATCCGTTGGTGGGTTCCTCACCGGGAGGATTGAGACTAGGAGGGTCTTTCAGAAGGGTCCTATGTCGTCGAGTTCCGGGTTTGTCGTGGTCCTCCTTCTATATTCCGTCGCTTGTTTCCCGGCAGTTTGGGATGAAGCAGAGCCTTTGTTGGCCGGGATGACCTTGCTACTATGGAGGTAGTTCCTCTTTGTATGGCGGCTTAGTGCCTTCCTTGTATTTTACGAGGGTATGGAAGTATTCCGCTTTCCCTCCCGTGGTACTCCTTAGACGTCGGGGAGTGTCGTATTGACGACTCGCACTGGCCCGGTATGAGCGGCGTGTTGGGCAATCCCAAGTGGTCTTGGAGAGCGAGGCGTGTAGCGATTCAGGACTCGGTTGCCGTAGTAGCTATTGCCTTAGGAGTGCCGAAGCCTGGTCTCGACCCTTTGGATGTGACGGAGACACTTTGTTTGACTACGAGACTAGAGTTGACCGACTGACAGGGAGAGGTCCTCATTTGCGGACTCGCAGGAGGAGATCCGAGCCGAAGCACGGGCGAATGAAGCCCCGAGAGCTACCTGGATTGTTTGACTCTACGGGGAGGACCCCGATCTCGGACCGAGAGACGCAGAGTTGGTTCACGTGGAGCGAAAGAAGACTCGCCTGTGGACGAGGGAAGAAAGGAAAGAATGGCGAGGGGACAAGCGCAGATGGCGCGGAATGACCTCCTAGGTATCCATTCATTGCATTTGCAAACACATTAGTTGTTAAATGTATTAAGCTATCTTTTAGCATGTTGTGAACTTGAGAGTAGACCGTGCTTGAACTCATCAAGAAATGTTGTAACCGTTAGTGATTTGTGATTTACTTTTAAAGCTTTGTCGAGACGCAAGATCTCTTGTTTGCCTTTATGTCTTTTGTGCACCTTGTCGGCGTCCATCTTTGGACTTTTCTGTTGCATTTGTGGGCTGAAGCGGCCTGGGCCATGACGACAATCCCCTTTGCTTAGGCTTTTGTGTTTGCGTTTTGACGGTCTTTTTTCGTAGCCTCCTTGCCTCCTGTTGACGTCGGGCTCTTAACCTCTTTTTTGCAGCTTCTGCTTGAGCTTCTTTTATTTTTTGTTTTTTTTTTTGTGAGCCCTTGCTCGAGCTCTTTTTTTTTTGTGAGCCCTTGCTCGAGCTCTTTTTTTTGTGAGCCCTTGCTCGAGCTCTCTCTTTTTTTTTTTTTTTTATTTTTTTGAAGCGCGTGAAGGCAAAGACAAGCCCCCGGCTTGGAAGCGGGACATGAGTTGTTTGATGCTGAGTGACCCTCGGATGTCCTTTGATGTTGCCGCCGTCGTTTGACTTGGTCAAGGTGACTGTTGGGGCGTGTTCTTGAAAAGTGCGTAGCTTGATGGAGGTCTTGATTGACATTCAAACTTTTGACTTTTTTGTGTATTTTTAGACCGGACCAATTAAGGTTGCCTACGTTCCCCCGGACTAGAGGGCTCAGGTCTGCGTAGTTCGACACTACATGGAGTGCCAAGAGATGCACAGCTTGTTCTTCTTCGGGCGAAGTATCTGCGAAGTTTGCTTCCGTTGACCGGATTCATGAAGGGATTGCCGTCTAGGTCCTGTCGCCTTCATGGCACCTCCTGAGAAGATCTTTTGAACCACGAAAGGGCCGATCCCTGTGGGTTCCCATTTTCCCAGTGGGTTGGTTCGAGTGGGAGGCTTTTCTTGAGTACAAGGTCGCCTTCCCCGATGTCTCGAGATTTGACTTTCTTGTCGAAAGCTCTAGCCATCCCGCTTTGATAGGCTCGGACGTGTTCCATGGCCTTTAGTCGTCGCTCGTCTAGCGTGAGCCAATTCGTCATGTCGGCTGAGCCATTCGACTTCGTTGATGTCATTTTCCAAAGAAGACTCGGAGTGAGGGAATTTCCAATTCAATGGGAAGGACTGCTTCCATCCCGTATGTCAGGGCGAATGGGGTTTCTCCCGTGGCCTGTTTCCGATCGATGTGCGGTAGCCCCAAAGGGCAAGGTGCAGCTTCTCGGGCCAATCTCGTCCTCAGGTGGTCATTTTCGGATGATCCGTTCGAGGGTTTTGTTTCTTTGCTTCCATGGCGCCGTTTGTTTGTGGCCGGTAGGGAGAAGATTTGTGGCGTGTGATCTTGAATTCAGCCAGCACCGTCGAATTCCCCTTCGAAGTGTGAACCATTGTCTGATATGACCTCATTTGGGATGCCGTATCGGCAGATGATGTTTTCCTTGAGGAAATGCGCGACCTTCTTGGAGGTGAGTACCTTGTAGGACTTAGCTTCGACCCATTTGGTGAAGTAGTCGATGGCTACTAAGATGAACTTCGTGGCCGTTGCTACTGGCGGAGCAATTTTCCCGATGACGTCAATTCCCAAGTGGCAAATGGCCGGGGTGTAGTCATGCGGTAGAGATCGTGGGGCGGCGGATGATTGAGGTTGGAGAAGCAGTTGACACTTGTCGCGGCTCTTCGGACAAAGTGGATGCAATCTGCCTCCATGGAGATCCGGTAGTAGCCCATCCCGAGAATGATTTGCATCGGGGCTGCGGCGTTCATGTGGGGACCGCAAGCCCCATTGTGGACTTCGTTCATGAACTTGTTTGCTTCTTCTTGGGCGATGCGGCGTAGGAGTGGCCCATAGTAGCGTTTCTTGTATAGCATGTCCCCGAGGATGACGAAGTGAGAGGCGAGGCGTTTTAGGGCCATGATGCTCTTGGTTTTGACCCCTTACGTGTGTGGGCCTTCCTTGTTCATGAAGGTAGTTTCCCGTTCTTGAGGTATTGGAAGATACGGGTCCTTGTTTGGAAATGGCGTCGGACTTGCGTCTCTTTGGCTCTTCGGCAATCTTGCAAATCGTTGTGATTAAAACCTTCTCGGCGGCTTGGGCCCGGTTTTCTCTCGTTTGGCAACATGCTTAAATGTTTGCTTAATGTATTTATTTAATTAATGTGTTTGCCTTTTGTATAGATGAATTGTTATTAAGCTGTTTTGATTAGTTAATATCATCGTTTGTTAAAGATGCAATGAAATGATTTTTAGAAAGGTCGGACCTTTTATTGAAAGCATGAAAACCGTACATTGTTGATCAAAGATTCACAATCGTCGGGCGTAAAGCCGTCAAAAGACTCAAAAGATGTGAATTCACGACAACAAGACTCGAAGCTAGACTATAGGTGACGAGGATTGGACCGAGGCTTCATTACTCTCGGATGGCCAGTAGCTCTAGAGGGAGTGGTCTTTGGTTCAGTGGCCAGTCTTCCCTTGGCATGAGTCACCTGGAAAATAGCTTGCATGCGGTTCGATTTCAAACCGGATCGCGGAGGTTTTTGGTTGCTCCCCGATGATGTCCCTCCATTAGTGTTGCCACCCGGTCCTTGGGGGTTTTGATGATAGAAGTCGGCGAGGGCTACTTCTAAGAGGGCGAAGCATTCGGCGGTCGGAGTTGATTCTTGCCGATGTTGATCACTTTCATAGAATCTGCCTCTTTATGCAGGATCTTTGCTTGGACGACATTTACAATGTGCGATTCGAGCGGAGCATGCTATATCTCCTTCCCGATTAAGCTTTGGAGGAGGTTGCGCCCTTTGTTCATCCAGGTCGGACACCGGAATGTTGAATTGAACTAGGCCGTGATGGTTGTCCCGTAAGATCAGAGAGTGTCGGCTAGAGGGTTGTCTTGTGCTGGGGGATCGGTGATGAGCCGGTTGCCAAGAGGGTTTTCGGCGAAGTAAGGGTCTACTCCTCGATCAATCTCCATTAGGGCATCCATCTCTTGATCCTCTCTTAAGCATTCTTCACGATCGCATATATCGAGTTGTCATCTTGACCCATGAGCTCTTCGATTTCCAGCTCGTCGCGGCTTAGAGCGTGGATGTAAGGATCCACTTCGTAGCGGGACGGGGTAGGAGACTCATGCGGAGAAGAGTATTCGGTCATGTCGGGACCTTCTTAAGGTCGTAGCTTGCTGGCCAAGCACTTGCCATTGCACGCTTCCGCGGATCACTTCGATCGCTCCATTGGCATTGATGAATTTCACGCATTGGTGAAGAGTAGATGATCTTGCTTTCATCGATGTATCCAAGGTCGTCCCAATGACGAGAGAAGGTTGGTTTGATTTCCACGACTTGGAACTCTACCGACTCCGGTTGTACATCGAATGGATCCTCGGATTGATGACTCCTACGGTTGGTCGTGCGGTGGAATCGTAGGCTCCGGATTACCCGAGGTGAAGGCCTTATCGAGAGCGGTCGATGCGGAGTCGTTTCAATGTGCTCAAAGCGATGATGTTGGCTGCGGAGCCGTTATCAATCAAGACGTTCGGGAGGAAGAACATCTCTATTTTTATGAGGATGAGGAGGGCTTCGTTGTGCCGATTCTCACATATCGGCAAGTCATCGTACGTGAAGGCTAAACCGCTTCCCGTGCTACCGTTTTGACTCGGTCTCTTACGGGAACGTTCGATCCATCCATTTGTATGCCTTGGTTGGGGCAAAGATCGTAGGGAGACGGTTGCCCTTGGGCGTTCTTGTCGAATTCCCGGTCACGAGACCTTTTGACTCTGGTTTCACGCTCCCGGTCATAGCGGAGACAAAGATGCGACGGTTTCGGAAATTGCGGGGGTGCTCTCGCTTGGAGTTTCGTCAAAGGCTATTGAGTTTACCTGTTGTTCGGGGGAATGGATTTTCGATGGTATTGGGACCACGAGGGCGTTCCAATTTTCCCTCCTCAATGAGCCCCTGGACCACTGCGAGCACGAAGCAATTGTCGGTGGTGTGGCCGGGGTAGTTGTGGAAGGTGCAGTGCTTGCTCATATCCATGTTGGGTTTGGGAGTCTTCGGTTGGAAATTCTCGAGTGGTTTGAGAATATTTCGTTTCACCAAAGCTTCAAATACTTGACCCAAGGGCATTTCAAGGTTGTCTAAATCTTTGGAAATGTGGGAAGCGAGGGGATTGTTATTCTTTGGGGCTGCTTGATTGCGGTTTACTTGAGCTCAGTTACGAATGTAGTGTCTTTGGTTAAATTTCACTTCTTTTCCTTTGGTCGGGCGGGAGTTGAAGTTGCCGGGTTTGTTCGATAGCGGTAAGATGAGGCGGGGGTTGCTTTGTTGCCTTTTGAAGACTCGAGTCTTTTCAAACTTTGTCCGGCGTTGACCGTAGCACGGAGATCCGGATAGAAATGGTGGGTGATCAAGGTCCTCAGATGGCTTGAGGCGGGAATGGAAGATGTCCATCTGCTCTTCTTTGGAAAGTGGATCCATTATCTCGCTTAGCTTCCGGTTCCATCTTTTATAGAACTCGCCCACTTGGTTCGTCATTCTTTTGTTCGGTGGCTTGTAGGTCATGGCGGTTTGTCTCCCATTCAAGGTTGGCGCGGTACTTCTCCGAGAAGATTTCAACGATCTGATCCCACGTGGAGCGGTTTTACGCCTTCACATTGAGGAACCACCTTAGTCTTTGTGGATTTGAGGGAATGCTGAAAGTGATGCGCCATCTGTTGAGGGGTTGCCCTTTGGCTCTCATACCCGGGACGTAGGTGTCGATGTGGGTTTTGGGCATTACGTCCGTCAAACTTTTCCATTTCCGGCATCCTGAACTTTGGAGGGAGAGGGACCACTTTGTTCGGATCAGTAGGTAGGAGGGAGTCCTTTCGAGAACTAGCTAGCTTACCTTGCATGTCCTTCATTTGTTCGATAAGCCAAGCCATGTGGGGATCGGTCTGCGAGGTGGGTTACCATTTTCGGGGACGGAAACCGAAGATGGAGGTGGATTGGGCGATGGGATCGCCATTCGGGAGTCTTGGGGAGGTAGTTGAGTGTATACCAACCCATACCCTGGGGTGTTGAAGTTGAGGGCGTGATTGCCGGGTCCGCTAAGGGTTGTGTTTGGGAACTGGGGAAATGATTCGTTAGCCCCAATTGGCAGACTAGCAGGTGGCAAGCTTGAGATGTCGGGATATCCGCTCGGGATGCCTGTCCCTGGTAAGCATGGGGACTTTTGATTGTGGTTGCGAGGCTCGTATAGAGGCAAAGGATTGAATCCAGGGGATATCGAGATGCATTGGGATCGACGGAGCGGGCACGTATGTGTCTTTGTTAGTGCAGAAGCTTAATGTGCGGCCGGAAAGCTGGCGCATCTTGAGGCGGGCATGTCGGACTGCTTGGCCCGACGCCCGAGGAGCTTTGAGCGAGAGGCGCTGCGTTCTTTGGGATCTCGTAGCTTGGCGGAGGCGGAACTTCTTTGATAGCTTTGAGAAACCGGGGAGCCGGTATGTCTTCGTCCTCTATGAGAACAAAGGTTCCATCGGGTCGAGAGCTGCAGGCTGTTCCTCGAAGACGCAAGGTGTCTACGATCCAGGCTTGCTGTTCTTCTTGGCGCTTCTTGATGGTTTCGAAGGCTCGCAACACATCCTCCATTGTCTGGAGGTTCCTTAGTGGCGGGGTTCCGTTTCCCTCAGCATTATACGTTGATCCCGTCATGGGAGAGTAGCGGACGGTGCAGACCGTTGAACTGGAAGGGCTATCGGACCTTGTGACCTCGATACTGAAAAGGCGGCTTCCAGGTATTCTCAACCACTCTCGGTTCGCAATGTTTAGACACAGGAATGGCCTCACAGGAAAAAAGGGGGGAAAGCTCACGTGGCATGCGGTTTCCGTTTCTTTTATTTATGATTTTTTTTTGTTGTTTTAATTTACTTAAAACATGTTTTCTCAGAATCCTAGGTAGGTTGGAAAAGATTGCTCTTCTTTTTCGCAACTATGCTAGATCTGGGTCGGTGGAGACCATACGTGCGGCTATAAGCCCCTCGTTTTGCACACAGTATTTCGACATCCCGGGGTGGACGGCCCGGGCGAGGTCCTATAGTGCAAGCGGTTTCCACCGGCCTAAAAGAAAAATCGAACCTAAGGACCGAGCCTATCATGTTCGTTTTGATGCATTAGCCATGTGAATAGTGAACCGAGCCGGCCACTGAGTCAAGATCAGGTCAAGAGTTCGGCATGACCTCTCTTTACCTTGCTTGCGCAAGGGATCTGTGACGTTGGGCGTTAGCTGGGTCATATTATCATGGCTGACGTATCAAAGGCGTGATGACATGGTGTCATGTGGGCATGGATGTATATCCGGGACGGAACATCGTGCAGGTGTAGCTTCGGAAATCAAGATCGGGTCAAGATTTTAGCATGACCTTTCATCGCTTTGCTTGCGCAAGGGATCTTGAGTTCCAAGCCTTGACTCGAGAAAATGGCCGGCATGGTATATGTATCCAGTGTATGACACGGCCGGGTAAAAACCAACCGAGTGCGGACAGAGTGTGACTCAAGACTCAAACGTGCGGGGTTGACGCTTGGCTAGGATGGGATGTTTGGAATGATTCCGTGCGCGTCCAAGAGTCCTAGGAAGATCAAACGGACTGCAACTGAGACCACTCCGGGTTGAGGGTTGTAGTGTGCGGTGTATCCGAGGCGGCGGTGCGCGTAGCGTGCGGTGTAACCGAGGCGGTGCGCGTAGTGTGCGGTCTCTAAAATTCTTTTTACGAGTAAAACGAAGTTTTTGGAGAATTTTAAATGTATGCACGAGATGTATATTGATGCATTTTTTTGTATTTTTATTTTTGTAAAATAAAAATGAAGCACGTGCACACACACACAACTTGATTAAAGAAAGGGGTAAAATGAAAGTTTGACCCTCATCATCGTTTTAAAAATCTTTTGTTTTGTTTAAAAAGATTTTAAAACAAAATTCCCCAGCGGAGTCGCCAACTGAAATTACCCGGATCCGAGAGGCAGCGCGATCGCGCCCCGGCATCTGGCATTTCCCCCCCGCTTTGCAGCGGGTTTTTTCGGTTGGAGGTGTCTCGCCGTTGTTTTCGCATTTGTAGAGTCGCCACGCCGTTTTTATTAAGCCCAAAACATTGAAAAAGGGCATCAGTTTAAAGATAATTTTAAACTGTTTTTGTGTGATGAGATTTTGAGTTCGGAGGTCAGATGAATCTTCGAGAAGAGAATATTAGAATATTAGAGCTCACCCGAGTCGCCTCGTAAAACGAGTCTTTCGGATACCCCTAATATCCTTTAAAATGTTGTGTGTGTGTGTGTGTGCTTTTAAAAATGCATGCTATGTCGGATGTCTACATTGTACACTACGTATTGAAATGTATTGAAATAGTAATGGAATGAAGCCTTACCAATGTCGGTTCGTGTTTGTCTTCCGCTGGGGAATAGTGTTTGAGGTCGAAGTAGCGTTCCAGTACGGATCGGGATTGCTTCGGGAGGGACCGGTTGTCTGCGGACAGAGTTTCGGCGTGAGTTGATGTTGCAGGCTGCGTTCGGGCAGAGGTTTGGCGTGCGTGGGGATCGCAGGGATCACTCGGGCAGAGGTTCGGCGTGCGTTGGGATCGCAGGGATCACTCGGGCAGAGTTTCGGCGTGGTTTGGGATCGCCGGTTTGACTCGAAAAGAGCCGGGACACCGTGGAAAGACCAGGCAAGGCCTCGGAGTACCACGAGGGGCCTCAGAGTACCTCGAGAGTGCCTCGGGGCAGCGCGGGAGCATCGCGGGAGCGCTCGGGGAGGCTTCGGAGCACCACAAGGGAGCTCGGAAAGCCTCGGAAGGATCCGAAAGGGGCCGGGAGTGCCTCGAGAGGACTTAGAGGGGAAGCTAGAAGGCCTAGGGAGGAAGAGAGAAGTGGGAGGTGTGTGAAAATGAGGAGGGGGATCCCTCTATTTATAGTGCCAGATTTGATGCAAGAAGGTCCGTACGGACCTCCCAGTAATCCGGACTTTTGGTTTTCCTCGATTTGAGGAATGCGTGATGATGGTGAATATTCTGCAATTATGATGTCCCCTGAGCAATAAGGTCCGTACGGACCAACTTGACATGCAAAGAGGTCCGTACGGACCAACTCTGCAGGAGGGTAATCATTTTCCCCGGGATTTGAGGGAATATTGTGGACTTTAAGAGGATTCAGTAATTATTAAAGCAAAGAGGTCCGTACGGACCATGTGTGCTTTTCCAATTTCCTGAAAATTCCCAAAAGGTCCTTTTGTCCCTTTTTGTCCCAGAAAGGCCCCTCCCTTGGTTTGGCTGGGGGTTTTGAGAGGGTTTTGAGTGCCAGAGGTTGTCGAGACTGCGTTGATGAGTCTGCGGTGCTTCCCGTGTGCTTGAAAGGGGGTGATCCAGATTGGGGTACTTACAACAAGGTAAGCTTTGATTCTCTCGAAAGCTAGCTGACATTCCTCGTTCCAAACCACTTCCTGATTCTTCTTCAATAACTTAAAGATTGGCTCACATATGGAGGTTAGCTGGTTTATGAATCTGCTGATGTACTATAGACGGCCCATGAAACCTTTTACTTTGGAAATAGTTCTGGGCAGCTTCATTTCAACAATTGCTTTGAATTTTCTGGGATCTACTTTGATGCCTCGCTCTGTGACCATGTAGCCCAAAACTTTACCCCGGATAACCCCAAAAGTGCACTTGGCTGGATTTAGCCTCATGGAATGCTCTCGAAGTCTGTTGAAGAACTTCCTTAAATCAGTGAAGTGATGTCCATCTGACCCTTTTGAGTGGATAATCATAGCATCTACATACACTTCAATCTCCTTGTGGATCATGTCGTGAAACAGGGTGGTAACGGCCCTCTGGTAGGTAGCCCCGACATTCTTCAACCCAAATGGCATCACAGTGTAACAATAAGTGCCCCAAGGAGTGGTGAATGCCGTCTTGTCTTGGTCTTCCTCGGCCATTTTAATCTGGTTATAACCCGCAAAACCATCGACGAAGGATTTGACCTCGTAGTTCGCAGTTGCATCTACCAACATGTCGATGTTTGGTAAGGGGAAGTCATCTTTGGGACTGGCCTTGTTAAGATCCCAGAAGTCTACGCAAACCCAAACCTTTCCATTCGCTTTTGTGACGGTGACTATGTTTGCCAGCCAAGTCGGGTATTCGATCACCTTGATAAAGCCCACCCGTAGGAGTTTCTCAATCTCTTCTTTGACTTGTAAGGACCACTCGGGCTTGATCCATCTCAGTTTCTGCTTTATTGGCTTAATCTCTGGATCTAGGGGTATCCGGTGTTCTACGATAGATGCATCCAACCCGGGCATGTCTTTGTAGGACCTGGCAAAGACGTCTACGAACTCTTTAAGCAACTCGATCAGGGCAACCCGTTCATCTCCGGAGAAGAAGCTACCAATTTGCGTTTCTTTGGGTTCCTCAGTTGTTCCCAGGTTCACCGTTGTCAATACCTCATCGGCAGCTTGGGCCCGACTTTCCTTTTGCTCGCAAACCTGCTTTGAATCATTTTCTAAAATTTGCTCATCTATTAAGTCTGCATTATCTTCAATTGAATCTGGCTTAATTATTTTTAAATCTTGATGATTAATTTTAGTTAAGCGTTCAATTGTTAGATTGGCAATCACGGGATACTCAGAAAGATCGACCATTTTATTCGAAGCGAAGGGAAAAAATAGTGTCTACAACGCGACGACGGTCTTCCGTCGTGAGGAAGTCAGACCGATCGGAGGACTCGAATTCAATCACAAAGGACTCTGGGGATTGACTCAGGACACGGGGAACAAAATTAGACTCGGATGGACAAGGACGAGGTTTGAGCCCTAGTTTTTTGATCATAGTCTCTCTGTCCGCAACCAGTCCTTGAAATGAAGTCCAGTTCTGTAGCGGCCTCTCTGCGATGGTCTTCAAACTATTCAGATCTACAACTGGCCCCTTTTCAAACTCCAACATAGCCACCACCTCGTTATCAGAGGAAAAGTCAATCAAATCACTGAGATCACTAGCAACAACCATCCCTCCTGTAGGTGCTTCTGCCAAATGTATGTCATCCTCAGGCTCTGACAGCCCCTGCTCCTTAAACAGATCTGCCAAATCACCATCAATGTCCACGGGATCAGCATCGAGGATCTTGTATATTGTGGGTTCGTCCAGAGCAAGCTTCTCGAACTGGTTCACATAATCAGGTCCCCAGAAATGGTAGCTGTTCTCGAATGTAGCGGTGATGCCTGGCCTTCTAGGCATACTCACAAGCATTTCCTTCACCGGTTTTTGACTGCTGGCGAACCTCCAGATTGTTCTCATCCTTTCTTCCATTTGGCTCAGCCTTGGTTCTGGACAAACGAACATTTCCCCATCTTCTTTGACAAAGTGCTTGTTCAAAGACCAGCTGTACGGACGCATCTCAGGCCTCTTGTACCTCTTACCAGCAGCTGAGGTCATCCTTTATTTAAACGCTTCAGTCTTATCGTACGCTTTGTCTTCTTCCGTCACTACTTACCCTAGGCCTCGCCTGTTCCTCTTGGCTTCTGGCATCATAAGCTGACATGGTCCCTGTTGACGCTTCCCTAGCCCCAGGCCCAGGATGTAACTCATGCCTCTCATCATTTTTAGCACATGAGGGATCTTGTTGGAGGAGGTTGTCAAATCTATAGTGCAGACATGCCCTTTAAGCTTCTCAATCGTAAAACCACTGAGCATCAAGTTCTCTTGGTCATGTTCGATTTCCATCACTGGCATGGTATTAGCGCTGGTCTCCCCAAAAGTGATGCTATCCCCATAAATGGTCGTCAGAACTCCGTCTTGCACAAATTTCAAACACTGGTGGAGAGTGGACGCTACTGCTCCGATTTCATGGATCCACGGTCTACCCAATAGCGCTGAGAATGTGACCGGAATGTCGATAACTTGGAATTCCACCATCATCTCTTTTCTTCCAAACAACAAATTCAGAGAGACTATCCCCAACACTACCCTGGATGTCGAATCGTAGGCTTTTATGGTCTGGCTGGATGGTTTAAGGCTCTGCGCGTCAATATCTAGCATACTCCATTATCTACCAATACATGGGGAATCCGGCGCCCCTCCAGTGGCACCGTGATGTGTAGAGACTCATTATGCTTTGCACCGTAAGCAGGCAGATCAAGATCCGTAAACGTAATGATGTTCCCATACTGCGCAGTTCCAATCAACTGACAGGCCTCGTCTGGAGTGGCGTTGACAGACACTTTGGTTTTGGATTGGGCCTCTTCCAGCTTTAGCTTGTGAGGGTAGGAGGATGTGAGTAGAGACCATAAGGAGATATCGGCTTGTGTTCTCTTCAGCTGTGTCAAGATCGGGTCTTTGCGACTTTCCTCACTTCCTGCTGATTTGTAGGGATCTTGAGAGGTCTGGGGATTCGAAACTGCAACTCCCTTACCTTTTCCTGATGGATCAGCACTATCCATTCCCAACATTTTTCCAGATCGAGTCAACAAATTAACCTCTTGATGATCTTCAACCACAAAATTCTTGCTGGCCTCTTTGAGTTCTGCTAATGTAATCGGAACAGGACGAGTGCTGTAGGGCCATGCCGCCTGTATTATCTCATTTATGGATAATGGCACCTCTACATTAGCCGCTATCCTGAGTTCCTCCAGAGAGATTGGGGAATCTCTAGGAATCATGGAGGATATAGTGTTGACAACCAAACGCTCTTCATAATCGTCATAATCAGCAGTATTATTCAAATCATACAGATCGTCAAGATACAAAACCTAGCAAAAATTATCTTTCATTTGATCAGAACAAGGGATTACATCAGTCACAATCTTATTACAATCATCACTAACATTTCCATCTACGGACTCCCCAAATTCTATTACATTAACAAAATAATCTTGGCCAAAATCCATGAGATTCACGGTGTTGCTAGGCAGAGGGTTACTGACAACAAGAGGACGAGGGGACTTTTCAATCTTCTTTCATCTACAAGCCCTTGAATAATCCTCTTGAGGGTGAAGCAAGTATTGGTGGTGTGTCCCGAGAACTGATGGAACCGATAATATTTGCTTGTGTCAAGATTGGGATTGGGACTAGCAGGCCTGTAATTTTCCAGTGGCTTTATCATACCGATCCTGAGCAATCCATTGTAGACCTCCTCTGTAGTCATACCCAAGTCATCAAACTTTCACTGTTGCTTTGGCTGGAATCTTCCACCATTAGAACCATTATTACCCCCTCCTTGCAGATTATTGACAATGTTGTCCTTAACTGCTTCTCATCCTTTCGGTGCTATGGCAGAAACTGGGTTCGGTGTTCGGTATCGGTATCCTCCACTCCCGCTGTTACCGCCGGCATTTGCGGTCGGGGTTTGGTTAAACAGTCTGTTTTCACTTCTAGCTCCCATTCCAACCATCTCTCGCAAATCTGGATACCAACCTTTTTCGATGGCTTCCCAGAGTACTGGCTTCACGCACGACAAGAAGATGTCTTTTTGGTCCTGAAGGGGAATTGGTTCGATAACTCATTGAGCTTAGCATTCCAACGCTTATAAAATTACGTGATTGACTCGTCGGCCTTACGGATGGTCCCCACTAAATCATCCCGGGTGGTGCGCCATTCCAGTTGCCTCTATACTTTTCCAAAGGTCTACGTAATCGGCTCCAAGTGGAGCGGCATTCTTGTTTCAGGGGCTAAAAACCATGTAAGAGCCTGGTCCTTTCAAAGTCAAATGAAAGTGGGATGCCATAAACTCGGGCGTGCAACCCATCGCACCCATTGTCATAACATAAGTATCCACATGAGTCTTCGGACAAAGCGGTACCATCAAAATCCATTTTCGGCATCTTGAATTTATGAGGCAAAGGTGTTACTTGGGCTGGGTCTACCACCTTGAGACCACTAGAACCTCTGATCGAACTTGTCTATACATTGCTTTGCATCTTTTCAGCAGGCCGTTACTTCCGGAGTCGGTTAAACCTGGAATCTTAGGGATAGCGGGAGCCACGTTGAGAAGGCATAGGGAAATTGGAATTAGGATCAACAGGAGCGGCCGGATGGGAGACCGAAGGTACTAGGGATACCAATATTACTATCCAACAAACTAACGAGCTAGGGAATCTGTTCCCGTACATATCATAGCCATTAAATTGCACCTTTGGGGTTACGGGAGGCATGCTTTGCGGCCCGACCTCCGAATTGACCAAAAGTAGAAAATCCCGTGCAATGCACGGGTGAATACGGAGTGGATCCATATAGATCTTTGAGTAAGGGGAGAACACACTGCGGGTGAGGAAAAGCGCCTTGGAGTTGAGGCTGCGGATACCTCGGAACCTTTGTCTTGACAAATCGATTTCCCTGAAAGACGATGCGACCATTACATTGCGATTAGGCCCGACCACTGATATCCTTCGGGATACACACAGAGGTTGGGAGTAAGCGGCTTGGGCCGAGACCCGTGCGAACTTGTGGCATCGGGACATTGGGAGGCCGGAGAGGAAGTGAGATCGAAGAAGCTCTTGGATGACCACCATTCTTGCTAAGACCTTCTGAGCAACTTGATTATATGCTTGAGAGGAAGGGGAGGAAACCTTCCTTGGACATTCACAATCAATCCCGGAGATGGCATTTGCTCGGGCGTGGGGCATAGCTTGTGGGAGGAGGCATAGCATTGTAGCCAGGTTGGACCAGTGGATAGGGAAATAGATCCGGATCTCATTGTTGCCCTCTTCGGTAATTTCCTCATAGGAACCATCCTCTCTACGAGCATTGCTATTCCTCGGGCCCTCATGGCCTCCACAAAGCGGTTATGGGCCTCTTCTTCTCGGATTTTGGCATTACGAGCTAACGGCGGGCCTCACGCTCCCGGGCCAAGCGGCTTCCAAATTTATCCTCAACTCATCTGTAGACATATCATTCAAGCTTGGTTGACTCAACGGACTTGAACCTCCAGCGGGCGAGCGGCAAACACATCTCCATTCTCTGCCATTTCGGATTCTACATCGACTAAAGCTTCTAAGCTGCTTGAACTTCTTTGGCAACCCGGACCAAACGAGCTCCCGGTACAGATGATCGAGTCCAACTTGCCGTAGCTGCAGGGGTATATACAGGTTTATAAGGTCGGGAAAGAAGAGGAAATACGGGAGAGGGGGAAGAAACGGAGAGAACAGACTCGCGCAAACAATTTATTTATGTTCAAGTATAAATCGGTGATTTAAATCCTAGGAACGGTTGGGAAAGGCTAACCCTTTATTTATGCTAACTATACCTTGGGGAAGCCTAGGGACGTAAAGTTCAAATTACACTAAATGTTTTGTATTTGAAATTAATAATAGGTAATGTTACCTAGACAAGACCTAACACGATGTGGGACGACGAGTGATCCCAATTTCTAGGGAAATTTGGGCAGCATAACGGGTATTCTCGGGGAATTTCCAAGAAAAATCCGGCATGACCTCTCATCGGTGCATGGTGACAATGCGGCATGATCTCTCGTTTAGGACATGCCACGGGAGTGACATGTCCTCACGTGAAACCATGTTGCATTGGCAACATGCCCACAAGGTGCGAGGTTTTGAGGAAGGTATAAGAACTTATTTGGAAATTTCAAAAACAACTCACTTTGGTGTAATTAAAACATCATGTCAAAAAACCAACCGTGGGTAAGGTTTAAGTGTGGTGCCACCTAAACGCACTAGGGGGATAGGTTTGACATTAGGCGCTCAAACGTAGGCGAATATTATCACCGTCCGCGATGCCGTCCGTCGCACCCGAGGGTTCTAGAACTATGTGATGTAGTGTGCGGATGTCTATATTCTTTTATTTCAAAAAAACAAAATTTTCTATTTATCTATTTTATTTATTAAGAAAAAGGAAAACACACACACTCTCACGAAGGAAAAAAGGGAACAACAATCAAGGTGAGCGATCTCTTCATTGATTCAAGGGCGCCCTCAAACCAGAACCGAGAACTTGTCCGGTGACTAAACTTGTCGCGTGACACGGGACAGCAAAAACAGAGCGTCGCACGACTAAGCAAGTCACCGAATCAAACCCCCTGCAAAATCGAGATTAGCCCACGCCTTTCGTTGGCAAGGGATGAGACAAACCAAATATAGGCAACAACATATAAAGCACAATCCACAAACAATGGTCTACAAATTGCAAGATCACCTAAAATGCATGTATCGCACATGATTATCAAGGATGCACATAGAATGAACACATTGGATGTCTAAACGAACGAAAGCATGACCCACTTAGTTTTGAAAAACAGGTTTTCAAAAGGCATTGTCCCCAGCGGAGTCGCCACTGAATGTGCGCTCGCCCGAAATTTTAAAAAAAGAGGGAGGAAATTTCGGATTGTTTTGGAAAAAAGGAGTCGCCACGCCATGCTTAGAGGTGCACTTTGAAAAACCTTTGGAAAGAGAGTGGGTTCGGGGGTCAGGTTACGTGTTGGGAAGAACCGAGAGTTCACCCAACACGCCTCGTCCGTAGACGAGTCTTTCTAATCTAGACATCCAAATAATTCAAAAGATGTGCAAACAATGATAATGAAACAAAGTGTGATAAACATGCATTTTATTGAATAAAAGAGATCATTACAACTTGTAGACCAATTGTCCGGGAGGCCACATCCCTTTACATCAACTAGAGACAGATTACAAGAACAAAAGGTCCTCTGCAAAGGGTCACATCTGTCGCGTGACATATGACTCCTTTGTCCCGATATGTCGCGTGACATATGTTCACCTTGCAAAGGCTCACAAATCAAACAGATCACCAAATCTCTAGATAAAATGAACAGAAGCCAGATCTAGGAACTAAACAACATGAATACAAAACTACATTCTAGAATAATTGAACAAAACAAGCTACAACTGAAATATGGTCCCTGCAGATGGTCACTGACATGTCGCGTGACACGGGACTCCTCATGTCCACATGTGTCGCGTGACACATGTTTACCATCCGCAGGTACCTCACAAACTGAGATGCAGATCCAACAATAACACAACAATTATATCATAAACAGTAATAATAATACGAATTAAACACGAATCAATCAAAAGAGTGTGGATATGGGAGATCCACACTCCCTTGATGCCCAAATTGCAAATCCAAATAGATCACATCAATATCAAGCAATTGGACTCAAGTATAAGCTATTAAACGAGAGATTGCGATTTGCCACTTGATAATCTGAGGCAGAAGGGGCCTGATTATCAAGTGGAGAAGGAGAGAGAGTAATTAGAACAAAATGGATGAGAGAGAGAAGGGGGAGAGTGTTACCCTTGTAGTCCTCAACTCTTACACCAAGTTAGGTGTAGGAGCCTTTAATTCAACTTCGAGATGGAGATCTGAGCACTGGTTGAGAGCTGAATCAAGGGGCTTCAAGTGTATA
The DNA here is from genome assembly GCA_022495995.1 of Adenophora triphylla var. japonica. Taxonomy (NCBI): domain Eukaryota; kingdom Viridiplantae; phylum Streptophyta; class Magnoliopsida; order Asterales; family Campanulaceae; genus Adenophora; species Adenophora triphylla. The sequence goes on from JAFEMH010001923.1 coordinate 237,981, forward strand.
GGGGAGTAGAGATGGAATTGGGTTGAAGAGAGATGAGAGGTGATGGAATTGGAGGGGAATTGGGAGGTTTTGGTATGAGAGAGAGAGAGAGGGAGTTTCTGGCGTAATTTGGGCAGAGTGGCTTTAGGAAGGTCGAAATGGGATCCAAAACTGAGAGGGGTAGGGTCTTATTTATAGCTGCTGTCTATGGTCACTTTGTGTCGCACGACGTAACGTTACCACTTTCCATGCTTCGAGTTGTCGCGTGACACAAGGTGACAATAACCGTTTTTGGCGCCAAAACTGATTCTGGAAGCTTCCTAGGTAATACCCAAAAAGTCCAAAACAGTTTTATTCCCTCTAAGTCCTTTAACTCGAGCAAAGTACAAAAAGTACTTCTTCACGAGAAACATATGAAATGTTTCCGGAAGTCTCGGGATGGACCGGAAATTTACCAAAACGCCCCTAAATGCAATTTTATTATTTAAAATGCATCTGAAAAGGTCGCGAATTTGGATTGACGTACTTACACATACAAACATACACCCACATATATATACATATATGTGTATGTATATGAGTATCAGTGTATGCATAGATACATGCATACACATGTATGTGTATATATATCCATATATATATTGTTATGTAAATGCATATTTATATACACACACGTATATACATATGCATATTATAAATATTATTCATATTTATTTTCAAATATTTTTGCAAAAAAATAATGAATTATGAATTTTTGTTAAAAAAAAAAATATATTTAGGGATAATGATCAAGCTTGAGCTCGAGCTCGAGCTTGGATCATTTAGACTCGAATTCGATGACAACTCGAATTAGAGCTCGAATCGAAGCTCGTTTGATTTCAGATTTGTTTTCAAAAAATAAGTTCAAGCTCGAGCTCGGCTCGTTAATACTCGAGCTCGAGCAGCTCGCGAAAAGCTCGAAACCTGATTCGATCCGAACTCGAATAATCATACTGGGCTCGAGCTCGAAAAAAACTCAAGATCAATAATTTTTATATGAACTCAAGATCGAAACTTCAAATTTCGACTTGGCTCGTCTCGTTTATAACCTTATTTATGCGTCATCATAAATTATACAAATACTTGTACCAATGAATTTATGATTGAATTTTTAATACATCTATTATATTTATGATACACTTACCTAGCTAATCTATGGTTACGCCAGTTCTAAAACAAAAATGATTAATTTCAACAATGTCACCACGTGGCAACTTTATATTAAATTTAATTAATTGCCGCCTTTAAATTGGAGTTTATGTGCTCATGAATCAAATTTTGACGTTTGAGATGGATTAATATGCATATACATTTTACTTTATTTGATATAAAGACGAAAAATTATTAACAATTAATATTTTAATAAAAATAAATATTCAAATATGATGATGCCAAAAACGTAGCATCAGTCCAAAATTAATGGTTCAGATATAACATGATAACTTGAATAGTCTGAAAAAGATAAACAAACATGTAAACTAAGTCGGCGCTTCAACGGCGAATGATATACGGCGTGAGAGCAAGTATTCGTATTTTATCTGTGCAAATCAATTGACAATAATTCAGAGCCAAAGAATGTGTAACCAGAAATTCGTGATTTATGCATGTATTTATAGTTTTCGGAGACAGTTTGCTGCATTGGATAGGAAGTCAGGAGAGAATAAGGAGTTTAATCCTACTCAGACCCTAATTCTATGGTGTCTATGTTGGACTAGGATTAGTACAGTGCACTGGATGTATGTCGGGCGGGCCATGCTCTTCGACCTAGTCATTTCATGTCTGTTGGTCGTAATAGTTGTTATGTCGAGCATGAGAGATAATCAAGGTAGGGAAGCCCTTTCCCTTCGTTATCTCCATAGCTTTGTTGGTATCAAATGTGGAGGCCTGATCTAGGTCGACTTATAGCCTTGGCCTTGGTCGACCTAGTCTTGCTCCCCGTTCGTCATAGACATATGACGGGCTTCTTTATGCCTTGGTCGACATAGGGCTATGTCGGGGACGACGCGACGAGCATAAGTAGGGAAGCCCTTTCCTTATGTCGTATTTAGGAGTTATCTTTATTTTCCATTAGGCTCGACCTAGATGGAATTGCTTGTATAAAAAAGACACTTCGTTTAAATTGTAAAAAAAGTCACTCAAGGCATCTTTGTCGTGCAAGGGCATGGCCAGTGCATATGTAAGGCGGTACTCATCCTTGGACACATCATAATTTTCATGCAAGTCCTGGATCATTGGGTCCCCAGATTTAACTTGCCTACCCCTAGGCGTGCTCAATTTCCCCCTCTGAGACCGGTCACGACCCCTATGATGAGCACCAGCACGTACCGCTTCATCAAACGCGTCAACAATCCTCCCCTGCGTAGAAGGACGAGCTTGGCGACGAGCAACAGTTTGTTCTCTCCCAGACATATCTGCAAAAGAAACAAAGGGATCAGTACGACTGAATAAGGACAATGATAATGACGAGGACGAGGACGAGGAGGTATTCCTCCCGGTCTCATCTATTAAAGTCGAGGAAAGGTCCTCACCTAACTGTGGACTCTCTAAGTGCCCGGCTTTGAAATAAAAGAGATTGATGTGGTCAAGGATTTTAGTTCATCCTCGAAACAACACAACTTTTGGAGAATTGATGTCAGGACGGTCAATCCTAAACCGACTAGGATAGGCAACGTTGGTCCTATGTGATTGGTACCTTGTCAAAATTTCACCTATCTCATTCAAACACACCATAAACCACGGACCATCAATCCTCTTGTAAATCCAAAGATTTGGGTATGGTAACAATATATAGCATTGGGTTTACTCTCCACTTTCGGGCCATGATGAAATATGAAGGATTGAAGAACCAACAATGGAGGTTCTAAAACCCCATGATTCAAGCACAAAATGTGTAAAAATGGCTAGGAAAGAGGAAATTACATGTTTATGAAGATGAAAATAGGAGATAATCGAGCGGAACGGGCTTAAATCCCTAAGAAATTGCACCAAATACAAGAAGCTCTACAAGAAATTTGCACCTTATAAAGTCCTTCTCAAATGCAAGGGTGATGAAAGAGTAAAAATGGAAAGAGTTTAGCCTTTTATACCTGGATCTGAACGGGTACTGGTCGACGGAAACGGGTTGCACGATCTCCCAATCCCCAAATTGAATATTGGTGCGTGTTCCCAATGAGAATGTCGAGTCAATGATAAGCGTGCCCATCAATGTCTAAATTTTCCGTTTAAAATGATTATCAACCTCGTATTTCTAGAAAAACCCTTCGTGTATGTAAACTGAGGATGAGATACACTTTCTCCTCGTTATAGTCGAGCTAGAAAGTCGGGAAACACTGAACGGTATAAATCAAGCACGACCTTGGGCCATAAAATGGGCAAGGCCCAATGGGTTGAGCCTAATGGATTTGCATGCTATCATACAGTCACAAACTTGTCAAGTAATAATCCAACTCATTCAGAGATCAAATGAAACATCTTCAAGTATAACAAAACACATGAAGTAGTTACCTCTGATACAAGGTTTTAACGGTGCCCAAAACAAAAGTACAGGAAAAATGGAATAAGAGTTGGGTCTCCACTGCCAGTTTTTTCAATTACAATGGTGGTGACATGGGGCTCCACCAAATCCACACACACATAGAAACACACAAATTTAAAATCAAACCATAATTAAAAATATCAAACCATAATGAAACATCTTTCAAGTACAACAAAAAAACATGAAGTAGTTACCTCTGATGCAAGGTTTTTACAGTGCCCACACCTGCTAAAGGAAGGGAAACAGGAAAGAAAATGTGCAAGAGATGGATTCTTTTCACTTTTTTAACGATAAAATTTCAAAAGTAGAGTATTACTTAATCCAAGTGGTCAATTTAAATTATTTCAAAGAACAATCAAATGAGCTTGTACAACCCAGAAGTTAATTTTATTTTTCTGAGAAAGCATGATACAACCTCAATTGTCTTTATAAGCAACACTCCTGCAAGGAATAAAAAAGCGAAAAACATTAGTTAGAACAAATACAAACCTATAACTACTCTTTAACTAAATGTGGTTGTTATTGATGCAAATAAAGTAAATCTCATTTCAAACATGTCTTTTCAAGATTGAATTGGACAATATTCACCAACCAATTAACTATCCGAGCATGAAAACAATTTCCACCAAAAACATTAGATATCAGTTCATTTCAATAAAAAAAGTTTGTTTCTCGATTCCATAGTAGGGTGTCTCGCAGATTGCAAGTCCGAAAATTTTGTGTACATTCAAGAAACATTGGCTTCATTTAGAATTCACCTTAGCTCAAAAGAGAAAGTAATACACTTTGTTCCAAATGTCTTTATGTAAGTATTTACAAAGCAGCAAGTTCCAAGGCCTGCCCATGGAACTCACTGCCCTCTTTCAGCATTAGCCAAAGACACACCAGCAAGATCCATGGGCAGCCCATGGAACATGCAGTCCTCCTTTTAGAATAAGTTATGGATAATTCTGTGAGTGAAATTGTAAATGTATAGCTTTATAAATATTAGGAGAGAATGAATCTCACATTGGTTAGAAATAAAACTTGGATAAATATTCAATGACCAAGATTTTTAATCTCAAGTTTTATTTCATTTCCATTTGTTAATTTTTTGTAGCAGTTTTATTTTGAAATAAAACTAATTAGTCAGTTTAAATGGAAAGTGTTTTGTCAAAAGACAGTCAATAATGAAAGAATTTGTAAGTAAGCTATGGAGGGTGCAATGGAATGAAATTGGTGTAACAATAAAACTAGGATGGCTCGATCATGTAACGAGGAAAACCCTTGAGATAACTATCTCGCAGGCACAAAACCTCGGGAGGTGATTATGAGCACCTACCTTCCCAAATAATTGTATTATTATCATTGAGTTACAAAGTATGAAGCTATGGCGGATTACAAAGTATTTGTGAGCTGTGTGTGTGTAATGCGTGTGTCTCTGTGTTGTGTCGTGTGTTTCCAGCCATGAGCTTATAAATAGAAAAGAAAATAACTGAAGATAAAATCCTAACAAACTTCCCTATAATTTCAGCATGTTATCTTCATCTTGACTTGGTCTTGCAAACGGTTGAAAGGAGTCTACTGAACATGTTTTTTTCCCACGTTCTATTTATCTCTGTAATTAAATATAACAGAAATAAATAATGAATTAATTAAGTAAATAATTTTTACCTTGTCTACGAGTTTAATGATCTCGACATGCTGATAACAATTCAAGATGCAGCAATCCTGAATTTTACCCACAACAATTGTCCCCAAAAAACTGTCTTTTAAATGAATTTAAAAGGTCAGTTTTTTCTACTTCCTTCTAGAAGCTCGACAGTTGTTTTAATGAAGAGATAGGTGGCGGTTGAGGAGTTAATCTCCACTTAATTAGCGTAACTACCCCAAAGATCTAGGGTTTTTAAGCGAGTTGCTTTTTATTTTCTTCTCCACTTTTTCCAATCGTTTTCATCCATCCTCTTCTTCACGGCGGTGATTCTCCCTTGAAGGTAAAATCTTTCCCTCTCTTTTTCTTCCTTTTGCTTTTTCAAAATATGGTTAAATCGAAAAAGGGCAAAGCCGCGAAAAATCCTTTGAGTTCGAACGAGGATGGGGGTTTTTCGTGTGAAAGATTGTCGGCAAAACTTGATGAGGAAATCTGTGTTTTCAATAATGACTTGATTGAATCTATCAAAGATCGTCACTGCTTTCCGGATTCTACCATCTTTAGTCCCTTCTATGTTTTCCTTTGGTCTGACTTTTTTTCTCCGAAATGGGTTTGCTTCTATGAATACCCCTTTACTCTAGGTTTCTCTTATCCCTTCCCTGCATTGATAAACGAGTTCTTTAGAAAAACTAACCTTGCTTTTGTCCAACTGATGTCCATGGTTTGGAGGATCTTTTTTTGTATTTTGCGAGTGAACCGTGAATTCGGTTTAGACATAGGTTTGAGGGAGTTGGCCTTCGTATACGAGCTTCAAACTTTTGGTTCCACGAGATACCTCCTTAAGACTAGGTCTGGCATGAAACCTTTGTTCTTGAAAGTAACTGTGAATGATAGGGGTTGGAAATCAAAATACTTTTTTGTTGAGAAGAATTCATTGGTGGAAGGAGATTTCTTGGCGACTGAATGGAATAGGGAAGGTATCCCTCTTTCAAACTTCAATTTTCCCTTATTTTCCGCACTTGTTGTAATTTTTCTTGTCCTGTTTTTGCAGCTTTTGATTGGGCTAAGCTTTTCCCTCCATCTGCCGAGAAAATTGAGAAGGTTAGAAGATTATTGGAATTCTCAGAGGGGGAGCGATCTTTCCAACCTTTTGAAGCTATAGCAATCTCTGAGGACAAGGAGATACCACCATCTACCGAAATGTCTACTGGTAAGACCTTTTAATCTTTGTGCAAATTTTCTTGGTGTTTCTGGATTCTGCATTCTTCTGACAGCGTGCTTTCTTGATAGTTTCAAAGTCTACTGCTGCTTTTTCTCTTAAAGATCTTCAGGATTTTGTTGGGAAAACTCAAGCAAGCAATCAGTTATTGGCACCTAAGAAGGAGATGGAGGCACCATCTGTGGGAGCAAGGGTGAAGAAGAGGAAGAGTAGTTCGAAGGAAGTGATAATTGTGGATGAAACAGGCTTAGAGGATGTGGAAGAAGCGCTGGCTAGGGCTGCAGTGGTAAGTTTCTTGAAAAACAGAGTTTCAAAGATATTCTTTATTTGAATAATGCATCTTAGGGTCTTGATCAAAATTTTGGCTTTTGCAGGGTGTTGATACTGCTAAGGTAAGAATGAACACTCTTGAGGAAAGGAATAGAAAGTTGGTGTTGGAGGTCATTCAGGTCAAGAAACAGAGGGAGGCTTGAGCTAAGAAAAATGAAGATCTACAGAATGAGGTAGAGAGCCTACTGAAGGGGATGTCTTCCATCCAAGATACCCAGCTGCAGGAGATTGAAGAAGTTAAGAAGAACATGATGGCCTCCGCTGCCCGCAGCATGATTGAAATTAAAATTCAAATGATGGAGGAGTTCCATGCTGGGAAGCACACAGAGTGGAATTTTGATCAACAACATTCCCTCTTGAAGGCCTTGGATGCTAAGGGAGAGGAGGTAGGAGAAGGATCTTCAGCAGCTAAGGATGATGATATCTTCAAAGAAGGAGCAGCAACAACATCAGCGGCAGTAGTCACCCCATGAAGGAGATAAGAAAATGTTTCTTTTTGTTTAAAAACTTTTTTGGTTTTGAAAAACTTTGGTTTGAATTGGGCTGCGCCCCAAAGACAATTTGGTTTGTAATTGGCCCATAAGGGCCAAGACAATTTGCTTTTTAAGTGTTGGGTTGGTCCAACACTTTTATGCTTTCTGTAGGAAAACTTTTGCTTGAGTTTTGATAAAAAACTTTCCCCAAGTATCTTTGTGAAAATTAATTTAGGAGGTTGATATGTTAACCTCTTCGTAGATGGTAACAACTTGCGAGTGGATGTAGAAATCCTTTGCAATTACTTAGATTGACATGTAAATGTCAGTAACCGTTTGTTCTTAGATGTCACGTATGTGTCATAACCAATTGTAAAAATCTTAGGGTCTAACTCATTGATTGAGTGGAGATGGGTAATTTGTATCTATTAAACATACGGGCCCACCACACACCTCAATTAAGGTTGACATCGTGCGCTCCAGGCGGGGTGTTTAAACCCAAATGCGATGAAAGAATGTAATTTCTTTAAACCTTTGAAGGGATTAAGTATCTTAAATGGAGGTGAGATGGCCAGTCTCAAAACGGTTGTTTTCACGAGGATTTGGAATGAATTGGAGACTTCTAATTTAAGATGTCAACTTCTTGCAAAATATCAAGTTAATGAGAGATTTCAACATCTTTTCTGATGTCACATTTTATTTGATAAAAGAAAGTAAAAGAACGCTAGAACTATAATAATACTTTTTAAACAAAGAGTAAGAGATAGTTCGTACCTGGTTTAAGATGTTAAGTTCTTGGGAGGATACTAACATCTTAGTTAACCAACGAGTTTTATCCAAATGCTTCTTGTTTCCTTGCAAAACAAAAACATGTTAAGCTAACGCCCTCCGATGCTTAAGTCAGTAATCACTCAACAAAAATAGAAAAATGAAATACTTTTATTTGAAAAGAAAATGGTAAGGATCGTACCTTGATTTTATATGCATGGTAAAGTAATCACGAAAACTTACATAAAGTAGGATTTGAGGTGAATGGCGTTCTAGCTTTTGGGAATCCTTGCTCCTTCAAGGGTTGACAACCAATAGGAGCCTTTGCCTGCTTCAGCATCCACTAGGTATGGCCCTTCCCATTTGGGAGCCATCTTTCCAGTATTGGGCTCTCTTGTATTCTGAAACACCTTTCGTAGGACTAGATCACCAACTTGGAATTTTCGTAATCTAACATTTTTGTTATAGGATCTAGAAATCTTCTGTTAATATGCTGCTATCCTGATCTTGGAAAAGTCTCTTAGCTCGTCAATGGTGTCTAGATCATGACTCAGGTTGGCATCATTTTGCTCGGGTGTCAACATCTTGAATCTGGCAGTGGGGACGAAAACTTCTGTCCGAATGACTGCTTCTGCTCCAAATACTAAGGAATAAGGGGTTTGGCTTGTCGCGTTCTTTGGTGTGGTTCTATCTGCCCAAAGGACAAATGGAAGCTCCTCTGCCCATCTTCCTTTATTTTGATCTAGCCTCTTCTTTAGGTTATTGATGATTATTTTGTTACTTGATTCTGCCTGGCCATTAGCTTGAGGATGCACAGGTGAGGATGTCACCATCTTTACTCCCACATAGCAAGGAAATCCTGCGTCTTCTTGCTGAAGAACTGAGAGCCATTGTCACATATTACTTCAGAGGGTATGCCAAACCTACTAAATATATTTCTCTTAATGAAGGATATGACTTCTTTATCACGAACTTGCACGTAGGATTCAGCCTCAACCCATTTAGAGAAATAATCTGTCATAGCAAGCAAGAATACTTTTCCTCTAGGAGCTTTAGGCAATTTTCCCACTATATCCATTCCCCACCTCATGAACGGCCAAGGAGAGAGGATTGGATGAAGCAATTCTGCGGGCTGATGCAAGATGTCGCTATGCCTCTGGCAGGAATCACATTTCTTAGCAAAGATGGCAACATCCTGACGCATTATTGGCCAGTAATAACCTATTCCTAGAGCCTTTGTATATAAGCTTCTGCCCCAGAAAGGTTACCACATGATCCTTCATGTAACTCTCTTAAGACTTCATTGGCTTTGTCAGCTTCAAGACATCTCAAATATGGACCTGCAAATGAACAGCATATTTTCTATTAATACGATTCTTGAAATCCTTACCCTGAATGCTCTAGCATTCTTTTCTTCATCAGGGATGGTACCAACTTGAAGATATTTAATTATTGGCGTCGTCCAAGATATCTCAATCTGACTATCTGGGATGTCGTCATCCATGCAGAATAGTTCTAACCTTTCCACAGCAGGGATGTCAACATGTATGATTGGTATATTGGTCTGAGATAAGCTCTTGAAAGCTGATCCAAGATTGGCCAATGCATCTGCTTGAGAGTTCTCTTCTCGGGGTATTTGTTCAAAAGAGAAGATTTGAAATTTGCTTGCCAAAATTTTCACAATGCCCAAATAAGCTGTCATCTTGGCATTTTTTGCTGCATAGGAACCGTTAAAATTATTTACAAGAAATAATGAATCACTATATACCTGTATAGCTTTAACATTCATATCTAGAGCTACAGTCAGGCCCACAATTAAGGTTTCAAATTCTGCTTCATTATTGGTGGCTTTAAAATCACAACTAATGGCCTGGGGTATGATGTCCCCTTGTGGTGACTTTAGAACAACACCTAGCCCTGTGCTTCTCATATTAGAAGCACCATCTGTGAATAGAGTCCACTTCCTCAGGATGTCCCCATCTTGGAGTTGTTGGACTTCAAGTTCTACTTCTGGTTGCATGCTTGGACTAAAGTCTGCCACAAAGTCTGCAAGTGCTTGTTATTTTATTGATGTTCTAGGTTCATACTTGATGTCATAGGTGCTTAGTTGAACAGACCATTTGGCCATCATTCCTGACATTTCTGGTTTTCTCATTACACTTTTTATTGGATAGTTAGTACGAATGACAATGATATGTGTTTCAAAATAATGCCTTAACTTAATTGAAGCAGAAATTAAAGCTAATATTAACTTTTCAAGGTGTGAATACTTGGTTTCCGCATCGAGCAATATTTTACTTACATAGTATATTGGCTGCTGGATGCCATCTTGATCACGGACCAGAACGGCACTAACTGCGGTCTCAGAGACAGCTAAGTTAACACATAATGGCTCACATTCTTGAGGCTTTGAAAGTATGGGAGGTGTTGACAGGTACAACTTTAAATCTTGAAAGGCTTGTTCATGCTTATCAGTCCACTCGAACCTGGAATTTTTCTTTAAGATGTCATAGAACGACTTGCATCTGTCTGAGGATTTTGAGATGAATTGATTCAATGCTGCCACCTTCCCTATCAATCTTTGAACATCTTTTATGGATTTGGGTGACGTTAGATTGATGATGGCTTTTATTTGTTCTGGGCTTGCCTCTATCCCTCTCTACGTCACCATGTACCCCAAGAATTTCCCAAACTTCATGCCAAAATTGCACTTTGCTGGGTTCAGCTTCATGTTGAACTTGTCCAGGATGTCAAATGCTTGAGTAAGATCCCGAACATGATCTTCATCTTTCTTTGACTTTATCACCATATTGTCGATATATACCTCCATGGTGTCCCCAATCCGCTCTTTGAACATCATGTTGACTAGCCTCTGGTATGTAGCACCTGCATTTCTTAGTCCAAAAGGCATTGCAATGTAACAATAAATACCTGTTGGGGTGATAAAAGCGGTGTCCTCTTGGTCGGATGGCTCCATCTGGATTTGCTGCAATCCTGAAGATGCATCCAAGAAAGTCAACACTTCATGCCCAGAAGTAGCATCTACTAAAGTATCAATGTGTGGCAAGGGGAAAGGATCTTTGGGACAAGCTTTATTTAAGCCTGTGAAGTCGACACAAACTCTCCATTTTCCGTTCTTCTTTTCTACCACCACCACATTTGCTAGCCATCTTGGGTATTCGACCTCTCTGATCATCTTAGCTTTGAGCAATCTGTCCACTTCTTCCTGGATGATTATGTTCCTCTCATGTGCGAACTTCCTTCTCTTTTGGTGGATCGGTCTGAAGGATGGATCGATGTTGAGTTTATGGGTGATGATATCTTTACTGATGCCTGTCATATCTTCATGCTTCCAGGTGAAGCTTCTAATCCTGCTTTTTAAGAGGTTGATAAGGTCTTCTTCAATTTCTGCTGGAACATCTTGGCCAACCAGCACCTTGAGATCTGGGTTTGAGGGGTCTAAGAGTATCTCTTTCAAGTCATGCTCCTTCGCCTCCAGAACCTCACGGGCCTTTCTCTGTAATTGCTATGCCATCTTAGGGGTTTTTGATGCCTTCATGGAAGTCATATAAAATTCTTTAGCTGACTCTTGATCCCTGTAAACCTTAACAACTCCCCAAGGTGTCGGCATCTTGACACATTGGTGATAGGTGGATGGCACAGCCTTCATTCCATGGATCCAAGGTCTTCCCAGAATCAGATTGTAACACGTTGCACTATCAATCACGCAGAATCTCTCCATGGAATTGATACCTTCGATGTAAACTGGAAGTGTAATCTCACCCACTGTACTTTTGGTTTCTCCACTGAAGCCCACGAGCATCGAGGTTCTTTTTACAATGCTGTCTTCAGGAATTTTCATTTCTTTCAGGGCATCCAGCATAATGAGGTTCACAGAGCTGCCCCCATCTACTAGGATACGTCTGACCTTGCAGTTGGCTATCTGGAGTGCAATGACCAAGGCGTCATGATGTGGATCCATAACGTTGTCCCTGTCACTTTCTTCGAAGGAGATGACATCTTGGGATGTGAGTTGCGTTATCTTGGATGATCTCTCAGGTTTCTCATCCTTAGCTTGCTTGGCGAATCTTTTAGCTGCAGAATAAGAAGTACCACAAATATCAGAACCACCATTAATAACATTGATTACCTTTGTTACCGGTGGAGGAGATGGTGGTCTGGTTGCAACGGGCTCTTTGTTCTCCGTCTTGGTCTTGCGGTTCCCAAGGAGCTCTTTAAGATGTCCCTTAGACAACAGGTAACTAATCTCTCTCCTCAAGGCGATGCAATCTTCGGTAAGATGTCCAAAATCTTTGTGATAGGCACACCACTTGGATTTATCCTTCCAGTCGGATGACTTGTCAGTCTTTCGAGGCCACCTTGCTTTATCTCTAAGATTGCTCATTGCACACTGGATACCTGAAACATCAACAGAGAAACAATAATCAGAAATTTTAGGAGATTCAAAATCATCATCGTCTCCATCATCTTCCACGTAATTGACTTTGTTATGGTCATTTCTCTTGTATTGTATGGATCTGCTCTGTCTTTGGTGAGACGACTCTATTTTTCTGTCAGGATGGTCATATGATGAAGCCTTGTCAGGATTCTTGGATTGCTGGGCCTTGTCCTCTTCCAGCCTGATAAATCTTAGGGTTCGATTTCGAATATATTCCATCTTCTTGCATGGGTTCATCACCAAATCTTCATAGTTAAGGGGAATCCTTCTTCAAGCCCATTTTGAAAGCTTCTGCAGCTGTTGCCATGTCCAAGTTGGGGATCTCCAAGACTTCTTTATTAAACATGTTAACAAAGTCTTTTAAGGCTTCAGAGGGTTGCTGAGTGATACGGTAAAGATCACTGGTGAGCTTTTCAAATTGCCGGCTGCAAGAAAATTGATTGTTGAACAGGTTGACAAGCTGAGCAAACGAGCCAATAGAACTAGGAGGTTGACGGATCAGCCACATCAATACCGGTCCTGCTAACGTCGAACCGAACCCTTGACACAAACAAGCCTCGCGAAACTGGAGCGGGATGCGAACGATCTCCATCTTTTCTTGGTAGTGAGTGACATGCTCCTCAGGATCAGAACTTCCATCATACAACTTCATGGCAGGAACGCTAAATCCTTTAGGGATGTCAACATGCACAATTGCTGGAGTAAAGCGACACTGATTGTAACATGTTGGGGAGACCTGCTGGATAGGCGGGGTGACGCCTGGCACATTCATGATCATATCTCTCAATTCCTGTAGCTGATTTGCAATGTAGGTTCCTGCAAAAGGGTTAGTGGTACGAGCAGTATTATCTAAAGCAGAACTAGTATTGAAATTAATGAAAGGATTAGCATTATCTGCAGAGGATGTCAGAACGATGCTATTAGTGAAGATGGGTCCTTCTGGAAAAGTCATCCTGTAGGCACCGGTAGCTAAGGGTGTCGACATCGCCACAGAAGTCGTTATGGGAGGAGAAGATGTCGACATCCTCACAGATGAAGCCATTGGAAGGAATTCGTTGAAAGTTTGAGAGTTGTCCCCAATATTGAAATCAAGGGCTCTAGGACGGTAAGGAGAGACAACATCCATTCTTTTGGAGAGCGACTCCTGGTCTCTTTGCACCTTTATCAAGCTTTCGGCTATCAAGGAGGTGCTATTCTGTTGGCAATCCAGCTGATTCTTCATCTGAAGGAGCATGCTCTTGATCTCAAGATCAGGGGATGGCGACACCTGCTTCTTGCTAGAATTCACAGGCGGAGGAGGAGGCAATGTTTCTTGACCTTCGGTTGTCGACCTGCTACTGGTTTGAGGATTCACAATGCTAGGAATGGTTTTAGTGATGGCGAAAGTCATTGGTTTGGTAGACATAGTAGAAACGTAAAAATTTTGAACCAATTAAAATACCAATGGCCCCTCGGTGGGCGCCAAACTGTTTTGGCAAAAGACAGTCAATAATGAAAGAATTTGTAAGTAAGCTATGGAGGGTGCAATGGAATGAAATTGGTGTAACAATAAAACTAGGATGGCTTGATCATGTAACGAGGAAAACCCTTGAGATAACTATCTCGCCGGCACAGAACCTTGGGAGGTGATTATGAGCACCTACCTTCCCAAACAATTGTATTATTATCACTGAGTTACAAAGTATGAAGCTATGGCGGATTACAAAGTATTTGTGAGCTGTGTGTGTGTAATGCGTGTGTCTCTGTGTTGTGTCGTGTGTTTCCAGCCATGAGCTTATAAATAGAAAAGAAAATAACTGAAGATAAAATCCTAACAAACTTCCCTATAATTTCGGCATGTTATCTTCATCTTGACTTGGTCTTGCAAACCGTTGAAAGGAGTCTACTGAACATGTTTTTTCCCACGTTCTATTTATCCCTGTAATTAAATATAACAGAAGTAAATAATGAATTAATTAAGTAAATAATTTTTACCTTGTCTACGAGTTTAAAGATCTCGACATGCTGATAACAATTCAAGATGCAGCAATCCTGAATTTTACCCACAACAGAAAGGTATGTTTTTTAGAATTCAAATTTCAAAGGTATTGAATTCGAAAGTCATATCTTTTGAATAGTAACTGAAAGGATGCCTTTATATCTATATATATGCAGGCTTATTACAGGAAATAAACATACAGAAAAACTCTCTTATACTCTCATTCTCATTAACCATTCTTTCAAAGTTCTAGAGGAAGAATCTTCAGGTTTTGCTGCCTGAAAATTCTTGTACATCTCGCTATATCCTAGAGGTGATTTGCCTTAAAATCCCTACAGCAAAATAGTTGGGCCAAATTACACCTTAAGGACAGTGTTTAATCTCACGCAGTGAGACATAATTCTGATTTCTATTCTCTATCTAAAGTCAATTTGGCCTAACAATCTTAAGGTGTAATTTTCAAACGTGAAGATGGAGTCAGATTCAGAGACGGCTTTCAAAGTGCCTAACCAAGATTTCGTCAAACAGGATCAGTTTGATGGAACCAACTTCAATCGCTGGAAGGATAAGATGATGTTCGTATTGACAACACTGAAGATCGCTTATGTTCTTAACCCTAATTTGCGAAACATTTCTGAACCAATGGACAAAGACAATGATGAAGTCAAGGCGGCAAGGAAGAAAAGAAAGGAAGATGAAGTGCTCTACAGAGGTCATATGCTCAACACATTGTCAGATCGTTTATACGATCTATTTGTTTTGGTGGCGTCTCCAAGAGAAATATGGCAGAATCTCGAATTCAAGTACAACAATGAAAAACAAGGCACAGATAAGTTTTTAATAATGAAGTACTTTGAATTTGCTATGAATGATAAATTTTCAATAATTGATCAAGTTGATGATCTTCAAGTTATCGTCTCCAAACTGAAATATTTGAAAGTGGAAATTTCTGAATCATTGCAAGTAGGGGTGATTATTGCTAAATTTCCTTCTAGTTGGAATGATTACATAAAGAAGTTATTGCATCGAACTGAAGATTTTTCTCTAGAACAGATTCAAAAGCATGTTAGGATTGAAGAGAAATCTCGAAATATGCATAAAAAACATGCTTTTGAATCTACTTCTAAAGTAAACCTTGTGGATGGTGGGAACTTTCACAAACAAAATAGGAGAGGAAACAAACGCAAACAACCAGAACCAAACACTAACAATTCTGGGCAAAGTTACAATGACAAGAAGAAAGGGAAGAAGTTATTGGCCACTTCAAGCGTGATTGCAGGCTGCGCAAAAGATAGTGGACAGAAAACAGCAATGCTGCAAATCTGGTGGAAAATAATGTCTCTGCCATTGTGGCAATGATCACAGATTTGCACATTGGCATGATTACTGAAGTGCATATGACTGCTGTAGCAAAATTGCCAGAATGGTGGATCGATTCCGGAGCCACTATTCATGTTTGACATGATAAATCTCAATTCAAAAACTATGAAGAGATTAAGGATGGACAGAAAGTGCTTATGGGGAACAATGATACCGCAGAAGTTCTTGGCAAAGGGAATGTTACTATGCAGTTTACTTCTGGAAAGACTTTGACGCTGTAAAACGTCCTTCATGTCCCTGACATACGGAAGAATCTTGTGTCTGGTAGTATGTTGAACAAGAAAGGCCTGAAAATTGTAATAGAATCTGATAAGATTGTGTTATCTAAGAATGGGGTGTTTGTGGGTAAAGAATATGCTTGTGACGGGATGTTCAAACTAAGTATTAATAAGAATAAAGATGTTTCTCTTTATATCGTTGAGTCTTCTTTATCTTTATGGTATAATAGACTTGCACATGTGAATTATCGCTCTTTAAGATATATGTCAAAACATGGCCTTATTTCTTATCACAATGATATAAATACAAATGATAAGTGTGAAGTATGTATACAAGCAAAAATAACAAAGAAACCTTTTCCTTCTGTTGTTAGAAATTCTGAAATGCTAGAATTAATTCATTCGGATATATGTGAATTAAATGGCATGCTTACTAGAGGAGGAAATAGATATTTCATTACTTTCATTGAGGATTGTTCTAGATTTACTTATGTTTATTTAATAAAATCAAAAGATCAAGCTTTTGAAAAAATTTATGTGTTATAAGTCTCTTGATGAAAATTAGAAGGAAAAGAAAATTAAGGAATTAAGAAGTGATAGGGGAGGTGAATACTTTCCGTCTGAGTTTGACATATTCTGTGAAGAAAATGGTATAGAGCATAAACATACTGCTCCTTATGCCCCACAACAGAATGGTGTGGCTGAAAGGAAAAACAGAACATTGGTCGACAAGACCAATGCCATGTTGATAAATGCAAATTTGCCAAATAATTTGTGGAGTGAAGCATTACTTACTACTTGTCATATTAATATAATAGGATTCCTTCAAAGAAATTAAAGGTATATCCATATGAATTATGGAAAGGAAGAGCGCCAAACCTAAGTTATCTAAGAGTTTGGAGATGTATTGCATTTTATAGAGTCCCAGATCCTAAACGGACTAAGTTAGGACCTAGAGCTCTAAAGAGTATATTTGTTGGATATGCCTGAAAACTCTAAAGCATATAGATTGTTGGATTTAGATTCTAATGTAATAATAGAATCTAGGGATGTTGAATTTATTGAAAATAAATTCATCAATGACTCCAATAAAGCTACCAATAATGAAAAAATACAAAGTAATAATAATACATCTTCTAGTACAAAAAGAAAGGTGTCTGAAACCTCAAGTGAACCAAGATGAAGTCTAAGAGCTAGAAAGGATAACTTAGATCCAGATTTTATATCATCTTTGACAATTATTTTCCTAGTTGAGCGAAATAATTATGGTGTTCTTGCCAAAATATCCATTATATTTAACTTGGAAGATACAGATCCTAAAACATATAAAGAAGCTATGATATCAAGAGATGTAGCTTTTTGGAAGGAGGTGATCCAAGATGAAATGGACTCAATTATGTCCAATAATACTTGGATCTTAGTTGATTTACCTCCTGGATCAAAACCTATAGGATGTAAATGGTTATTTAGGAAGAAATACAACACAGATGGATCTATTTAAACCTTTAAAGCAAGGTTGGTTGCTAAAGGTTTTCGACAAAAGGAAGGAATCGACTATTTTGATACTTATGCACCTGTAGCAAGAATAACTTCCATTATGGTGCTATTTGCTTTAGCTTCAATTTATAAGCTATGTGTACATCAAATGGATGTCATGTCAGCATTTTTAAATGGTGAACTTGAAGAAGAGGTGTATATGGAACAACCAGAAGGTTTCGTAATGCCTGGAAATGAAAGAAAGGTTTGTAAGCTTATAAGATCACTATATGGCTTGAAACAGGCTCCTAAACAATGGCATAAAAAATTTGATTCCATTATATTGTCCCATGGTTTTAAGCCTAATGATGCTAACAAGTGCATTTACTCAATATTCACTAATCATTATGGAGTAATGATATGTCTCTATGTTGATGACATGTTAATTATTGGGACTAACATCGAAGGAGTGAATGAAACTAAGAATTATCTTTCCTCACAATTCAAAATGAAAGGTCTTGGTGAGGTAGATACTATCTTAGGCATTAAAATTAAAAGACATGGTGGGGGATTTACTTTATCTCATGCAATCACATTATATTGAGAAAGTAATAAATAAATATAAATATTTAGGTTTTAGGTTTTAATGAAACAATTACTCCATATGATGTTGCACACAAGCTTTCTGAAAATACAGGAAGAGCGGTTGCTCAAATTGAATATGCAAGTGCTATTGGATGTCTTATGTACATCATGCATTGTACTAGGCCTGATATTTCATTTGCAGTTTGTAAGCTTTCAAGATACACAAGTAATCCATGTACTGATCACTGGAAAGGAATTGGAAGAGTTCTTGGATATCTCAAAAGAACTATATATCTTGGATAATTTTATAATTCTTATCCTGCAGTATTAGAAGGGTATACTGATGCTAGTTGGATTACTAGTGCTGCTGATAACAAGTCAACATCAGGATGGATTTATACTATTGGTGGAGGTGTTGTTTCTTGGGAATCTAAGAAGCAAACTTGTATTACGCACTCCACTATGGAAACTGAATTTGTTGCTTTGGCAGCTGCAGGCAAAGAAGCAGAATTGCTGAGGAATTTATTGTTAGATATAGAGTTGTGGCTAGAACCGATGCCAGCCATATCTTTGCACTGTGATAGTGAAGCTACTTTGTCAAGAGAGTTAAGAAAAATATATAACGGAAAATCTCGACATATTAGTTTAAGACATGAATACGTTAGACAATTACTAACGGAAGGAATAATCACAATTTTATATGTGAGGACAAGTGAAAACTTGGCGGATCCATTTACTAAAGGTCTCTCCAAGGATTTGGTGAGAAGAACCTCAACTGGAATGGGGTTGAAGCCACTAAATTAGAGTCACCAAAAATGGGAACCCAACATTTTAACCAGTATCATCCCTAGTATAAATGTTCAATGGGTAATAACAAGTTTCTGATTCGTGACTAGTAAAATTTAATATGAGGGTGAGTTATATACTCATAATGGAGAGGTTGTTATCATATAACAATCTAGGATCTCTACCTATATGAACATTAAGAAGTGGTGCCGCTTCTATATCAAAAGTAAGGCTTGACTTTTGGACATATTCATGAAATTCTAAGACGTAGCACATGGCCATAAATGTGCTAGAATATCTCTATGAACTTTGATTGAAACATGGCATAACTGTGTGTGTAGTATTTTCGGGTTTTACATAGAAATCTTTGTTCAAGCATATAGCCACCATTGATTTCGTTTAATCTTTGAAATATATATACTATGTAAAGGTTCAATTCAAAGAAACACCTTTACTTAAGCATAGAGTTGCTCTTATGAGGATTACATATTTACTAAGCTAAGTGGGGGTTGTTAGTATTTACAAAGCAGCAAGTTCCATGGCCTGCCCATGGGACTCACTGCCCTCTTTCAACATTAGCCACAGACACACCAGCAAGATACATGGGCAGCCCATGGAACTTGCAGTCCTCCTTTTAGAATAAGTCATGGATAATTCTGTGAGTGAAATTGTAAATGTATAGCTTTGTAAATATTAGGAGAGAATGAATCTCACATTGGTTAGAAATAAAACTTGGATAAATATTCAATAACCAAGATTTTTAATCTCAAGTTTTATTTCATTTCCATTTGTTATTTTCTGTAGCAGTTTTATTTTGAAATAAAACTAATTAGTCAGTTTAAATGGAAAGGTATGTTTCTTAGAATTCAAATTTCAAAGGTTTTGAATTCAAAAGTCATATCTTTTGAACAGTAACTTAAATGATGCCTTTATATCTATATATATGCAGGCTTATTACAGGAAATAAACATACAGAAAAACTCTCTTATACTCTCATTCTCATTAACCATTCTTTCAAAGTTCTAGAGGAAGAATCTTCAGGTTTTCCTGCCTGAAAATTCTTGTACATCTCGCTGTATCGTAGAGGTGATTTGCCTTAATCCCTGCAGCAAAATAGTGGGGGGAAATTACACCTTAAAGACAGTGTTTAATCTCACGCAGCGAGACATAAATCTGATTTTTATTCTCTGTCTAAAGTCACTTTGGCCTAACATTTATTCCATCACCTACAAATAAATAAATAAATAAATATTCAAATCAATTGATGCTTATTGACCACTCGTAAACAAAAGCCGATCGAGTTGGTACATGGTGCTCAGGAAAGACATTTCCCTAATGGTTAATAAAATGGAATAAAGTCAGGTAGATTAAGTTAATACATGCATGAGTAGATTGGGTAAGAGTCGATATCGATCCCTGTTAAAGCCAAATGTGAGACGAAATGCTGCAACCTAGCATTGAGCAGGCTGAAAGAACATAGTACATGATATAAATTAATGGCTAAATATAATCTTAACTACTATGTATACACATACTACATTTTTCTTATAGTGTATTCCTTTGGTTCTCCAAGAGATTGCATTTGTTACTGCCATAGGAGGTCGCTGAGCAACTTCCATCTTATAAGCATCAATCTTAATAAACTAAGAATCTTAGCTACTGTATATTGAGGGTAACAAAGTCCATCATTTCATCAATTCATTCATACTGCAAGACATGTCAAACATCATTTTATACTATGTAAAATAATTATAATCACATCTTTCTTGAAGAAGTTGTACATGCTTGCAACAACAACAAAATTATCTCTCAAGATTCCTGTTCCAAGAATGTTTTAATTGAAGTTAGATGGAATTTTTTTTCATCAATCTAGAAACGACTACTCACCCTGTCCCAAAAATAAATACTAAAAAAATTCAAAATTCTTTTGATAAAAAGCATTTTTTTTGTGACATTCATTTTGAGACGGAGATTTTGGGACGGAGGAGTACAATTTTTCAATCCCATATTGCATCAAGCGGAAACCATACAATCAATCACATATTGCATCCAAACAAATGCATCCAATAATTGAAATAAAAAAAATTAATCACACTTTGAATCCAAAAATACAACAAATGCATACAACAAACAAAATACAAATTGCACCTAAATTTCCAACAAATGCATCTAATCTTTGCGATTGAAATTCAACAAACTCATACAACAAACAAAGTACAATTTTATCACTTTCCTTTAACAAATGATACATATATAATGACACAATAGTAAAGAATGGACGCACATCATCATCTAAAGAAGGAAAGATGAACCTGTGCAATTGGACCTCGTAAATCCATTTGGCCTTAATCTCAAACCTAAATCACAGACCATGTAATTGAAAGGCGATTCTTCATCATCTTCAATGGTTGAAATCTTTCTTCTTGCAACTTGTTTTCCCAATCAAAAACCCTAGAAATAGATGGGTCAGCAATTAGGGTTTCTCCGACTTCGACCATGGGAGAAAAGTTATCATCTTAATTCTGATTCTACCAAGGCAAATGGTTGAATTAGGACCGACTGAGCAAGGAAAATGGGGATACTTAGGCTATTTTCTCCGTTTACCTCTGCACATACGCAAGATAGATTAACTAAGTCGAGCTGTCTCCGACATTACCCCTCCGGCATGAGAGTAAGTTAACAAGTCAAGATAACAAATACAAACTATGAAATATGGGGAGATAGGCAGAAGAAAGAACAAGAAGAACTTACATAATGATATTTTTGAGGATACTTATATATTCTCACACATCATGTGAAAGTCACATGTCAAGGACACGTGTCAATCATCCATAAGGTGAGCAAAATGTCTCCATCTATAGATGGCGCCGTCAAATTTATTCCTGACATACTCTTCTTCATTTGATAGGTACAGTGGGCCCCACTTATAACGACATTAACGACCTCTATTCTGTAATTAACGATCTTGATGTCGCCTATGGCGACAACCATCTCATGGGGACATTTCTTGTTGGTCGCGGATAGATACATACTTAGCGAGATATAGGCCTCTTTCTGAAATGATGGACTTTAACGGGATTCTCGTCGGAGGATTCTTGCCCATTCATATAAGAAAGTCGCCGGCCATCTTTGGCTACTCTTGGGCCCATTATCATGAGCCTTGATCCATAATTATCGAATTATGCCTCATACTAACAGGCTGAGCCCAATGTCCATTTTTCACGATCACATCAGTAGCCCCAAAGTTCGAGACCTGGATTATTCATGATCCAGGCGAGAAATTCTAGTTGTCGCTTAAGGTTCCCGCCATTGTCTATTAGTTGGCGAGATATTGGTTTAAGTTGACACCTAATTGGCCACGTGTCACTTTAGGGTTGATGGCATGGATGGTTTGTCAGCGCTGTACTTTCATCTTGGAGTTCGTGCCTTTTAATAATTTGTCTTCAATAATGGGGGAAATTTCAAAATTCGAATATCATTTAATATTTTGAAAAACTCCCCAACACCCTTTCGTCTTCTTTGGTTAATGTTCAGCCCCCAAGCCTATCATTCTCACTTCAGTTACTCAAGCTTTCGAAACTTTCCTTGCAATCTCCGGCGAACCGAATTCCGTTCAAGCTTCCTCTTTGCTATTCAGTCCACTTTTTTCGTTCGATTTCACCATTTTCGTGTTTCCTTTAGCCTCACTTTCACCAAGCAACTCTTTTCAGCCTGTTTGAGGGTGTTTTCGAAGGATTCAACATTCTTTGATGTTTCAGGCCAAAGCTCCGGCCGATCTTCAAGTTTTCAACATTTTCTGCACATTTCCAAGTATAACTTCTAACCCTTCAAAATTTTCACTTTTATTCCAACTCCCCTATCTCGCATGAATGGCTAGGACTAAATCTTGTGCGAGAACCATTAGATTTGGTCAAAACCATAAAAGTGGGGGGTTTTATAGAGTTGACATGGGGGTCTGGGCTCAAATCCCGCGCGAGGATCTCAATGCTATGCTTATACGACATGGGGCTGATGTCGCCATTTTGGATGCCTTAGAAATTAGGGGTCCTCCATATTTACACAAGTCTGTACCCATGAAGATTTTCTTCTCCACTTGGGAACTTTGCACACACATTTGCGACTCCTGCCATCCCCTTTTTAATTCTGACTTTTCAGATACTGACTATCCCGCTGCTTTCAATTTACGTAGTCGTCACTTCTATAAACAGGCTCTCTCTTCCAGTGAACTTGGCGACATGTCTTCTTCCAGCTCTTCATCCAGCCATGATGTCTCTGATACGTTGGCTGCAGAAACCACCTCAAGACATCAAATTTCTCACGAGATCCCCCATTCCCTTGTCGCTGAAATAAGTACCTCCTCTTCTTCCTTAGACTTTCAAACTCCTATCCATGTCAAGTATGGCATTAATCATAATGTCTACCACATTGACCCTTACACTAGCGACATGTTGCTTATCACTATGCGATAAAGAACAGACAGAATTATCATATACATCTCCCAGTTAGAAGTTGGTCTTAGGCTCCCAATAGATCCTTTTATCTCTGCAGTCATGCATAAGGCTCAAGCCGCAGTTGTTGACCTTCACCCCAACGCCATTCGAATTTTCACAAGATATCTGACAATTTGTAGAGCCCTTAGGCATGAACCAACAATCCCTTTGTTTGTCCATCTTTTCGAAGGCTACACTGCGATTTCCAAATAGGATGACACTGTCGAGAACCGCTTATCCATTAAGTACCGAAAACAAAAAAAATTCACCCCACTTCCTCGTAAAGTCCATAATTGGTAAGCTAAACCCATTTTCATTACTTCTCGCGTCGGCAGGAATCATTCTGGTGACCTTCAAGAGATAATCCCCAAGTTTGAGACTAGAAAGGCTTTAGTTTCTGGCGACAATCGCCTAAAAGGTAGAATGTTAAAGGTTCTCGCCGATTCCAATGACACAAGCTTGGCTCTATTTTCCTGGAGGGAAATTCTTTCTCTACCCTCCTTACTACGCCAGGTCGGCCTTTCGGACTTCACATTACCAAGGGATGAATCCCGTGCGACCATTATCCACACTTCTCCTTATCCCGGGTGGGAGCTTCACTCTGGCAATTGCTTTGCTTCTGAATGTGGACCTTGTCAAGAAGAAGGTCGCTGTTGCAATGCCATGTTTGAAGTTTATAGTATGTTTCTCGCCCTTAACCTACCATTCATCTTGTTTCTCTTTATTTCTTTTATGCTAACACTTTCATTACTTTGCATGATTTAGAACCATGATTCTTACAGAGAGGCGGGAAACTTTGTCAAGCGCTGATGGTCACCGTAAGCGGCTTGCTGAATCCCGACAGGCTAGCCTCCTCAAACATCCTGAACTTATAATCCCTATTTCAATCCATGGGGATGACTCTGAGGCAATTGCACGCGAGTAGGGTGTTGCTGCTGCAGAGAAGGCCGCTAAGAAGGCTATTGAGCCTTCTAAAAAATAAATAAAATCTAAAAATCCTTCGTGAGCTTCACCACTTAAGATCAGAGATGAGGTAACTGAGGAGGAAGAAGAAAATAAACAACAAAACACAGATGTTGCTTCTGCTGGGGACCCCACCATCTAGACAACTGACCCAATTAATCCTGCTTTGCTGAAGGAAGTTGGTTCCCGCCCAATCAAGAGAGCTCACCCCACTGAGGATCCACTTCCCTCCAATACTGATGAAGGCACCTCTGGTGATGCCGGCGGCTTCAAGGTCACCAGTTGGCTGCAGGAAGTATTCTAAATGCCTTCTGATGAGGATGGCCTCCTAGAGCTCAGCAAAGAGTTTGGCGACGTTCCTGCCTTGCCTTATCTTGACCTTCACTCCACAGATCCGATCTACAACATGCTTGGGGACGGCATTATCTAACGCTCCAGCGTGCCGCAAAAGGTCACTGAGATCGAGGATTAGGATGAAGACTTCTCCGTGAACGATGCCGACCTTCAGCTCTGCGACGTAAGTCCTTACGCTTTCCACCACTTGCGTCTACTTTGTTTATCGCTATTTTCTAATTATAACTTTGTTCCTTTTTCAACAGATTTCGAGCACTCTTTATGGCTTAAGAAATAAATGTCGTAACTTGAATTCTGAACTGGAGTCTTGCAAAAAATCTCGTAAGCGGGCTCTGGCAGACAAAGAGAGATATAAGAAGTTTTTTCAGTGGGAACAAGATGTCGCCGCCCTTCAAGCTGAAAAATCTAAAGCTGATGAAGCCGTGAAGGCTTATTACCGAGCTAAAAAAGAACTGACTGGCGAGATGGAAACTTAGAGGCTGGGATTGGAAGAGCATAATAGGTGCCTTGCAGCTGAACTTGCCGCTATCATGGAGAGCGACCTTCGGAAAGATGCTTTGATTGCTAAGCTTAATGATGATGTAACTGCGGCTAAATCTAAGGCTGAGCTAGAATCAATAAAGCTGTATGACAAAGCTCTTATTCAAGCTATGAGGGCAGCGGCAGCCAGTTCCATCGAGATTCCTGCCATCACTCCAGAATTAATCGCCAAATGGGGCTCTAAACCTATCTACAGCGACTTCTCTCGCTAATGAAGAGGATGAACTCACTTAGCTTGCCGCTAAAGACGAGCTTTTGGGGAAACCGGTGTGGGAGGTTCCCGCGGTGGCTGAGAATGACGCCTTGACTTTGTGGGCAGATCTCATAGTTGAAAAGAATACTGCACTAAAGACTGCCAAGGATGCCGCCAAGGCTGCTCGAGCTGCCCAATCTGCTCCAACTGATACTGCTTCATCCAGCCTTTGAACACTTGTCCTTTTAAACATTTAGAACAACTTTATATTTGATTTTGGGTCTGTATTAAATAATTTACATTCTGTCTTTTACTGCTTTCTATTACATGGTTGTCGATGTTTGTGACCTTGACTTTGACTTTAATTCCCTCCTTTATGAATGGTTTCCTCCTTTGATATTTGATGCTTTGTTTTCTTTAATCTGTTTTTAATTTTCATCTTTGTATGTCGCCTACTGCATTTTGCTTTTAGTTTATCAAAGATCCACTTTACGACCTTTGACTCCGCATACATACTACTCCCTTCAAAAGAGTGAGGCTTGTCTTTAGGCAGCCTTACTCCTTAGTTATGTTTCTCATGTCTCAGCTTTACTCAGCTTTTTAGCGACTTCTTTTCCTTGTACATCTTAATGCTTGGTACCTTTAAACAGAGTCTTTTTGTGTTTGGTACCTTTAAACTAAGTCTTTCTGTGCTTGGCACCTGTAAGCCAAGTCTTTCTGTGCTTGGCACCTTTAAGCCAAGTCATTTTGTGCTTTGCACCTTTAAGCCAAGTCTTTCTGTGCTTCGTACCTTTAAACCAACTATTTCTGTGCTTGGCACCTTTAAGCCAAGTCTTTCTGTGCTTGGCACCTTTAAGATAAGCCCTTCTTGTCAACCTCCCTCCCTTGCCAATCATCCTTCTCGGGCGGCCTTCTTGGGCGGCAGCCTTCATGGTCGTCATCCTTCTTGGGTGGCAGCCTTCATGGCCGTCATCCTTCTTGGGCGGCCTTCTTAGGTGGCAGCCTTCATGGCCGTCATCCTTCTTGGGTGGCCTTCTTGGGCGGCAACCTTCATGGTCGTCATCCTTTTTGGGCGGCAACCTTCATGGCTGTCATCCTTCTTTTCATCCGTTCTTGCGTGATATCCTCCCGTGCTTGATTTGCGCCCATCGTACATTCGATCATACATTCATTGTTCCATGCAATAGAAGGTTAACATCGTCACTAGTACATATTGGATCTTAGGAAATGCACCTTAGTTAGATAGAGCTTTTAAAAAGCGCTATCTAAGATGTACACTTACATAACGCATCCTCATCTTCAAATTTAATAATCAAGGCAAAAAATAATGATAAAAAAAAATTAATTAACATAGCGCTTATTAGGAAAATGTTATTTTAGTAAAAGCTTACGTACGTAGCGCTTATTAGAAGCTCTATGGCAGTAAACGCTTCTTAAGGGAAGGGGGGTTATTTATTTATTTTTTTGGTTTTTAGAACGCATCTCTCTCTCTCTCTCTCTCTCTCTCTCCTTCCAATTTCGCCGATGTTCTCTCTTCTCTCCCACGACGAGAGCTCGGCTATCCTCTCGTTGCCCTCCCTTCCCAGCAAAACTGATGACCACACACCGACGAGCTTCCCTCCCCAGCCACCGCCATCGCCATCGCCATCGCCATCGCCAACACACTCCAATCTTCGTTGCACTCCCTTCCCAGCAAAACCAGCGACCACACACCGACGAGCTTCCCTCCCCAGCCATCGCCACCACCAACACTCCAATTCAGATCTTCAAAGTATTCTGAGGTTAGTATTATATATTCTCTCTTTCAAATTAGGGTTTATATTTGGGGATTTAGCTATTCTTAAAAAATAATTAGGTCCAATTTTTTTCACTATGTAAGGGTAAGGATTCGCAAATTCTTTTAACTTATCTGATTCCTTTAGTTTGGCATTTATTTGCTTTCAGAAAACATAATGAGCCATTTAAGATTATTAGATGGAAGTGGCTTCGCACCTGTCCCATTGAGGGGTTTACTGTTATACTTGAACCCTGCCATAACCTTGACAAATCTGTAAGTTTATGCCTACAGAAGTATTGAGTCAATTTACCATAAGGCCAAGCTCATGTGGCTAACAACTTCTTGCATTGGAGGTTGGAGAGTCATACGAGATTCTGGTTAGTTGTGGTCGTGCGGGTAAGGACGGGTTGGGAAAGGGGGTAGGCTACTTCTTGTGTAACCTATCATTGATTCCTAGTATATGTGTACAAAACAAAAGAGTGCAGTCAATTAGATGACCATGAGCACTCTAAAATGTAAGTGGACTTTTATTTTTATTTTTTTGGTGAATGCATAAATTGTTGTTGGAACGAACTTCCTGATTTCCATGTTTCTCCACTTTGGCTTTGGTGAATTTGTGAGGCTTAGCTTGAAATTGAGTAGACTCCCATTCATTGTTTTTCTGCTTATGAATATACACTTCATTTATACTTGAATCATCCTTATTTCATATATATAACTGTTTAAACTGCAAGTAAAGACAATAGTTTTCTTTATTTGGTTACTTTGTAGAGATGTTTGAGAATTCATATGCAAGGAAGGTACAATGCAGGATCTTTGCCAATGTTGTCACCAAAATATTCTACTCTAGTTCAGAGTCCCAGCTCCAACACTACTCAGCTTCCTGCATCCACTGCCGTTGTTTGTAAACTTGTGGAATCTGAATCTTATGAAAGTACATCTAGTCCA
The DNA here is from genome assembly GCA_022495995.1 of Adenophora triphylla var. japonica. NCBI lineage: Eukaryota > Viridiplantae > Streptophyta > Magnoliopsida > Asterales > Campanulaceae > Adenophora > Adenophora triphylla. The sequence continues at coordinate 266,101 of JAFEMH010001923.1, forward strand.
TAGTCCGTAGAGGTTAGTTCTGATGTAGTCATCATTCAAGGGTAATGGGACAATCAACTTTGATGGAACTGAAAGAACTGTGAAGGCTGATGGTTCACCTGAGATTAAAATTAATCGGGCACTGGGACTAATAAGATTTAAGATTGACCTATAGTCACTTATTTGTTTATTTAATTATTGGCTCTCAATCCACATTTCTTGTAGGCCTCTTACTTTAGTAAATAAAAACTTCTAGCATAATAAAACTCATTCTCTTTTAACTTCAAGAATAAGTATTGGATCAGAATAAGTAGTATATAGCCTTGAATTCAGCATGTAAGTGGTGATAATTGTTACTGTGTTTTGGGGCTTGGGATGTGTGTGTCTGGTGGAAGGGATCAAAACAACTAACCATGTAACAAGCCCGTAGCTGAGTATCTTCAGTGGTTTTGCTATAATTCCTGGAAAAGATGGGCCTGATATTTCAGCTCTTGAAATTCTCTAGGCACTATAGATGAGTAATAGAAATCTGCACTTGCTTTCCCTTGAGATGTGGATATAGGATATATTTGATGAGAAATTTCTAATTGTTTTTCAATTTTACACTGCTATGATGACTTGACTATGCATGGAGGGATAAGGGATTCCAGATTGATCACACGCAAAGAGAGTATTTGTATTCTGATTGTTCAATTCTGAGAGAAAGTTTGTGTAACGAACAGAACATGAAATGGTTAGAGAAGAACCTACCATCTCAAAATCACTTCATTTGTGTGTTATCATCAATTATAGTATTTTTTCCTTGATACAGGGAGTGGTTATACCTCTATCAAGGAGGCAAGTTATTGCCAGTTTTATTATTGTTTTACTGTTCTTCATCTTGTTTGACAACCTATTGATATCATTGTGGTTTTTAACAGCGAGTTTTGCTTCCAGCATAAGGTTTAGCTGGAAACATTGCTGGAGATCATACAGAAGCTGTCGTTGTCCCTTTGTCTTCAGGTGAGTCAACTGGGGCATGACCTAAGACCACTAAATCCAGCAAGTTGCATGTTGTTGCCCAGCACGTCGATCAAAATAGGTACTGCCTTAGCATCAGGTTCTTTTCAGAATTTTATCAGCTTATTGGTAGTGTAACTACAATAATGTTAAGTTTATATGTTTGGGATTGGTGCAAGAGTTGATTCATGCAAGAAGTATGCAGTGAGAGTGTTTAATTGCTTATTGAGAATTCAAATGCTACCTTTTAAGCTACGATATGACACGTCTTAATCTATGCAATCTCTTTTGGCATTGGAAAGTCTTGGTTTGATGGTTACTTTTTTGTTTATTGACTTCTCCTTATGTCCCTATATGAATGCCTAAATTTGCAAAAAACTTTGTCCCAAAATGAATGTACAAAATTTGGGTGGGGGGGGTTACCAAATCCCCCATCATACAACAAGTTCTAATTGACACTTAGACTTGTGATGCAATATAGTAAGATCATTGAGGGATTTTACGTACTTATGGTAAACTTGATAACGAGAAAATATTGTGCAACAACAAAGCCTTTTATCCCTATAATCGAGGTCGGCTACATGAACAAAAAATAGAATCATATGAGGGTTAAATACATGTATCTGTAACATGTATTTTGTTGCTCTATGTGAGATGGAATATGGTTTATATCTTTCATCCGTGGGACATTAATAGTGCATTCTCTGATTAGTTAAATATATTCTTATAGGTCTCAATGTTCAAGAAAAATTATGACCATCTTGTTCATGTAGCCGACCTTGATTATAGGGATAAAAGGCTTTGTTGTTGTACAATCTTTTCTCATTATCAAGTTCATGTAATACTATATTAGGGGACAAAAGGGATTTGATTCTTTATTGTGCTCAGTTGTAGAGCACTCAAATGTTAGACGGTAGTCCTTTTAATATGGCAAATACATGCAAAGACTGTTGCGTGATAGTGACTTTGGCCTTTGGCAGGGCGGCTGTGGATCTTTCCCCATGCTCTATGAATCCTAACCCCATCCAGAATATTACCCCTTACCTCACGAAAGAAGAATCGTCTTATATAGACCCGTGTTTGTAATAAATCACATTACTCCGTATGTTTGTGTGAAGTGTGTTTTGATTAATTATGCACCTCTTTCTTCTTTAGTCTTGTTTTAGGATCCTGCAAGTATATTTCTCCATTTGACAATTGGTTCAAGCTAGCTATTTATATTAATATTCAGTTTGATAATATGATTGTATTGTTTTTTCTTATTGCTAATCCATGGACTGGAACTATGCAGGTTACTGAAAAACATTTCAAAGATCTAACTTTCTTTCTGTTGAAAGATGAAGATTCTTGTTTCCAGCCTTAAGTTGTCTACACCGACTCTAAAAATGATAGGGACTTGCTTCTGGTAAGCTGCAATTTTAAAGCCTTAGGAATGATGGTTTTGCTTATAATTACTCGAGAGTTAGTTTTTGTTCTCTGGCCGTTACCAAAGAAGTCCATGATTGTTGTCACGTTTGGCTGAATTTCAAACTCATTAGTGATATCAAATTTGGTTTTTTCATGTATATAGTCTCTTCTTCAAAATAGGCCTTGATTACTTCATTACTGATCAAATTTGGTTTTAATGCATTTCTTTTCATTCCGAAATTCTTAATGATGGTAATGAGACATAGCTTAATTTTTGTTATATTCTTCACTTCAGAATTGCAGCTCTTGAGGAACAATCTGCCCTGACCAAGCTAGGACATGCATTTTGGGTTTGGAAACTGAAAAGTATCAGACACCAAGTATTGGAATGGCTCAACAGTATCATACACCAAGTATTGGAATGACTAATCTTTGGCAGTTCTTCATTCTTGATGCCCATTAATTAGACTACGAGATTCTTTGGTTTGTTTAAATTTTTTGTCAAAGTTTCATGTCGTGTGACGGGTGTTAGACTAGTTAGTTTGTAACTCTTGTGGATGATTGTAAGAATTATTATTGGTTCAATAAATGAAAGGTTGATTGTTATTGTTGAATGAAATGTTTTTAGTTCATATTAATTTTTATTTATTTAATTTCTTGATTATAATTCATATAATTTGAAATAGGTGCAACAGGAAAAAAATAAAAATAAAATACAAAATAAAAAATGCAAAATAGCCTTAGATAGCACTTTTTTAAGCGTTATCTAATCTTGTTTTTTGTAAAAAAATTGCTTATATAGCACTTAAAAAACGCTACCTAAGATGATTTTTGAAAATAAAAAAAATGCTTAGATAGTGCTTTTTAAAAGCGCTATCTAAGTTCGTGAGCTTATGTAGCGCACAATAAGCGCTATGCTAACTTGCAAAGCGGTAGCTTAGATAGCTCTTATAAGCGCTATCTAAGCTAAAAAAAAAGCACTATCTAAGCTCAAATCTGTACTAGTGCTTTAAATTTTGACAATTATTGACAAATATCGTGTAAGTATGTCGCTAAGGAGCTTCCGTAATCTTTTCAGTATCACGTCAAAATATATCATTCGGGAATATCAAATTTTACATAACTTTCATCCCTCTAGGACGTACAATAGTCAAAATGTTCAAGTTACAGGAAAAAGTTATATACATTTTGCTATTCTAAAGTATGAGGCAATTGAATAGTTGAAGCATAAACAAAAGTGACAATTCTACTGATAATACCGCTTTAGATGATCTACGCTCCATGCATTCTTGAGCTCCCCCCATCTTTCTTCTTCAGTTGATAAGTTCCCTCTCTAATGACTTTGGTTACTAGGAAAGGACCCTCCCACTTTTTGTTTAACTTTGTGAACCCCGACTTTGGCCCAGTTGCCTCCAAGCTCCTGAGGACCCAATCTCCCACGTTGAATGACCTCTTATTGACCCTCTTGTCATGTTGTGCCTTCATTCTTTGCTTATAATTGATCATCCTCATTCTCGTATTCATTCTTTTCTCGTCACTTAGATAAAGGTCGTTGCAGCGCCTTTGGGCATTCCTAACTTCATCATAGTACGTAACTCTATAATTTAGTAGAGCCATCTCAGCCAACGCCATTGCCTCAGACCCATAAGTAAGTGCAAACGCCGTTTCCCCGGTGAACCTTTCACTGTAGTTCTAACATACCACAAAACAGTCCATAAATCTTCCAACCATGCACCACCTCTTCCTTCCAAGTTCTTGCACAGGGCGATAATGATTTGCTTGTTTTCCACCTCAGCCTGCCCATTACACTGCGGCCTATAAATTACCAACTTCCAATGCTTCACGTTTAACCTCGCACATTTTGCTGAATTTTTTTCCCAAACTGAGTCCCATGATCAGAAATGATTGCCCTTGGTAGCCCGTATCTACCACATATGTTTTCTTGAAGAAACTTTACAACATTGTCTTCACTGATTGTCGTCAGCGCCTTCGCTTCTGTCCACTTGGTAAAATAATCTACAGCGACCACCACATGCTGGCATCCACCGTTGGCATTCAGGAAAGGACCTATCAAGTCGTTTCCCCACATATCGAATGGCCATGTTGCTACAATTGGTGTTTGTTCTGCCACTGGTTGCCTGGGAATATTGCCATGCCTCTGACACTTCTCGCATTTCTTTGCGTAGTTTTCTGCATCTCGCCTCAAACTGGGCCACTAATATCCATGGAATAAAACATTGTTGGCTAATGTTCTCGCTCCACGTTGACCTCCACAAACTCCTTCATGTATCTTGAACAAAACCTTTTCCACCATATTAGGCTCAATACATCTCATGAGCGGCTTCGAAAAAGACCTTCTGTAAAGAATTCCATCCTGAACGGTAAATGATGGATGAGTTTTATACTCATCTATTAGGTATTTTCTAGACTTTTTCTTAGCAAAATCCTTGAGTTTGTTGGTATTTGATATTGTGTTTTTGTGTTTTGTGAAAGACAGTGTTAAATAGGTGGAAAATGCAAAATATAGACCAATTGTGACAAAATTTGGAGCTCCAGTACTTCGAGACAAAAATTACTAAAGTTCAGGGCGGAAGTGCGTAATCAAACCTGAGTGACCAATCTGCAGCTGTCCAGAAGTTAAAAAGCTACTGTGAGATGTTTTGAAGCTGATGGGCTTTTCAGGAATATATGGAACATGGTGGGCAAAATTGAAATCTGTTAAAATACCAGGGACGTTATGAGAAATCAGAATTCCAATAATGCTAGGATTCTGATCCACGCACACACCTGCGGACCCATTTTTAATTATTTGGTTTTCTGATTTACTGGAGATTGCCGAGTAAAAAAAAGGGGGGGGGATTAATTTTAGTTTGAGGAGGAGACTTTTCTTAGGTATTTTTTGGAGATCGAGGAAAAGGGAAGAGATACTTCCAGAATATCATTCCTCATATTTTATTTTTTATTGAAGATTTTAGGGTTCATCAAATTATGATGAACTAAACTTCTTTTTCTATGAATTGGAGGTAACGAGTATCGAATATTTATGCTTGATTATATTTTATAGTTCAATTTATTGTTGGTTTATCAAAAGCTTATCGTTCTTCATCTTCTTTAATTGCAATATTCGTTATTGATATTGTGATTAGGTTTTTGAGTTGGGGTATAAAATAATTGCATGTAAGTGGGTTATTGATACTATTTGCCAACCTTTTGATAATTAAACCTAACGGAGGTTCATTTAGTTGGTATCCTAGGTTTAGATTCATTGTTCTTATGATCTTAACGTATTTCTTAATTGTTGTGTGGACATTATAGAGAATACAACATTAGGGGATAATTAGAATCTGTACGGATCTATATAATTCTGAACGAATCTCAATAAGAATTGACATCATTAATCATACAAGTATAAGTAGGAGATACGAGTGAACCCAATCCATAGATTCTTCTCATATCTGAATTTCGTAAGAATTGTCTGCATTCATTCTTTGCTTTAATTAATTTAGTTTAAAGTCATAAATCAAATCATTTGGTTACTTTAAATTGCTATTTCTCCAATATAGTTCTTTGTGGTTCGACACCCTACTATCGCATATATTACACCGGTAACTTGTGCACTTGCAAGGGTAAATTAAAGAGATCAAGTTTTTGGCGTCGTTGCCGGGGGCTTAATTTAGAGAAATAGTAGTTTATGCTTGGTCGTCTTTCATTGAAACCTATCTTAGTTCCTTTGAACGACAACATAGACAAGATAGAAGTGGGCATTCCCCTCGAAGAAGAACTAGAAACCAAATCTGTGACTTCTACACCGAGGTAGAGGATCTAGAAGTTGAGATTGGGGAAAATGGAGAAAATCCCCAGACCAAAACCATGCGAGAATATGCCCGTCCCAAGATTGATGGGGCTATTTCTTGCATTGCCTTGCCAGCCATGGCAAGAAGGTATGAAATAAAGAACACATATTTTAACATGCTTCCTAGCTTTCACATGATGGCTAAGGAAGATGCATTGAATTTTGTGAGAGATTATCTTAATATCATAGAGTGTCTACCACTCGGGGATTTAAATAATGATCAACTTAGATTAAGATGCTTTCAATTCTGTCTGAAAGATGCAGCTAAAACCTGGTTAATGTCTTTAGCGCCAGGTAGTATAACAACATGGGATCAGATGTAAAACACTTTCTTGAATAAATATTATCCCCATGCTACTTTGTCTGAGATGAGGAAAAAGATTATAGGTTTTACTCAAGAACCAGGTGAGGCCTTTCACGAATCGTGGGAAAGATTTTAAATGTTACTTATGTAATGCCCTCACCATGAGTTTGACCTACACCTGCTAAATCAAGCCTTTTATGACTGGCTATCTCAAATCAACCAAGCCATGGTTGATAATAAAGCAGGTGGATCTGTAGGAGTTAAGACTCCTGAGGGAACAAAAGAATTATTCAAAATGTTGGGGACAAATTCCCAGCAAAAGGGTACTAGGGGTAATGTGCGAGGAGTGTATTAATTGAGTCAAAATGATGACATGTCTAGACAATTAGCTAACTTAACTAAGCAATTTGCGGTGTTAACCACACATATTACTCATAATAACATTAGTGCTGTTCATGATGCATGTTATAATTGTGGTTCATTCTCTCATATGACTAATGCTTGTATTTCTAGTGGACAATTTTCTGAACAATCTGAACAGGAAGGACAGGCCAATGCGATGAATTCTTTTCAACAAAGGCCTCCGCGCAATGACACCTACTCCAACACGTACAATCCATCTTGGAGGAATCACCCCAATCTTGGGTGGAGTAATCAAAAACAACAAAAGCCTCTCCACCCTCCACCTCAACAAGGCCAAGGGAGCTATCAAGAACCAAAACCACAATGGGAAGAAGCTCTGACAAGAATGGCATTAGTGTAAGAGCAAGCTCAAAAACATAATGAGCAGGTTCAAAAACAAAATCAAGCAGCCATTGGGAAATTAGAGACTCAAATAGGGAAAATTGCGGAGGCCTTAAGTGGACACAAGTCATGGACTTTTCCAAGCCAACCCGAGCAGGCGAAAGCCATTTCATTGCGAAGCGGAAAGGTAATCAACAAAGAGGTAACGACTCCTTCTCCTGCTCCATCCCTCTACCCTGTTATGGATATTCCTGCTGAGTATATTGATGCCGAGGAAGAAGGTTTGGGGGACAAATCTAAACAAAAACTTCCATGCCCCAAACCCTATGTTCCCCCTGTACCGTTTCCTGGTAGGCTTTTAAAAAATAAAATGGACAAACAATTTGCAGAGATTTATGACATGTTTACGAAAGTGAACATTAATTTACCTTTGTTAAATGTGATAAAAAATATTCCTTCATATGCAAAATTCTTCAAAGATTTAAACACCAGGAAACATAGGTATGGAAAGAATGAGAAAGTTGTTATGTCTGAGAATGTTAGTGCTGTGCTACAACAAAACCTTCCACCTAAATTGAAGGATCCCGGTAGTTTCATCACTGAATCCCGGGAGGCTAGCCTCTTCAAACATCCTGAACTTATATTCCCTATTTCAATCCATGGGGATGACTCTGAGGCAATTGCACGCGAGAAGGGTGCTGCTGCTGCGGAGAAGGCCGCTAAGAAGGCTATTGAGCCTTCTAAAACGAAAATAAAATCTAAAACTCCTTCGTGAGCTTCACCACTTAAGCTCAGAGATGAGGTAACTTAGGAGGAAGAAGAAAATTAAGAACAAAACATAGATGTTGCTTCTGCTGGGGACCCCACCATCTAGACAACTGACCCAATTAATCCTGCTTTGCTGATGGAAGTTGGTTCCCACCCAATCAAGAGAGCTCACCCCTGCTGAGGATCCACTTCCCTCCAATACTGATGATGGCGCCTCTGGTGATGCCGGCAGCTTCAAGTTCACCAGTTGGCTGCAGGAAGGATTCCAAATGCCTTCTGATGAGGATGGCCTCCTCGAGCTTAGCAAAGAGTCTGGCCATGTTTCTGCCTTGCCTAATCTTGACCTCCACTCCACAGATCCCAACTACAACATGCTTGGGGGCGGCATTATCCAATACTCCAGCGTACCGCAAAAGGTCACTGAGATCGAGGATTAGGATGAAGACTTCTCCGTGAACGATGTCGGCCTTCAGCTCTGCGACGTAAGTCCTTACGCTTTCCGCTGCTTGCGTCTACTTTATTTCTCGCTATTTTCTAATTATAACTTTGTTCCTTTTTCAACAGATTTCCAGCACTCTTTATGGCTTAAGAAATAAATGTCGTAACTTGACTTCTGAACTGGAGTCTTGCGAAAAATCTCGTAAGCGGGCTCTGGCTGACAAAGAGAGATATAAGAAGAAGTTTCTTCAGCGGGAACAAGATGTCGCCGCCCTTCAAGCTGAAAAATCTAAAGTTGATGAAGCAGTGAAGGCTTATGACCGAGCTAAAAAAGAACTGAGGGTCGGGATGGAAACTCAGAGGCTGGGATTGGAAGAGCATAATAGGCACCTTGCAGCTGAACTTTCCGCTATCAAGGAGAGCGACCTTCGGAAATATGCTTTGATTGCTGAGCTTAAGGATGATGTAACTGCGGCTAAATCTAAGGCTGAGCTAGAATCAATAGAGTTGTATGAAAAAGATCTTATTCAAGCTATGAAGGCAGCGGCGGCCAGTTACATCGAGATTCCTGCCATCACTCCAGAATTAATCGCCAAATGGGGCTCTGAACCTATCTACAACGACTTCTCTCGCTTAGGTTATCCCCTCGTTCCTTATGAAGAGGATGAACTCGCTAAGCTTGCCGCTGAAGATGAGCTTTTGGGGAAACCGGTCTGGGAGGTTCCCGCGGTGGCTGAGAATGACGCCTTGACTTTGTGGGTAGATCTCATCGATAAAAAGAATACTGTACTAAAGACTGCCAAGGATGCCGCCAAGGCTGCTCGAGATGCCCAATCTGCTCCAACTGATACAGCTTCATCCATCCTTTGAACAATTGTCCTTTTAAACATTTAGAACAACTTTATATTTGATTTTGGGTCTGTATTTAACAATTTACATTCTGTCTTTTACTGCTTTCTATTACATGGTTATCGCTGTTTGTGACCTTGACTTGGACTTTAATTCCCTCCATTATGAAAGGTTTCCTCCTTTGATATTTGTTGCTTTGTTTTCTTTAATTTGCTTTGAATTTTAATCTTTGTATATCGCCTACTGCATTTTGCTTTGATAGTTTATCAAAGATTCACTTTACAACCTTTGACTCCACATACATACTACTTCCTTCAAAAGAGTGAGGCTTGTCTTAGGCAGCCTTACTCCTTAGTTATGTTTCTCGCGTCTCAGCTTTACTCAGCTTTGTAGCGACTTCTTTTCCTTGTCCATCTTGATGCTTGGTACCTTTAAACCAAGTCTTTTTGTGTTTGGTACCTTTAAACCAAGTCTTTCTGTGCTTGGCACCTTTAAGCCAAGTCTTTCTATGCTTGGCACCTTTAAGCCAAGTCTTTTTATGCTTGGCACTTTTAAGCCAAGTCATTCCGTGCTTGGCACCTTTAAGCCAAGTCTTTCTGTGCTTGGTACCTTTAAACCAATTATTTCTGTGCTTGGCACCTTTAAGCCAAGTCTTTCTGTGCTTGGCACATTTAAGACAAGTCCTTCTTATCAACCTCCCTCCCTTGCCAATAATCCTTCTTGGGCGGCAGCCTTCATGACCGTCATCCTTCTTGGGCGGCAGCCTTCATGGCCGTCATCCTTCTTGGGCGGCCTTCTTAGACGGTAGCCTTCATGGCCGTCATCCTTCTTGGGCAGCCTTCTTGGGCAGCAACCTTCATGGCCATCATCCTTTTTGGGCAGCAACCTTCATGGCTGTCATCCTTCTTTTCATTCGTTCTTGCGTGATATCCTACCGTGCTTGATTTGCGACCATCGTTCATTCGATCATACATTCATTGTTCCATGCAATAGATGGTTAACATTGTTAAATTTTGACAATTATTGACAAATATCGTGTAAGTATGTCGCTAAGGAGCTTCCATAATCTTTTCAGTATCACGTCAAAATATATCATTCGGGAATATCAAATTTTACATAACATTCATCCCTCTAGAACGTACAATAGTCAAAATGTTCAAGTTACAGGAAAAAGTTATATACATTTTGCAATTCTAATGTACGCGGCAATTAAATAGTTGAAGCATAAACAAAAGCGACAATTCAACTGATAATACCTCTTTAGATGATCTACGCTCCATGCATTCTTGAGCTCCCTCCCCATCTTTCTTCTTCAGTTGATAAGTTCCCTCTCTAATGACTTTGGTTACTAGGAAAGGACCCTCCAACTTTTTGTTTAACTTTGTGAACCCCGACTTTGGCAAAGTTGCCTCCATGCTCCTGAGGACCCAATCTCCCACGTTGAATGACCTCTTATTGACCCTCTTGACATGTTGCGCCTTCATTTTTGCTTATAGTTGATCATCCTCATTCTCGCATTCATTCTTTTCTGATCACTCAAATCAAGGTCGTTGCAGCGCCTTTGGCCATTCCTAACTACATCATAATAGGTAACTCTATAAGTTAGTAGAGCCATCTCAGCTGGCGCCATTGCCTCAGACCCATAAGTAAGTGCAAACGCCGTTTCCCCGGTGAACCTTTCACTGTAGTTCTAACATACCACAAAACAGTCCACAACTCTTCCAACCATGCACCACATCTTCCTTCCAAGTTCTTGCACAGGGCGGCAATGATTTGCTTGTTTGCCACCTCAGCCTGCCCATTGCACTGCGGCTTATAAATTGCCGACTTCCAATGCTTCACGTTTAACCTCGCACATTTTGCTGAATTTTTTTCCCAAACTGAGTCCCATGATCAGAAATGATTGCCCTTGGTAGCCCGTATCTGCCCCATATGTTTTCTTGAATAAACTTTACAACATTGTCTTCACTGATTGTCGTCAGCGCCTTTGCTTCTGTCTACTTGGTAAAATAATCTACAGCGACCACCACATGCTGACATCCACTATTGGCTTTCGGGAAAGGTCCTATCAAGTCGTTTCCCCACATATCGAATGGGCATGTTGCTACAATTGGTGTTTGTTCTGCCACTGGTTTCCTGGGAATATTGCCATGCCTCTGACACTTCTCGCATTTCTTTACGTAGTTTTCTGCATCTCGCCTCAAACTGGGCCAGTAATATCCATGGAATAGAACTTTGTCGGCTAACATTCTCGCTCCACGATGACCTCCACAAACTCCTTCATGTATCTCGAACAAAACCTTTTCCACCATATTGGGCTCAATACATCTCATGAGCGGCTTCGAAAAAGACCTTCTGTAAAGAATTCCATCATGAACGCTAAATGATGGATGAGTTTTATACTCATCTATTAGGTATTTTCTAGACTTTTTCTTAGCAAAATTCTTGAGTTTGTTGGTATTTTATATTGTGTTTTTGTGTTTTGTGAAAGACAGTGTTAAACAGGTGGAAAGTGCAAAATATAGACCAATTACGGCGAAATTTAGAGCTCCAGGGACTTCAGACAAAAATTACTAAAGTTCAAGGGGCAGAAGTGCAGAATCTGAAACTGTGTGACCAATCTGCAGTTGTCCAAAAGTTAAAAAGCTATTGTGAGATGTTTTGAAGCTGATGGGCTTTTCAAGAATATATGGAACATGGTGGGCTAAATTGGAATCTGTTAAAATACCAGGGACGTTATGAGAAATCAGAATTCCAATAATGCTAGGATTCTGATCCTCGCACACACCTGCGGACCCGTTTTTAATTATTTAGTTTTCTGATTTACTGGAGATTTTCGAGTAAAAAAAAGGGGGTGGGGGATTAATTTTAGTTTGAGGAGACTTTTCTTTGGTATTTTTTGGAGATCAAGGAAAAGGGAAGAGATACTTCCAAAATATCATTCCTCATATTTTATTTTTTTTATTGAAGATTTTAGGGTTCATCAAATTATAATGAACTAAACTTCTTTTTCTGTAGATTGGAGGTAACGAGTATCGAATATTTATGCTTAATAATATTTTATAGTTCAATTTATTGTTGGTTTATCAAAAGCTTATCATTCTTCATCTTCTTTAATTGCAATAGTCGTTATTGATATTGTGATTGGGTTTTTGAGTTGGGGTATAAAATAATTGCATGTAAGTGGGTTATTGATACTATTTGCCAACCTTTTGATAATTAAACCTAACGGATGGTCATTTAGTTGGTATCCTAGGTTTAGATTCATTGTTCTTATGATCTTAATGTGTTTCTTAATTGTTGTGTGGACATTATAGAGAATACAACATTAGGGGATAATTAGAATCTGTACGGATCTATATAATTGTGAACGAATCTCAACAAGAATTGACATCATTAATCATACAAGTATAAGTAGGACATACGAGTGAACCCAATTCATAGATTCTTCTCATATCTGAATTTCGTAAGAATTGTTTGCATTCATTCTTTGCTTTAATTAATTTAGTTTAAAATCATAAATCAAATCATTTGGTTACTTTAAATTGCTATTTCTCCAATCTAGTCCTTGTGGTTCAACACCCTACTATCGCATATATTACACCAGTAACTTGTGCACTTGCAAGGGTAAATTAGAGAGATCAAGTTTTTGGTGCCGTTGTCGGGGACTTAATTTAGAGAAATAGTAGTTTATGCTTGGTCGTCATTCATTGAAACCTATCTTAGTTCCTTTGAACGACAACATACACAAGATAGAATAGGGCATTCCCCTCGAAGAAGAACTAGAAACCAAATCTGTGACTTCTACCATCGAGGTAGAGGATCCAGATTTGAGATTGGGGAAAATGGAGAAAATCCCCAGACCAAAACCATGCGAGAATATGCCCGTCCCAAGATTGATGGGGCTATTTCTTGCATTGCCTTGCCAGCCGTGGCAAGAAGGTATGAAATAAAGAACACATATTTTAACATGCTTCCTAGCTTTTACGGGATGGCTAAGGAAGATGCATTGAATTTTGTGAGATATTATCTTAATATCATAGAGTGTCTCCCACTCGGGGATTTAAATAATGATCAACTTAGATTAAGATGCTTTCAATTTTGTCTGAAAGTTGCAGCTAAAACATGGTTAATGTCTTTAGCGCCAGGTTGTATAACAACATGGGATCAGATGTAAAACACTTTCTTGAATAAATATTATCCCCATGCTACTTTGTCTGAGATGAGGAAAAAGATTATAGGTTTTACTCAAGAACCAGGTGAGGCCTTTCACGAATCGTGGGAAAGATTTAAACTGTTACTTATCTAATGCCCTCACCATGAGTTTGACCTACACCTGCTAAATCAAGCCTTTTATGACGGGCTATCTCAAATCAACCAAGCCATGGTTGATAATGCAGCAGGTGGATCTGTAGGAGTTAAGACTCCTGAGGAAACAAAAGAATTATTCAAAATGTTGGGGGCAAATTCCCAGCAAAAGGGTACTAGGAGTAATGTGTGAGGAGTGTATGAATTGAGTCAAAATGATGACATGTCTAGACAATTAGCTAACTTAACTAAGCAAGTTGCGGTGTTAACCACACATATTACTCAAAATAACATTAGTGTTGTTCATGATGCATGTTATAATTGTGGTTCATTATCTCATATGACTAATGCTTGTATGTCTAGTGGACAATTTTCTGAACAACCTAAACAGGGAGGACAGGCCAATGCAATGAATTCCTTTCAACAAAGGCCTCCGCGCAATGACCCCTACTCCAACACGTACAATCCATCATGGAGGAATCACCCCAATCTTGGGTGGAGTAATCAAAAACAACAAAAGCCTCTCCACCCTCCACCTCAGCAAGGCCAAGAGAGCTATCAAGAACCAAAACCACAATGAGAAAAAGCTCTGACAAGAATGGCATTAGTGCAAGAGCAAGCTCAAAAACATAATGAGCAGGTTCAAAAACAAAATCAAGCAGCCATTGGGAAATTAGAGACTCAAATAGGGAAAATTGCGGAGGCCTTAAGTGGACACAAGTCAGGGACTTTTCCAAGCCAACCCGAGCAGGCGAAAGCAATTTATTTGCGAAGCGGAAAGGTAATCAACAAAGAGGTCACGACTCCTTCTCCTGCTCCATCCCTTTACCCTGTTATGGATATTCCTGCTGAGTATATTGATGCTGAGGAAGAATCTAAACAAAAACATCCATCCCCCAAACCCTATGTTCCCCCTGTACCGTTTCCTGGTAGGGTTTTAAAAAATAAAATGGACAAACAATTTGCAGAGATTTATGACATGTTTGCGAAAGTGAACATTAATTTACCTTTGTTAAATGTGATAAAAAATATTCCTTCATATGCAAAATTCTTCAAAGATTAAACACCAGGAAACATAGGTATGGAAAGAATGAGAAAGTTGTTATGTCTCAGAATGTTAGTGTTGTGCTACAACAAAACCTTCCACCAAAATTGAAGGATCCCGGTAGTTTCATCATTGACATTTCTTTAGGGGATTCTCAAAAGGTGAAGGCGATGTTGGATCTCGGTGCTAGCATCAATCTTATGCCTTTTTCTTTCTATAAACAATTGGGATTGGGAGCCATTAAGACCACTACAATTTCCCTGCAACTCGCAGACAATTCTGTTAAATATCCAATGGGCATCATAGAGGACTTTTTGGCTTAGGTTGATAAATTGATAATACCAGTTGATTTTGTAGTGCTTGAGAAGGAAAAATCTATTGGTAAGTGAACGTACGCCCCCGTTCGCATGCAAAAAGAATGTGAAGTTTTAAGAAAATGGAATTTTTTAAAAAATGGGACGTTTTAAGAAAAGAGGGAGTCGCCACGCCATGTTTTAAAAGGTACACTTTGAAAAACCAAGAAATGGAAAGGGTTCGGGGGTCAGATTACATCTTGCGAAGAACCGAGAGTTGACCCAAGATGCCCCTATACAAGGGTCTTTCTAATGTTCAACATCCAAATAATTCAAAAAGTGTGTGCATTGTGTGAGACGAAAATGTGTTTATGTGCATTGTTTTTATTGCGAGACAAACAGAATACAACTTGTGAGCTATTTAAGGGGGAGCCACAACCCCAATAATAATGAATTTGAAAGGTACATACATTTGGAAATTGACCTCTGTAAATGGCCTATAGTGTCGCATGACACATGACCTAGGCTGGCTAGGTGTGTCGCACGATAGGATAGGTCATCTGTAGAGGTTTCACAAGAGAAGCAATTATATGGAGGAATTGATAGATACATAAGAAACAAAACACCAGCTATAGGTCACAGAGACCAACTAATTACTCACAAGTTGAAATTGATCTCTGAAGTATGGTTAGATCTGTCGCACGACACATGATCTATTATGGCTAGATCTGTCGTACGGCAGATCATGCCATCCTGTAGAGGTTTCACAAAGCTATTTATGAAGGAAGATCAGAGGAAAATTGAATATTGCCAGGGGATATAACCAGGTCACAGAGACCTCATGAAGAGCTACCAACGCTCAAATGAGTATGAATATGGATAATTCATACTCATCTTCATGTTTAGACCAAAACCACATAGAAGAAGCAAAATCAACAGAAGATATGTGTATTCACGTAGATATTGAGATAATCAGGGACTAAAACATGCAATCCTAAGCATAGTATGAAAGATCTAGCATAGCAAGCATGGCAATCATACTAGATTAATGAAGAGAAAGAGAAAGAAGAGAAAAATGAGCTATTACCCTTGTAGACCACGATCTCTACACTTAGTCAGTGTAGAGAACCTTCAGAAACAGCTTCAAATACATGGAATTAGAACTTAGATCGATCCAAGGTGTGATTTCTAAAGATGTATAATAGAAGTGTGTGTTAGTGTGTGAGAGTGAATGAGATTTGGATGAGAGAGAGAGGATTGTGAGGTGATAGGATGGTTTTTGAGAGTATTTTGGCAGGGTAACAGTAGGAGTAATCGATCAGCCTCTTAAATGGGAGGAGGAGCCTCTGATTTATAGCTGCTGGAAATGGCCAACAGTGTCGCACGACAGGATGAGCCATAACCGCTTTTTTTCTAGAAACATGCAAGGTGGCAGACTGGAAGGCTCTTTCCAGTGAGGTACTGTCCAAATTCATTATTCCTGGCAGGTCCTTCCTTGCTTGGAAAGTCATGAAAAGTTCTCGAATTGCCCCTAAACTTTATGAAAGTTTGGGGAATTGCCAGAAAACTTTAATTGGAAGGCAGGAGCCAGATTTGGATACTTACAGAAGCCCCTCGGCAACGGTACTTACAAAGCAAGTGGGGTTGTCGATAAAAGTGAGAATTCAATCTGGCGAACTGCCGAGATGGAATGGGATTGGGTGACCAAGGAGGTCGAGTGGCTGAACCTTTGGAAGGCTACCTACGTATCCTGAAGAGGAATCAAGGCAAATCGTAGTTCTGGGAAATGAGGATGTGTGGTGTCTCAAACCAAATAAATGATGAAGATGACTATTATGGGGAAGTCACCCGAGAGATTTGACTATTTTGGGGAAGTCACCCGAGGAAATTTGACTATTTTGGGGAAGTCACCCGAGAGATTTGACTATTTTGGGGAAGTCACCCGAGAAATTTGACTATTTTGAGGAAGTCACCGGGGAAATGCCAGGGGCAAAAATAGTAAAATAAGCCCCAGGGGCAGAAGTGGAAATAAACCATAAGGGTAAGAATTGATAACAACAAACCACAGGGGTGAATTGGGAAATTGGTCAAAGAGGCACAATATGTCGTACGACATCATAACCCAGGTGAACAGACCCTTATAAAGTCAAACCGTCGTCATTTGAAACCCACAAATTTGAGAGGGAGATGAAAAGAGAGTAAGAAAAGAGAGGCGATAAAAGAGAAATTGATAGAGAAATCGAGAGAAATCAATAAATTGGAGTCCGATTCGGTTGAAACGATGCCTCCCAGATTGCGCACTATAAAGAAAGCTCTACAACATGCCGAATTGGCGGCTCAAAGGAAGGGTGTTCAGAGAAACCAAAGGCCATTCTTCCCGCAAGCTCCGAGAGGAGACTTCTACCCACAGCTCAACGAACACACCTCCGCTGAGAAAAAATCTGTGGTATGAATTAATCTGCAATCCTTGTTA
This sequence comes from Adenophora triphylla var. japonica, assembly GCA_022495995.1. Lineage (NCBI taxonomy): Eukaryota > Viridiplantae > Streptophyta > Magnoliopsida > Asterales > Campanulaceae > Adenophora > Adenophora triphylla. The sequence goes on from JAFEMH010001923.1 coordinate 283,561, forward strand.
GGTTTTGAAAAATTATATTTTTTTTTATTTTGGATGAATCTTGATTAGAAATAGATTTTGCATGCTAAAATTAATAAACTAAAATCTGAAATTGCATGTGAATAATGAACTAATTGCATGAATTGAACTAGGGAATATGACTATGAATGCATATTTTACATTATATGAATTAACCTAATTTTGTTTGAAAAAGTGAGACGGACTCAAAAGTAAATAACAATTTTGATGTAAATTGGGATAGACCCAAAATTAACACTAATGTTTTTTTATAAAAAGAATGGGACTGACCCAAGGGAATAAGGATGATGAAAAAGTGAGACGGACTCAAAAGAGTAACATTGATTTGGTGAAAAGGTGAGACGGACTCAAAAAGAAATAACAATTTTTGATGTAAATTGGGACGAATCTGAAAGAAGAAAAAAAAATGAAGTATGATGGAAATTGGGACAGACCCAAAGAAGGATAATGATTTTTGTTTTGCTATCATGACATAATTTTATGAACATAATGATATTAAATGAGATATTAATACCTGTGTTGTGTTTACCTGCAGGGATTGCGCACAAGAGGCTCTCCGGAGGTGATTGGCAGATTATGGGAGAGTTTACCGGGCAGCCAGGAGCAGACACATTCGCCTAAGGGCATGATATACACTGCCGAGTTGGGGAAATTCTTTGAGATGGTGAAGGCCATCGGGGATACACAGAGGAGCGCGGAACTGGTTAAGGCGCTCAGGCAGTTCTGGTGGGAGACTACCCATTCATTTTACTTCTCCTGGGGCGAGGCGACGATCACACCCTATGACTTCGCAGCTATCACGGGATTGCCATTCACAGCTGAGCCCCTCTATGTAGTTGAGCCTGCACCTGTTGTTGAGTCAGAGCTTATTGTAGATGCGGACCTCATGGGACTACTTGGTTTCGTTCCCCAGGATAAGAAGTCGGATTGAGGAACAGAGCAGAGGTTATCCTGCGGTGTTTGATGATTCGGTCGATAGCCGGCTTAGAGCCGAGAGACTGGTGAGAGCCTTTGTATGGGCTGGTTTATCTGATATGTTGTTCATCAACAGCGCTTCCACTGCCCTGATTTCATTGCTTGAGCTTCTGAGAGCCTAGGAGACTGTGGGGACCCTGTCTTGGGGCGAGGCAGGTTTAGCTGAGATGTATATGGCTTTAGATGACGTCAGTAGGGGGAAGGCGATGACCTTCAACTGCTGTCACATGGAATTTGAGGTAGTCTTTCATCTTGACTTCTTCTCTTTTGCACATTTCATTCTGTCATTCAATATCATTATTACTTCTGTATTCTAAATTACCTGTTTTGATTTTTTTTTAGGCCTGGGCTTATGAGATCTTTGGCTACTATGCATGGCAGATCAAGGATGAGTTCCCTGCTACCACTTTCCCTGCTCTCGGATGATGGGTGAAGGATACCAGGAGATAGACTAGGATGGCTGGGGTGAGATGCAGGATAACGGCCTCGTATAGGGACACGCTGACATGCTTGAGAGGGGTTCCTCAGAGATTGACATTATTCCCATGGACGGCCTGTATGATGATCAGGGTTTCGATTATGCTGCGCACCTGACGGAGTGTCGCAAGCTTCTAGTGGGTTTATCTGGGGATGCTCTATACCTGTGAGAGAGATTCTATAGACAGCACGGGCTAGACAGAGTTGCTCAAGTTCCCGTTGATCCTCCGAAGGATATGTGGTTCCCTCGGAAGTTGGAGGATATAGCCACTTTCATTCAGGGTGATGGAGCTCATAATCATATTGAGCAGGGGGAGGATTACACTGCGTATGTTGCAGAGAGGCTACGGTCACCGCAGGTGATAGCAGGGTATGGTGCTCAGAGCATGGGACCGTCATCAGGATTTGTAGGGAGACCCCTTTTACCTCCTCCAAACATTGACCATCAGGACGGTGATCGCGTGAGGAGAGCTACCATTGACATGGGCCGGATTCATCCTCACTTCCAGCTTCCTGAGGGCTCTAAATCTGTGAGTATCACCTTTACTTCTTTAGCATTTGTACCTGTTAGCATCCCCCTTTATTATCACAAACTGTCTCTTAGTCTCATTTGTTGTCTGATTGTATCAGGTCTCAACCCAGTCCTATACACAGTTAGCTCAAGCTTATAAGGGAGTTTTAGACATGATTGAGCAGCTACATTGGAGTGCTCAGTTCTGGAAGGAGCAATATAGATCCCAAATTTCAGATGATGACTCCTCTCCTAGCCAACCGAAGAGGAAGAAGACTCGAGTTGACGCGGAGATGAGCGGATCGAGGAGATTTCGGAGCAAGAAACCTTCATATACTCTTTCCAGCTCAGAGGACGAAAGTGACGATGATGATGACGATGATGATCTCCCTACTGATCCACACAATCTTGATACCACCGTTGTTCCTGTGGCCGATAAATTCTATCGCGTAGACACCGTGGCTTATCAGGCTCCTACTGATGATCCTGACTTTGTACTTCCAGAGGAGGAGGAGGAGGGTGACGGAGAGGGCATAGATAATTAGGATGAGGATGATGGAGAGCAGTCCCCGTGATCATACTATGATGTTTTTTTTTACTATTGTACCCTGTGGAGGGGAAACACTCAATTTTCTTTGCTATTTTTGCTTTTAGTTAGACATTAATTGTTATTATTTTCATCTGGATTTAAAGTTAGTACTTACACAAGTCCTTTATTGGTATTTTGGAAAAAAAATGGGGTGGTTGTAAGATAAGTATTTTATGTTATGGTTTATGGATTGTATATGTGCATAAATTGTATGTGAGTGAGTATGGAGTGAGTTTGTGGATGTATATGGTGTATGGATACCTCTCCCATGCGTTTGCATTCTGGTATATGGGGTGAATATGTGAATATGTGTGTATGGAATGTATATTGCAGCAACAACGAGTTGGGGTGTGCCCTGGGAATGCAGATTTACAAAAACTTTGCTGATGTCTGAAAAAGGCCAGGAGTGTCGTGCGACCAACTAAGCCCTACTGACATGCTTCTTGTTGGCCAAGCTATAAAATCAAGACACCACCTTTACACGAAAACTAGAATAACAACAAACCCAATCAGAACAGAAATCAACTTTCATTGCCTATCAACATCAAAGATTGAAACTTTAAATCACTATGGGGCATTACAACACAAAAATTGCATTCCGAGAGCCTCAATTTCAGCAAGATATCATCGAAATCACCCGCCTCCATCAGAAACAAAACCGGACACTTATCAACAAGAGATATGGCCTGTCTTGCATTTGGTCGCTGAAGGATTAGAGAATCGACTGGGAATTGCTCCGAGCAGCATCGTCATTCTGGGATTTGGAGCGACATGTGTTCACCCTATCGTACAACGATCTGACACCAACGATGGAGGATTTTCGAGCATTGACTGGATTAGCTGAGTCGAGGACTGTGGCATTTCCACGAGACAGATGATCAGTTACAGAGCAACTATCAAAGTTCTTTGGATTATCAGCAGACCAGGTATCGGACATTGTCATTGATGATAGATTCATAGACTTGAGTCAGATAGCCAGATTGAGTCAGACCAGCCCCAGACTATTTGATTTATCCACATCCTTAGATATATTCATGTTACTCATTTTGTCTACGCACTACTTCTGCGGCTACATAGGAGTGCGTCCAGCTACACTGTTAGAGATCGTCAGGCAGCTGAGAGGTGATCAAGGAGTTGACATCCGGCATATTCAGTCTAGACAGGGATTGATGGACATCATTCCACTGTTGCTAGCAGAGACATACCATGGCATTGATAGATTAGCCGGAGGATCTGAGTACATGGGTGCAGGCAACCCCAGATTACTATCATTGTGGCTGTATGAGAGATTGTGATTGATCTTGCCACTGCCAGAGGGACAGACGGCATTGCCTTGCGTGACTGGACAGCGCAGGATATTGAGGGATGCAACTACTAAGAGTTGGCACAGGAGGTTGACCCGATATAAGACCGCAAACCTGTACTATTGGATTCCGGCATGGGGATTGCAGACTATGAGAGATATTCAGGACGAGTCAGTGATTGTCCGAATACCGGGACTACATGTATCATCCTTTTGCATACCTTCTCTAGTGAGCAGATAGTACGGATACCCACAGCAGACCATTCGGACTTTGAGAGAATAGTTGACGACTAATACCCTGCCGATGGTTATGACTGAACCTCAGACTACACAGTTCTTTGGTAGAGCACTTCTAGAGGGCTTTCTTCCGATACGACCACTACTCCGTCAGACTAGAGGTATCACATTTCTGACCACCGAGTATCTGATATGGTACAAGGTGCAGTAGGGTCCAGTACAGCTAATGATAAAGGCTCGACACCGAGATTATTTTGGGGCAGACTATTCTTCCAGCTGGACATTCAGAGTCACAGAGGCCAAGAGCAACCCTGATGACATCACTTGCGACATTGCAGTAGATTATGAGAGACTGGAGCTTCGGAGAGCTACCTTGAGAGATGACCCCGAGGTGATGGCACGGAGACATCCTTGAGACAGGAGAGAGTAGCTAGAGCAGTAGTGAGAACTATTGGACTGATTGATCCACAGGCTCGCATCATACCTGAGCCAGGACGAGTTCAGACTGACCTCGTTCCCAAGCCAAAGACCTCCCGGGGACCAAGAAAGAGGAAGAACAGAGATTCTAGTTCGGGAGCGGGAACGAGTACCTAGACGCTTATCTGGGAAATGAGACCTTTTTTCTGAGGCACATGACGCTTTTCTGAGAAATGAGCATCCCCAATTGCCATTGCAGACACACATAGATGTTTATGATTTTGAAATTTTATTGTCTTTTATTCGCAGCAGGTTATATGAGTCGAGAGCAGACCGTGCTTGAACTCATCAAAAAGAATATTAACTTTTAATGAATAGTGAATAGCTATGGAGTTGTAATCAAGACACATCTTAGCAATTTTAAAGCACAATTGTTTGACAAGATTTGGTATTTATATTGTATTTTAGACCAAACCACAAGTGGTTGCCGACGTTCCCCTATTACAAAGAGAACTAAGGGGCTCAGGTCTCCGTAGTTTGATTCAATTATTTTTGGTGTTTGAGAAAGGAAAGATAGAAGAGGGACATGGTGCAACCCTTTTTTTTACCTAAACTACCCATTATTAGGGTTTTCAGTCTAGTTGGGTATATTCTTTTAGCACCGGGCGTGCCCTATTTTTTATATGGACTGTCTTTTGGGAGGTTTTCAGTCTCATATGGGACAATTTTATTGCGCCTATTATTCATTTTTTATTTAGTTTCTTTAAACAAAGGGGAAGACTCGATCATATGTAGTAACGTCGCAGCTTGTCGCCGTTGACCGGGTGCACGAACGGATTTCCATCCAAATCCTTCAATTCCATAGCTCCTCTGGAGAAAATCTTCCTTACCACAAACGTACCAACCCAAACAGGTGCCCACTTGCCCAATGAACTGCTTTGATTTGACGGCATCATTTTCATAACCAAGTCGCCAACTTTGATGTCCCGAGGCTTCACCTTTTTATCAAATGCATGAGCCATTCTCTTTTGGTAAGCCCGAGTATGCTCTATAGCCTTTAGTCTGCACTCGTCGAGAAATGCCAGCTCATTGTATCTGTTGGGTTTTATCGGTCCATACGCAGCGGAATTAAGCATCAAATTAACACAAATCCCAAGCCCTAAGATCCGTTCTATATGATTAAATTGAATTCCTATGAGATAGAGTTTACCAACCTTAATTGCTTTCCGATCTTGAGCTATCGAACAATTTATTGGTGTGATTTTGAATCACAATCTTCAATCTTCAAGAACCTTTCAATCTTCAGATTGGAATCTAGGCCTTGATCGTCAAACGAGCAAAGACCCTCTATTGTTGTATCCACACATAAGAATGAACCAAGAACAGTTCTTGTGAATTGCTAGATTCTTAAACCTATGGAAGAATATTGAGAAACCTTTTTGGTGATTTTCTTTCTTGAAAATTCGGCTCAATTTCGGATGTTTACAGACTCATATTTATACTACTTTAGTATTTAGAGTTTGTGCCCTAATCAAATTAGGAAACAAGTGTAAACCGCCTCTGTGGCTTGTTATGTGGCGTGACAAAGGTTGCCATATGGCTAGGTATGTCGCGTGACAAAGGTTGCCATATGCAGGAACTCTCAATCATTCTTCCTTTGGTTTAACCAATTCATTCTATTTGTGTGTGACCCAATATGATTATATTATGTTGGAAATGAGTTCGCTCATATCGACTCTCATAAGACATAAGCGGACTCTAGCAAGCCATTATGTCTACCCAAATAATATAACGTAAGAGTTCACGTTTCCAATGGTACACTTCCATTTCTCCCTTTGTCTCACGATGTTATATTAAACACAAGTCATGGTCCACATCAACTTGTATCTGTTCAATGCTTTCTCGATCTTGAGTATAATGATATTCCAATCGCATTGGGGTGTGGCCACACACTTTCCATCATTATCACTCATCGAGGGGCCCAAGCAAAACATCTCTCTTTTGAGGGACAAATTCCATCTTGACTTATCATCCTTCCCATCATGAATCCGATCATGCCAAAGATAGCCTTTATAAATATCGTGTAAAGATATCGTTTGACTAAAATCAAACATGACTTTCATCATATGTAAGGTCATGATAATCTCAGGTCTAGGGACTAAATGAAGTGACCATATGAGATTTAATTATGACATTTGACCATGACATAAATCTCATACGGGTCAAGTCCAGTCACTTGTTCTCTAACAAGTACCCATAATTTCAATGTGCATCTCTATGCATATAATCATCATATGATTATCCATTGACAATTATACTAATTATTCTCTTAATAATCGAGGACGGAGATTATTATAATAAATATGTAAACTATATAATAATCAAATAATAAACATAAACAATAAAGATGATACGTAACGGTTCTTAGTTAAACATAACTAAAGCCTAGGGCATTACACCAACAGCCTCCCACTTGCAAGAGGCTCCATTTATGTATCGATTACTCATGGACTTAACATGACCATCATGCTTCTGCCTGTGCGAGGGCCTTTGTTAGTGAATCCCTTATATCATCATCGGTTGATACTTTGTATATCTTAACGTCTTCTCATTCTTTATGAATTCCTCGAAGAACGTCTAAGTGAGTGTTTGGATCATTGTTGTGACCTTGGTTCCATTGTTTGCACAAGTGGCACCACTATTGTAATAACAAAAGTTTCACCGATTAGTGATACTTGGAACATTTCCAAAACACTAATGAACTTTTGATCCAAACTGCCTCTTTTAGCCACATCATATGTTGCTAAATTCGGCCTTAGTAGTAGAATTGGCTACAATTTCTGCTTGGAACTCTTCCAATCAAAACTGCACCTCTAATTAGCATAAACACAAATCATAATTGCGATTTTAAAATAACTTTGTCAGTTTGGAAGCTAGTCATCTATGTAACTTCTTACAACATGATTATCTTCCAACCTTTCAAATCCCAAGAACGTATCCTTAGTTCTTATTAAGTACTTAAAGATCATCTTGACTGCCATCCAATGGTTCACATCAGGATCATATTGGTATCGACTCATCATGCTCAGAGCATATGAGATGCCGGGTCTAGTATAAATCATGGCATACATGACAGATCCAAATGCCGAAGCATATGGAACTTCATTCATTTCCCTTTTCCTCATCAGTTGTCATAAGACAATGAATATTGCTAAGAGAAATACCATGACCCATTGACAAGCTACTCTTCTTAGATTCTTCTAAGAACCTTGTCAATGTGAACACTTTGACTCAAACCAATTTATCCTTCTAGATCCATCTCTATAGATCTTGATGCCAAGGATGTAAGCGGCCTCACCCATATCTTTCATTGAGAAAACTTTCCTTGACCAAGACTTGACGAGTCTTAAGTGTCGAAACTTGTTTTTCCAATGAGTAAGATATCATTGTAATAAAACAGTAGATATAATACTTCGCTCCCACTGAATTTCATGCATACACAAGATTCATCTTTGTTCTTTGATGAAGTCAAACTCTTTGATCAATTCATCAAAACGAAGATTCCAATTCCTTGAAGCTTGCTTCAACCCATCTCATGGATCTTTTGCAACATGCATACTCTATTAGAGTTTCTTAGATCGACAAACTATTTGGGTTGTGTACTATACATAACCTTAATAATCTTTACATTTAAAGAAAGCCATTTGACATCCATTTGTCATATCACATAGTCATAATATGTGATATTGGCAATTGAAACTCTAACAGACTTCGGCATTGTAACTGGCGAAAAAAGGTTTCAACATAGTCAATACTATGAATTTGCCTAAATCCCTTTGTTACAATCCGTAGTCATGAAAGTATACATCTTCACATCCATGTCAGTCTTGAAGACCTACTTGCCCCTTTAGTTTGTACAACTTCAGGTAGCCCAATCAAGTTCCAAACTTGATCATCGAACATGGATTGTAATTCGAACTTCATGGTTCCTAACCATTTATCCAAATTAGGAGTGGACATCGCCTCAAGATAGGAAGTAGGATCGTCATTCTCAATGAATTCCATCTTATTACTTTCTGAAATGAGAAATCAATATTTCTTGGTTCGGATTGTAACCTATCTGATCTACGATGGACTTGTGCATCTTGAACCGGTTCCACAACTCCTTTGTGAACTTGGCTCCGTCTCTACTTTTGGATCCATGTCATTTTCAGGTTCTTAAAATCTCTTCAAGATTAATTTTATTCCCACTAGATTCTTTAATGAGAAACTATTTCTCAAGAAACAAATCTTATAGAGCAACAAACATTTTGTTCTCTTTGTGGTTGTAAGATTAATTTCCGAAAATAACTTTGTCAAATTTGGTTCTAACTTATAAGAGACCAGTCTCTTTACATAAGATTCGCAATCCCAAATCTTCATGAAAGACAAACTAAGTTTTCCTCCATGCCACATCTCATGTGGGGCCTTAGGAACCGATTTAGTAAGGACTCAATTCAGTGTAACCGCATTATTTCTAATGCATATCCTCAAAAGGAATTAGAAAAGTCAACTTGACACATCATCGAATGAACCATGTCTAACAAGGTTCAATTCCTCCTCTCAGACACACCATACAATGTGGTGTTCTGGTGGAGTCATCTTTGAAACGATTTCATAGTTTTGAGATGATTATCAAACTCTTGGCTCAAATATTCACCACCTCATTCTAATCGAAGTACTTAAATAGTTTTGCCAAGTTGTTTTTGTACTTCATCTTGAAATGTTCGAAACATTTCAAATGATTCACCTTTGGACTTCATCAGATAGACATAGTCATATCTAGATAAGTCTTTTAGTGAAATGTGATGAAATACCGAATTCTTCCCCTAGCAATGCTACTTAATGGTCCACATACATCTCATGTATAATGACCGATAAGTCACTAGCCCTCCCACTACTCTTAGTGTAGGGTGGTTGGGTCAATACTCCCAATAAATAAGATCCACATTCCTCAAATGATTCATGGTCATATGAGTCTAAAAGTCCGTGTTAATGGAGTTTAGATATATGTTTCTTATTTATTTGACCAAGCCGGCAATGCCATATGAACGCGTTGTTCATATTGTTAGGTTCAGATTTCCCATTTATATTTTAGATAAATTCAATATTATTTTGTATCTTAACATCAAGGATATGAAGACCATTCAATGACATATGCAATACAATAAGACATATCATTAAATAAATATAAAACTTCTTATTGAAAATAAGAAAATTATATCCTTCATCATCCATTTAAGAAACGGAAATAATACTCCTACTCAAATCCGGAATGTAGTCATACTTGTTCAAAACAAGTACTACTCCACAAGGTAAAGTGACTTCATAAGTCCCTATGGCTAATGTAGCAACTCTTGCTCCATTCTTATGCATAGGTTTAACTTACCTTCTTTGATTAGCTTTCTATTATTTGTTTCTTGCACATTTAAACAAATGTGGGATCCAATCCGGTATCATATACCCAAGAACAAGAAGTCGAAAGGAAAATATCTATCATATAGATACTTGAAGTAGTAGCAATCATATTGCCCTTCTTCACCTTTTAGGCCTTCCTAATAAGCCTTGAAACTTTGCTTCCAATGACAATCTTATTGCAATGATAGAAAAATGCATCCTTTTGAGACACTTTGGGTTTAGCCTCTTCGGCTATGACAACATTTGTCCTAGGTTTAGAAACTTTTGCTTTACCTTCTTTTCCTTCCTTTATGAACTATTTTATTGTGTCAACCATTAACAAAATTTGCGGATTGCTCCTGTTGGTCCCAAAGGTGCAACAAGAGTATGAAAACAGCTAGAGGGGGGGGGGTGAATAGCTGTATAAAAATTTCTACTCTTTTTGAAAATTCAACCTTGGCTTACTTGAGCTGAAAGTGTGGTCAAGTAAAAACCAACTTTCAAGCTTAGTAAAATGCACAGCGGAAGTTTTCTAAGTGCAAAACTTAGTATTGAAAAATAGTATGGTCGACCGCAAAAGTGAAAGTGTGGTCGACCGCAAAGTTGAAAATAAGCTTAGGCAGATTTGTACTATAAACACAATTCAATATGAAGTTGGATGCAAGTGAAGATCAAACACAAGAAACAATATGAAAACTTATGAACTTGAAATGTAAAGTGCAGAAAGTAAATGACACGATATTTGGAGAGGTTCAATCGTTAAAGATCTACGTCCTCTACCAAGATGGTTAGTCTTGGATTTTCTAAGGGAGATAGTATATTTGATTTGAGTAGTCATATACAAGGAATACAAAGTGAGAATCAAACAATCTCAAATCTAACTATCTTTTTCTATGAAGCAAATCCTAGACAATAACCAGTGTATGTGTGTGTGTGCAAGATTCAAGAGCTCTTTATAATATGAAGAGAGAGCTTAATGAATCTATGGTGTTACAAATGGCTTGAGAGATTTTCTGGGTTGAATAATCTTGAAGGCTTGTAAGTGTTTAAAGATTCAAAGAAATCTGGAGATGATAAGCTTCAACACTTTGATAATTTCGACGTCTCTCTTTTTCTCAAGCTATCTTGTTATCTTCATGCTTGAACACAAGGTCTATTTATAGCCTTGGAATGAAGATAGCCGTTGGAGTTTCGTGTTGAGCAAGCTTCAAGGACAATGTGCTGTTGATGTATAATTGGAGCACGTGTCCTTTGTTGTCTCCATGTTGCAGAGTTAGTGGCAAGGTGGTATGCTGGTATGTCCTTTGTACGAAGTGACCCATCTGTCACCAATTTTGAATTTTGGAGCAAATTCTGCAACGGTAAAATTCTTTCCGAGTTAACTACGAGTTGTGATCGTAGTTATTTTCTCAATCTTCAGAAATGATGTGCGGTCTGGCAAGCTATGCGGTCAGGAATGAATTGCGGTTAGCAAGCTCAGACGGTTGGCATGTCAATGCGGTCTGGACATGTTGAAGCGGTTTGGACATGCTGATGCGGTTTGGACATGCTCCATGCGGTCAGCAAGAATGCGGTCGAAGAGGTGCTTCAAATCTTCATAATGCGGTCCAAGATGCGGTCGACCGCATGGCCAATTTTGAGCCAAAAATTACTTAGAAATTTTAACCTAGAATAACCTACTCAAGCCTAAGTAACAAAATGGACTTAACTATATTTGAAGTTAGTGAGACTTCATACATTATGTCCTATAGTCCATGTAAAGTAAAAATAGGTGATGGTATCAATCAAATTAAGTAATAGGAGGGGTTCATAGTAAGCATACCCAACAATCTCCCCCTATTTGATTGAGACCATTACCTACTATAACAAAGGCTAATTCATTGTACTTGGTAAAAACATGTCCTCATAATTTAAGAATGGTAAATCATGTCCCAAGTCAATGCACACACTTAAGCCTAAGTCATAGATTTCTAACTTCCTATAAAGATAAAAGAATTTCATATTGGGAAGTAAGAAATAATCATTTAGTGCATTCAAATGATGTTAACATGAGGTGCATGAATGCGTTTAAACTAAATGTAAGAAACATGCATAAGTAAGGGATGTGAAAGATAGGATGTATGCATGAGTCAAAAATAATGCAATCATTATTCTACAAACAAGTAGTTTGAGTGAATAAAGTTTTCAAAAACCATAATGATGCATTTAGAGAGATTAATATTGTGGTTTACAGACTTTCAAAAAATTTAACAAAAGAAGGAAGCAATAAACAAAAGGCTTCCAGAAAGTCTTCATTAATCTTCTTTCTTCAACGCAAGTCATACGAATCAAGGTCACGAACGACGACGTAATTGTTGATCGCCGATCGCCTTGAGGAGCAGGAGCTGGAGGAAGATCTTCAGGCATGTGGAAAGCAGAGGCTTCAGCTCCTATGGCTTGGAGAACTTTCTTTAGTTCAGCAGCTTCCTTGTTTGCTGCGGTTTGAAGTGCGGCCAGATGATTCTCTATATTCAGAAAGTTACCTCTTGAGGAGTTAGTGAGAATGTCAATCCTTGAAGTTTGAAAATCAATGCGGTTGGAATGGGTTCCCAAGCTTTGAGTTAGACTCTTGAATCTTTCTCCTAGTACTGTAAAGGCAGCATTTACAGAGGTGTCAATATGGTCTTCAACTTTCTTGATTCTTTCAATAACATCAGTTTTATCCAGAGCCATTGCCTTGGATACTTCATCAACCGCAAGTTTCATTTCAGAGGATAAGCCATGTAGGAGAGCTTGAGTCATTTTTCTCATAGCTTCTTTGATGAAATCTTGGGTGATGGATTCTGGAGAAGGAATGAAGGGAGTGATGGGAGCAGCTTGGCTTGAGCTTGTGCCAGTATGACCAGACATAATGTCTTTTAAGGCCTTTGTTATGAGAACACTCTCCCCCTTAATGGTGTCAATCAATAGGGAGGGAAGAGCATCAACTTTGGTATGAAGGCTTTTGTGAGCTGCAGCCAGAAGTGATTGAGATTTGATGAGTTGGGCAATCTGGGATTGATTGTCAAGCTGGATAGAGGTCAAGGTTTCAATGGACTGGAGGATTTTGTTAAGGTCAGTGTTTTGAGGAGGCTCTTGAGAGGGTTGAGGGCTGAGAGGAGGAGTAGGCCCACTGCGGTTGACCGTGCGGTCCGATTGAAGTTCAGGGATAATTGGGTCCTTGCCAATTGTAGTATCCTCTTTTGGTTCATTTCCTTGGTTAGCAGCAGTTTCTTCATTTTCATCAACATTAACTCCTTCATCATTAGTAGGTTTTTCAAAACCTTCTTCAAGCCAGTTGTCATCATCAGCAACCACCTTGGTTCTTGTTATCACCATATCCTCCTGAATAGATGGAATTGAATCAACCAACTCATCGATACTTCGTCATCGTAATCATCAAGACCCAGTCACAATGGTTTGACTAACATTGACAAGTCTTGGCCTTTTCTTTGGTGAGGTTTGATCATCAGTTATTTTCCTTTTCTCCCCCTGAGAAGTAGCACCAAAGATATGATTGAAAATTTCCTGTTCTTTTAAGGCAGAGGGGGTTGGAGTTGGAGAGATGATAGGAGATTTTGGCTTGGGTTCGTTTGACTTGGATGGGATTGGAGAGCTTGGCTTAGTGACTTTAGGAGCTGGGGCACTAAATTTTGAGAGTTTCACAGGCTTGGATGGTGCGGTCGACCGTGATGTTACGGTTGACCGTGGTTTTTCAGCTTGGAATGAAGGTTTGGCAATGCTTGGCTCTTGAATCTTGATTCCACCAGGTCTCCTTGGTGGATCAATGAATGAAGCTTTCTTCTTTGGAAGATCAACAGCTTTATCTTTTCCCTTGGCTTTTCTAGCCACTTCCCTTAAATCCTCGTGTTCCTTGATTTTCTCAACACCGTCATCTTTTGTTAGTTTCTTCGTCCTTTCGAGAGGCACAAACTCTTCTTGGGGATCCTTCTTCCAAAACCGAATATACAGCTTTATTGTCAAACTTTGTTCCAAAACCTGCATTGTTTTTCTAGTGAATATCTTGGCCTTTGGAATTTCAGCCTGAAGTTCATGATGCCTGTCAATGTACTTGCCTATCTTCTCAGTTTGAGCCAGAATGAGGGAAATGAGTCTGGTATGGGTTCTCAGACTTGTTATTACCAAGAAATTTCATTCTTTTGATATTCAAGAATACTTGCTATCGACGTTGAAAGATGATCTTGGGCCAATGGAGTTTCTTACCAAGAAATATAGCCGCAGTAAATCTTCCACCGATCATTATTGAAGTTTGCCCGATTTCCGCTTTTGCGTAAGAGAGAGTGTCCAACAAGATGGCTGATATGATACATTAGCTCATCAAAACTTTTTCTTGGAGTTGTAGTTACAGCAGTACTCCCAATCAAAGACACAGAGAGATCATCCAAATCCTTTTGATCTAGCTCCATAGGGTCAGTTCTGGTGATTGGCATGTTCAGAACAAAAGCTATGTCTTCATAGTCAATATCCAAGGGAATTCCATGAATTTGAGTGCTAATTATCTTGATCCTTCTACCCTTATCATCTTTTACAGTTAGCTCTCTGGCATTGTGAAAGAACTGATCCACCATAGCAGGGACATGGATTGATTGCTTCATGTCAAAGAAGGGCATAACTCCAGATTTCTTAAATACTTTTAGCAGAACTCTACCAAGAGCATCTTGAGCCAGATCTTTGCGATCAATAACCCACCCATGTATAAAATGACTAGTATTCTGCAATAATAGAAAAAGTTAGAATATAGAAAAATATATGTAAGTGCGGTTGACCGTAGTTTAAGGTAGCGTGCGGTCGACCGTAATCTAGGGAGAAAGAGCAAGTCTTGTGCGGTAGACCGTGATATATGCGGTCAACCGTGATTTGGGTGATAACAAGCAAGTAAAATTTGTAAGAAACATTTTGGATTAAAATGTTGAAAACAAGATTAATCGGAATCATAAACCAAAATATACGGAATTTCCCAGAAATTCATTATGAACATTTGAAGAACATGAAGAACTCGAAGAACATGAAGAACAAAATTTCCAGATTTTACAGAGCATGTTTAAAAATCATATTTTCTTGCTTTTAATATAGGGAATTTCATTTAAATCAACAAACATACATGATTTAACTCAAATAATTTGCAGAAATTGAGTTCAAAACCCATAAAACTCGAAACTTAGGTTTAACATAGTTTTTCATTTTGAGCAATCAAAGCACCATCTAATCATGAAATAGACAACATTTATGAGTTTCTAATGAAGAATCGATCATGGATAAGCAAAAATTTCAAGCAAGATAGCAACGCAAAATGATATTTAATGAAACTGGGTTTTCCCGTTTTTCCGCCATTGACGAGCAGATTTTTGAAATTCAAAAATCAAAAGGTTTTTTAGAGAAATGACTCACCATTATCACGAATTTGGATACACTGGATTCACTCTTTGATTCCTCTGAAGTATTTTGAGTTGAATCCGATTGAGAATGAGACATTTTATAGAGAGAGTTTTTAGAGAGAGAAAGTAGAGAGAGAAAGAAGAAGACAAAGTGAAGGACCGATTTGTGCAGGTGACAGGGAAGGACGAGAAGTGGAGAAGTGGAAACGGGAGTTATGGAGGGAAGTTAGTGCACAGTAATGTCCTTTGTGTAAGAGGATAGTCCTTTTGTCTTCACTATGACAGCCAATGGGGGCTGAACATGTGGCATTATAAATTAAAATATTTATCCCATAAAAATTTGAATTAAATAAATATGAGGGAAAAATAATTGCAAAAGTACCTTTGTGCAATTATCTTGTCCTAATATGGACAAGTCCCAGACATCACAAGGAGTTAGAGTACTTACCTGATGTCTTCAAGAATACGGCTAAGTATGACTTATTATGAGCCAAACGGTGGACCGTATTGAAGGCTTCTATAAAGCCTAGAAATTATTTGAAGGCTTATACGGTCCAGTCTTAAGCATGCGGTCCATTAGAGAATTGATAAAGCATTTTGGCATGCTAAAGGACTAGTGCGGTCGACCGTGCATTGTATAGGCTTGGTGCGGTCGACCGTGAAGAATGGAATGGGCCATTCTTATTGACCTGTCTTTGAGCATGAACTTGAAACACACAATTTGTTAGTTAAAAAATAAGGACAAGTTTTACTTGAGTTCTAACATACCCATTTCTCCTCTTAAAAATACGAATCTCTTGGAGTCTAGAGCTTTGGTAAGAATATCTGCAATTTGATTGTCAGTACCAATATGCTCTAAATGAATGTTACCTTTTTCAACATGATCCTTGAGAAAGTGATATTTGATATCGATGTGTTTGGTTTTAGAGTGCATAACAGGGTTGTTTGATACTGCAATGGCTGATGTATTGTCACAATAGATTGGACAATTTCCTTCATGAATGCCATAGTCAACTAGTTGTTGCTTCATCCACAGTATCTGACAACAGCAGCTCCCAGCAGCGATGTATTCAGCCTCCGTTGTTGAGACAGACACTGAAGCTTGTTTCTTGCTGGCCCATGTAACAAGTCGATTTCCAAGGAAATGACAAGTTCCACCGGTGCTCTTCCTGCCGATTGTGCAGTGCCGCATAATCTGCATCGAGAAACCTCGTAAGATCAAAAGATGGTTCTTTGGAATACCAAAGTCCAAGGTTAATAGTCCCAGATAGATAACGAATAATACGTTTTACGGCTATAAGGTGTGCTTCTCTAGGGTGCGCGATAGCGAGCACAAACACAAACACCGAACATGATATCCGGTCTACTAGCGGTTAGATATAGTAAGGAGCCAATCATACCTCTATACAAAGTTTGATCAACTTTCTTACCTTTCAAGTCTTTGTCTAACTTGTTACCTGTAGCCATAGGAGTGTCGTATGCTTTTGCATTTTCAAGTCCAAATTTCTTGATTAAGTCTTTAGTGTATTTTGCTTGGTTAAGGAAGATGCCATCATCACATTGTTTGATTTGGAGCCCAAGGAAGAAAGTGAGTTCTCCCATCATGCTCATCTCAAATTTGCTTTTCATGAGCTTCTCAAAACGCTTACACAAAATTTCATTAGTAGAGCCAAAAATGATATCATCAACATATATTTGAACAAGTAGTGTATGATCATTATATTTGGCAATGAAAAGAGTTGTGTCGATTTTACCTCGTTTGAAGCCCTTTTCTAAAAGAAATTTAGATAGAGTATCATACCATGCTCTTGGAGCTTGTTTGAGTCCATACAAAGCTTTTTGGAGTTTGTAGACATGATCGGGATGTTTGTTGTCTTCAAATCCAGGAGGTTGTGCAACATAGACTGTCTCTTGAAGTTCACCGTTGAGAAATGCGCTCTTTACATCCATTTGATAAAGCTTGAATCTTTTGAAGGAGGCATAAGCTAAGAAAATTCTTATGGCTTCAAGTCTTGCAACGGGAGCGAAGGTTTCGTCGTAATCAATTCCTTCTTCTTGTCTATATCCTTGTGCAACCAACCTTGCTTTGTTTCTTGTTATGCTTCCATTCTCATCCATCTTGTTTCTAAACACCCATTTTGTACCAATTACTCCTTGATCCTTTGGTCTTGGAACTAAAGTCCAAACTTTACATCTTTCGAATTGGTTGAGCTCTTCTTGCATGGCCACAACCCAACTTGAATCTTGGAGTGCTTCATCAACTTTCTTTGGTTCAATTTGAGATATGAATGAAGTGTATTCATCATAGTGAGAACTCCTTGTTTGAACCCCAGAGAACAAATCACCAATGACATTGTTAATTGGGTGATCTCTAACCTCATGAATTTCTGGAGGTAAGTCTGGTTGAGTTGTTTGTTGTTGAAGATCTTCAATAGGTACATCATTTGAGCCATCAAAATAAGTGAGTTGAGGAATAGGCTCAATGGAATTTATGGGGTCAGATTCAACTGCATCATCTTCTGAATGAACATCTTCAGTAGGAACTTCTGATGTTGGAATTGAAAAATTTGGTGCGGTTGAAGTTGATGGATTTCCTTGAGTTGAGTGATTTTCTGAACTAGGTGCATTTTGAGGAGGGTTACCTGTCTCATTAGGCTCAAAGAAAATCATCAGCAACATTTGGAGCCAAATGTGGCTCAAGGAGAGAATGTTCATCAAACGTAACATGAACAGATTCTACTATCTTTAAACTATTTTTATTAAAAACACGAAAAGCTTTAGAGTGTTTGGCATACCCAACAAAAATACCTTCATCTGCTTTAGGAGCGAATTTACCTCGATGCTCTTTTCCATTATATAGAATAAAGCATTTGCATCCAAATATTTTGAAGAAGGCTATGTTGGGGGTTCTTCCTCTCCAAAGTTCATATGGAGTTTTGTTGTAGGTCTTGTTGATGAGAGATCTATTTTGAGTGAAGCAAGCTGTGTTGGTAGCTTCGCCCAAAAGTATTGTGGTAGCTTGGCTTCACGAGCATTGTTTTACCGGCCTCGATCAACGTTCTATTCTTTCTTTCCACAACTCCATTTTGTTGTGGAACTCCAGCAGAGAAGTTATGGTCAATACCATGGTCGTCACAAGATCGAGCTACACCGTTATTTTTGAATTCAGTTCCATGATCTGATCTAACACTAACGATGTCATCCTCTTTTTGTGTTTGGAGCTGTCTAAAGAGAGAGGTCAAAATATCATAACAATCATCTTTGGAGATCATCATTTCGACCCATGTATATCGCGAGTAATCATCCACCACAACTAAAGTGTATTTGCTTCCTCCAATGCTTGCGATGGTGACAGGTCCAAACATATCGATGTGGAGTAGTTGCAAACATCTTGAAGTTGAAGGCACGGTCTTGCTGGAGAAAGATGCCTTGGGTTGTTTGCCAAGTTGGCATGCAGCACACTTCTTATCGTGGTGATCAGCTACTTTTGGTAGACCACGAACTAGACTTTCTCTTCCAATCTTAGATAGATACTTGAAGTTCAAATGACTAAGTCTTTTGTGCCACAACCAACTATTTTCACTCACACTTTTTGCTACAAAACAAAGATTAGTAAGATTACAAGCAGAATTAAAATCTATAATGTAAACATTATTCTTACGAATCCCTTTGAGCAACGTGACTCCGGATGTGCCATCTTTGATAAAGCAATTTGATGAAGTAAAGTTGCAGTGCAATCCTTTGTCACAAAATTGAGATATGGAGAGAAGATTATGCTTGAGTCCTTTGACTAGAGATACTTCTTTTATAGTTAGATTTCCTTTTCGAATGACTCCATATCCAATCGTCTTTCCTTTGTTGTTATCCCCAAACGTTACTGATGGACCATTTTCTTCACGGACATCTTCCAGCAATGTGATATCTCCGGTCATATGTCTTGAACAGCCACTGTCGAGATACCATTCATTTGAATTTGCCTTGGAAGATCCAGCCATGAAGCAGAGGACCTGAAAAATAAACATTTAAGCACGAGGTCCCCTTTATTCTTTTGGGTCCTGGGGTTAGCACCTTTTAACAACCCACACTTGTTTGACCGAAGGCGGATTATGTCTTCGAGCATTAGGTGTGAATCTTAAAAGGCATTCACGGCAGTGACCATAACCATCACACACAGAACAATGATGAAAGCTACACATATCATGTGTTTTTACTAACTCTTTACTTTTCTTAAGAGTTGCATGCGGTTTGGGAGTAGTGATTTTAGCTTTGACAAAGGGAACTGGCTTTGGCTTGACTACGTATTTTCTGGGAGCATTCTTTTTGCTTTTGAAGGCAGGAGGAATGATCGAAGAAGAAGGGCGGTCAGCCTTGCAGCCAAGCCAAGACCACTAATTCCACCAGAAGCGGTTGAAATAGAGATGCGGCCAACTCCATAAGCCATGTTCTCCGAATCATCAATCTCAGAATCCTTTTCTTTTATTTGAGAGTCCTTCCTATACTTTGGATAGACATAATTGAAAATTTGTCCTTTGCCCTTAGGATTAGCATGCTTCCTCTTAGGAATTTCATTAGTTAGTTTTGAAATCTCCTCATCCTTTTCACTATCGGATGCACACTTCTCTTCTTCACCGGATCCAAAACCTATACCCTCCTTAATTCCATTGGAAATTTGGGAGTCTATGATTTGATCCGAGGTGGATTTTGACTTGTTCCACTTATCAATAATCTTTTGAAGATCGTTGATTTGGGTAACCAGGTCATCATTGCGAAGTTGAAGTGCAGCAACCTTAGTTTCAAGAATGAGGTTTTGATCTACAAGAGGAGTCATACTTTTGATTTGGCCCTTAAGATTTGAAATTTCGGACCTCATCACAGTTTTCTCCGTCTTGAGTTGAGAAATTTCATCGGTTGCTAGTGATAGAGCTTTCTTAACATTTTCAAACCTTTGGATCATCACTTCAGCCTTTTTAAACATCTCTTCTTGATCCATGGGGGAAATCTCCTTAGCCCTTTTTGAAACTTTTGGAGTTGATTTAGCTTTTGAAGATGTTTCATTTTTGGATGGAAAGATGGGGCGAGAAAATGAACAATTTCCAATCTTGGTGCTTGGAGTGAGGTCAAAATTGCTATAGTCCACACTGCTAGCCACAAGCTTGGTTTTCCTTGAAATCACCTCATTCCTCTTTTTGAGCGACTCATCGTGAACTTCATCTTCTGAGTCACTAGAAGCATCCTCAGCAATGAGGCAGAGATTTACCTCTTCGGTACTCGCATCGCTGTCTTCATCAGAATCGCTCGATCCAAGTTGCAAGTTCTTTAGAATTCTCATCTTCTTCAACAACCATTCCCTTTCGTTGAGAAAACTTCGAAGGGAAAGTTTTCTTTTCAAATACTCATATTTGGGTTGAGGACATTCTGAAGCAAAATGACCTGGCTTTCTACAATTGTAGCAAACAAGGTCACTCCTTTTCTTTGAGTCACTCACCCTTGAAGATGTTCTTTGGATATTTGCTTTTTGAAAACGGTTTTGAATTTTTACGAAATTTTTGAAAACGTTTTACAAACATGGCAAAGTCCTCATCATCCATATCGATGAGAGAAGAAGTTGAAATACTAGGATCGAGGTAGGCTTTGAGGGTTTCTCCACATGATCAACAACAGACATAGAAAGTGATTTTCCCTTTCCCTCGACTTCTTCAATATGTTGTAATTTCAACTCATACACTTTAAGGTTTGCATATAAATTACTAAGAGTCCATGTATTTAATTGTTTTGAATCTTCGAGGAAGTTGCTTTGTGCATCCATTTGGATCCCAAAGCAGAAAGGAATGTCATGTTAATTTCTTTATCAGTTAGAACTTTTCCTAGAGATAAGCAAGCATTTACTACCTCAACATAGCGATCGTAGGTTTGACGTAGAGATTCATTGGGTAGTCTGTTGAAGGCTACTTGTATCTCCTTTCAATTTCAAATTTCTTGCTTTCCTTGCATTGATCATCACCTTCGAGATAGTTTTCAATAGAGTCCCACATCTCCTTTGCGGTCTTGCATTTGAGTACCTTCGATAGGTTGAAGTGGGTAATGTTCCGGAAATGATATGTCTGGCTTTGCTATCTAATGCAACATATTTTCTTTCTTCGTCACCATCTCTCGTCTTCAGCTTTTTGACTTCAGGAACTTCGGCATTGGTAGTTGCATCAGTATTGGCTTTCATTGGAACAAAAGGTCCGTCGTTGATACAATCAACTAGCCTTTCATCTATTGACTCTAAATGAATTAGCATTCGAGCTTTCCAGATATCGAAGTGATCTTCATCCAACATAGGAATGTGTGAATAGTTAATCGTTGCCATAGCTTTTGAAGTTGCCATGATGAATCGGCACCCAAGCTGTTAAGCTTGAAAAACAGAGAATAGTTTTATAAAGGTGTTTGGCTCTGATACCACTTGTTGGTCCCAAAGGTGCAACAAGAGTATGAAAACAGCTAGAGGGGGGGGGGTGAATAGCTGTATAAAAATTTCTACTCTTTTTGAAAATTCAACCTTGGCTTACTTGAGCTGAAAGTGTGGTCAAGTAAAAACCAACTTTCAAGCTTAGTAAAATGCACAGCGGAAGTTTTCTAAGTGCAAAACTTAGTATTGAAAAATAGTGTGGTCGACCGCAAAAGTGAAAGTGTGGTCGACCGCAAAGTTGAAAATAAGCTTAGGCAGATTTGTACTATAAACACAATTCAATATGAAGTTGGATGCAAGTGAAGATCAAACACAAGAAACAATATGAAAACTTATGAACTTGAAATGTAAAGTGCAGAAAGTAAATGACACGATATTTGGAGAGGTTCAATCGTTAAAGATCTACGTCCTCTACCAAGATGGTTAGTCTTGGATTTTCTAAGGGAGATAGTATATTTGATTTGAGTAGTCAAGTTACAAAGGAATACAAAGTGAGAATCAAACAATCTCAAATCTAACTATCTTTTTCTATGAAGCAAATCCTAGACAATAACCAGTGTATGTGTGTGTGTGCAAGATTCAAGAGCTCTTTATAATATGAAGAGAGAGCTTAATGAATCTATGGTGTTACAAATGGCTTGAGAGATTTTCTGGGTTGAATAATCTTGAAGGCTTGTAAGTGTTTAAAGATTCAAAGAAATCTGGAGATGATAAGCTTCAACACTTTGATAATTTCGACGTCTCTCTTTTTCTCAAGCTATCTTGTTATCTTCATGCTTGAACACAAGGTCTATTTATAGCCTTGGAATGAAGATAGCCGTTGGAGTTTCGTGTTGAGCAAGCTTCAAGGACAATGTGCTGTTGATGTATAATTGGAGCACGTGTCCTTTGTTGTCTCCATGTTGCAGAGTTAGTGGCAAGGTGGTATGCTGGTATGTCCTTTGTACGAAGTGACCCAGCTGTCACCAATTTTGAATTTTGGAGCAAATTCTGCAACGGTAAAATTCTCTGAGTTAACTCTGAGTTGTGATCAGAGTTATTTTCTCAATCTTCAGAAATGATGTGCGGTCTGGCAAGCTATGCGGTCAGGAATGAATTGCGGTTAGCAAGCTCAGACGGTTGGCATGTCAATGCGGTCTGGACATGTTGAAGCGGTTTGGACATGCTGATGCGGTTTGGACATGCTCCATGCGGTCAGCAAGAATGCGGTCGAAGAGGTGCTTCAAATCTTCATAATGCGGTCCAAGATGCGGTCGACCGCATGGCCAATTTTGAGCCAAAAATTACTTAGAAATTTTAACCTAGAATAACCTACTCAAGCCTAAGTAACAAAATGGACTTAACTATATTTGAAGTTAGTGAGACTTCATACATTATGTCCTATAGTCCATGTAAAGTAAAAATAGGTGATGGTATCAATCAAATTAAGTAATAGGAGGGGTTCATAGTAAGCATACCCAACAGCTCCTCTTTCATCATATGAATTAAGAGCCTTCACCACAACATATATCTTTTGCCTAGCTTGCACTTGGAACATTTCCCTTTTTGCGTTATGCTAGAACAAAAGAATAGTTATCATGTGCTCAAGATTCTTCATAAGAGCCTTTAAACATGGTGGCAAATACAAGGCAAGCAATATTGTCAGAATCATCAATATGTTTCTAATGTTGCTTCCTTATTTGCCCTTTGCAACATTTGCAATGGGTTCAGTAGGAACAAATTCGTCAAGAACGTACACATTATGTATTGTTCCTTTCGAACTTTGTCCTTCATAAGGACGAATCGCAATTATCATTATGTAATGCTATTTCTACAACAAAATATACAAATTATATGATCACATATCAATATAAACACATTTATCATTTAAGAGCAAATAATGTATTTTACAAATACTCCCACTAAATCATACACCTTCCAATGCAAATAAGCATAATATGCATTTAATGGGCTAAGATCCAACTTTAATTTAATCTCAAGTACGCTATGGCGCACCGCTCAAGATTAAACTAATTAGGTAGAAAACATCAATCATATCGTATATGACTCTTAGATCTTTTATGAGATTTATTTAAGACATCATATGTCTAAGCATATTTTAATCTCATCTTATGCCTTGGGTCCAAAACCAGTTTGATAACCCAATTAAGTTCATCCACTTTAAACGTATAGGAACCACCATTTCCTCATCTTGCTCGCAAACGGAATAGAATCAAAGCACCTTGCTAAGGCAAGCCCACCCAAAACTATCAGTGTGGTCTCATGTGTTTTAATCATGGATTGGCATAAAGAACTTAAAACATAAATGAAGGTTATTTAAAGTAGATTGTGAGCATATCAACAAAGATAATCATAACTGTGCACCAGGTAAGTTCCCAAGAAAATAGGTGAGCCACAAGGACTGCTTAAGTACCAAATTTTCCTTCGACAGAACTCTCCTAGTCATGCACAATTATAATATCAGTTTGAATGCAACATAATCAATACTTTGTATACTGATTTATTTCTCTTAAACAATCAGACTCATAAACCGATTTTTTTCTCATAAACAATCAGATTCCTTCAAATTTTGCATAAACTGACTTGTTTCTCATAAACAATCAGAAAACCAAAATTTAATGTTTCAACTAAACATTTAGGAAATTATGAATCAATGTTTCAACTAAACATCTAATAAAATTCTTAACACTTAAGAACAAATAATTCATGCATCGCAACAATTAATAAAAACACATTTAAATTAATTAAGCATGCATCATAAACAATGAATTAATCTAGCATAGCCCTATAAATTTATTTCCAGAAATTTATAGAATCCAGATTAAGACATAAAACATCTCAGATTTTCAACATAATCACAGATTAGCAAAAAAATTATCAAACTGATTCTGCCCAGATTGGCAAAGTATGTCGCGTGACAACATCAGCCAGTTGGCAAAGTATGTCGCGTGACACACCTTGCCCAACTACCAGATTTTCACTCGTGGCTAACTATGTCGCACGACGTAGGTTGCCAGTTCGCAGATTTTTCAGATTCAATCAATTCTAACCATACGGCAATTAAATCATATAAAACAACCCTTTTACAGATTTAATTCATCATAACCAGAAAACGATTTTCACATTGTTTCACATAAACAATCAAAATTCTATCGCATACAAAAACATGCAATAAGCATATAAACGATTTATATCTTGATTCTAGCATGTTAATTCTAACTTAACCATACGAACGGGGCTCTGATACCACTGTTGGGTTTTATGGGTCCATGCGCAGCGGAATTAAGCATCAAATTAACACAACACCCAAGCCCTAAGATCCGTTCTATACGATTAAATTGAATTTCTATGAGATAGAATTTACAAACCTTAATTGCTTTCCGGTCTTGAGCTATCGAACAGTTTATTGGTGTGATTTTGAATCACAATCTTCAATCTTCAAGAACCTTTCAATCTTCAAATTGGAACTCTAGGCCTTGATCGTCAAACGAGCGAAGACCCTCTATTGTTGTATCCACACGTAAGAATGAACCAAGATCGGTTCTTGTGAATTGCTAGATTCTTAAACCTATGGAAGAATATTGAGAAACCTTTTTGGTGATTTTCTTTCTTGAAAAATTGGCTCAATTTATTTGTTTACATACTCATTATTTATACTACTTTAGTATTTAGAGTTTGTGCCCTAATCAAATTAGGAAACAAGTGTAAACCGCCTATGTGGCTTGTTATGTCGCGTGACAAAGGTTGCCATATGGCTAGGTATGTCTCGTGACAAAGGTTGCCATATGCAGGAACTCTCAATCATTCTTCCTTTGGTTTAACCAATTCATTCTAGTTGTGTGTGACCCAATATGATTATATTATGTTGGCAATGAGTTCGCTCATATCGACTCTCATAAGACATAAGCGGACTCTAGCAAGCCATTATGTCTACCCAAATAATATAACGTAAGAGTTCACGTTTCCAATGGTACACTTCCATTTCTCCCTTTGTCTCACGATGTTATATTAAACACAAGTCATGGTCCACATCAACTTGTATCTGTTCAATGCTTTCTCGATCTTGAGTATAATGATATTCCAATCGCATTGGGGTGTGGCCACACACTTTCCATCATTATCACTCATCGAGGGGCCCAAGCAAAACATCTCTCTTTTGAGGGACAAATTCCATCTTGACTTATCATCCTTCCCATCATGAATCCGATCATGCCAAAGATAGCCTTTATAAATATCGTGTAAAGATATCGTTTGACTAAAATCAAACATGACTTTCATCATATGTAAGGTCATGATAATCTCAGGTCTAGGGACTAAATGAAGTGACCATATGAGATTTAATTATGACATTTGACCATGACATAAATCTCATACGGGTCAAGTCCAGTCACTTGTTCTCTAACAAGTACCCATAATTTCAATGTGCATCTCTATGCATATAATCATCATATGATTATCCATTGACAATTATACTAATTATTCTCTTAATAATCAGGGACGGAGATTATTATAATAAATATGTAAACTATATAATAATCAAATAATAAACATAAACAATAAAGATGATACGTAACGGTTCTTAGTTAAACATAACTAAAGCCTAGGGCATTACACCAACAGTCTCCCACTTGCAGTAGGCTCCATTTATGTATCGAATACTCATGGATCTAACATGACCATCATGCTTCTGCCTGTGCGAGGGTCTTTGTTAGTGAATCCCTTATGTCATCATCGGTTGATACTTTGTATATCTTAACGTCTTCTCATTCTTTATGAATTCCTCGAAGAACGTCTAAGTGAGTGTTTGGATCATTGTTGTGACCTTGGTTCCATTGTTTGCACAAGTGGCACCACTATTGTAATAACAAAAGTTTCACCGATTAGTGATACTTGGAACATTTCCAAAACACTAATGAACTTTTGATCCAAACTGCCTCTTTTAGCCACATCATATGTTGCTAAATTCGGCCTTAGTAGTAGAATTGGCTACAATTTCTGCTTGGAACTCTTCCAATCAAAACTGCACCTCTAATTAGCATAAACACAAATCATAATTGCGATTTTAAAATAACTTTGTCAGTTTGGAAGCTAGTCATCTATGTAACTTCTTACAACATGATTATCTTCCAACCTTTCAAATCCCAAGAACGTATCCTTAGTTCTTATTAAGTACTTAAAGATCATCTTGACTGCCATCCAATGGTTCACATCAGGATCATATTGGTATCGACTCATCATGCTCAGAGCATATGAGATGCCGGGTCTAGTATAAATCATGGCATACATGACAGATCCAAATGCCGAAGCATATGGAACTTCATTCATTTCCCTTTTCCTCATCAGTTGTCATAAGACAATGAATATTGCTAAGAGAAATACCATGACCCATTGACAAGCTACTCTTCTTAGATTCTTCTAAGAACCTTGTCAATGTGAACACTTTGACTCAAACCAATTTATCCTTCTAGATCCATCTCTATAGATCTTGATGCCAAGGATGTAAGCGGCCTCACCCATATCTTTCATTGAGAAAACTTTCCTTGACCAAGACTTGACAGTCTTAAGTGTCGAAACTTGTTTTTCCAATGAGTAAGATATCATTGTAATAAAACAGTAGATATAATACTTCGCTCCCACTGAATTTCATGCATACACAAGATTCATCTTTGTTCTTTGATGAAGTCAAACTCTTTGATCAATTCATCAAAACGAAGATTCCAATTCCTTGAAGCTTGCTTCAACCCATCTCATGGATCTTTGCAACATGCATACTCTATTAGAGTTTCTTAGATCGACAAACTATTTGGGTTGTGTACTATACATAACCTTAATAATCTTTACATTTAAAGAAAGCCATTTGACATCCATTTGTCATATCACATAGTCATAATATGTGATATTGGCAATTGAAACTCTAACAGACTTCGGCATTGTAACTGGCGAAAAAAGGTTTCAATATAGTCAATACTATGAATTTGCCTAAATCCCTTTGTTACAATCCGTAGTCATGAAAGTATACATCTTCACATCCATGTCAGTCTTGAAGACCTACTTGCCCCTTTAGTTTGTACAACTTCAGGTAGCCCAATCAAGTTCCAAACTTGATCATCGAACATGGATTGTAATTCGAACTTCATGGTTCCTAACCATTTATCCAAATTAGGAGTGGACATCGCCTCAAGATAGGAAGTAGGATCGTCATTCTCAATGAATTCCATCTTATTACTTTCTGAAATGAGAAATCAATATTTCTTGGTTCGGATTGTAACCTATCTGACCTACGATGGACTTGTGCATCTTGAACCGGTTCCACAACTCCTTTGTGAACTTGGCTCCGTCTCTACTTTTGGATCCATGTCATTTTCAGGTTCTTAAAATCTCTTCAAGATTAATTTTATTCCCACTAGATTCTTTAATGAGAAACTATTTCTCAAGAAACAAATCTTATAGAGCAACAAACATTTTGTTCTCTTTGTGGTTGTAAGATTAATTTCCGAAAATAACTTTGTCAAATTTGGTTCTAACTTATAAGAGACCGGTCTCTTTACATAAGATTCGCAATCCCAAATCTTCATGAAAGACAAACTAAGTTTTCCTCCATGCCACATCTCATGTGGGGCCTTAGGAACCGATTTAGTAAGGACTCAATTCAGTGTAACCGCATTATTTCTAATGCATATCCTCAAAAGGAATTAGAAAAGTCAACTTGACACATCATCGAATGAACCATGTCTAACAAGGTTCAATTCCTCCTCTCAGACACACCATACAATGTGGTGTTCTGGTGGAGTCATCTTTGAAACGATTTCATAGTTTTGAGATGATTATCAAACTCTTGGCTCAAATATTCACCACCTCATTCTAATCGAAGTACTTAAATAGTTTTGCCAAGTTGTTTTTGTACTTCATCTTGAAATGTTCGAAACATTTCAAATGATTCACCTTTGGACTTCATCAGATAGACATAGTCATATCTAGATAAGTCTTTTAGTGAAATGTGATGAAATACCGAATTCTTCCCCTAGCAATGCTACTTAATGGTCCACATACATCTCATGTATAATGACCGATAAGTCACTAGCCCTCCCACTACTCTTAGTGTAGGGTGGTTGGGTCAATACTCCCAATAAATAAGATCCACATTCCTCAAATGATTCATGGTCATATGAGTCTAAAAGTCCGTGTTAATGGAGTTTAGATATATGTTTCTTATTTATTTGACCAAGCCGGCAATGCCATATGAACGCGTTGTTCATATTGTTAGGTTCAGAATTCCCATTTATATTTTAGATAAATTCAATATTATTTTGTATCTTAACATCAAGGATATGAAGACCATTCAATGACATATGCAATACAATAAGACATATCATTAAATAAATATAAAACTTCTTATTGAAAATAAGAAAATTATATCCTTCATCATCCATTTAAGAAACGGAAATAATACTCCTACTCAAATCCGGAATGTAGTCATACTTGTTCAAAACAAGTACTACTCCACAAGGTAAAGTGACTTCATAAGTCCCTATGGCTAATGTAGCAACTCTTGCTCCATTCTTATGCATAGGTTTAACTTACCTTCTTTGACTAGCTTTCTATTATTTGTTTCTTGCACATTTAAACAAATGTGGGATCCAATCCGGTATCATATACCCAAGAACAAGAAGTCGAAAGGAAAATATCTATCATATAGATACTTGAAGTAGTAGCAATCATATTGCCCTTCTTCACCTTTTAGGCCTTCCTAATAAGCCTTGAAACTTTGCTTCCAATGACAATCTTATTGCAATGATAGAAAAATGCATCCTTTTGAGACACTTTGGGTTTAGCCTCTTCGACTATGACAACATTTGTCCTAGGTTTAGCAACTTTTGCTTTACCTTCTTTTCCTTCCTTTATGAACTATTTTATTGTGTCAACCATTAACAAAATTTGCGGATTGCTCCTCTTTCATCATATGAATTAAGAGCCTTCACCACAACATATATCTTTTGCCTAGCTTGCACTTGGAACATTTCCCTTTTTGCGTTATGCTAGAA
This sequence comes from Adenophora triphylla var. japonica, assembly GCA_022495995.1. Taxonomy (NCBI): domain Eukaryota; kingdom Viridiplantae; phylum Streptophyta; class Magnoliopsida; order Asterales; family Campanulaceae; genus Adenophora; species Adenophora triphylla. The sequence continues at coordinate 313,431 of JAFEMH010001923.1, forward strand.
CAAAAGAATAGTTATCATGTGCTCAAGATTCTTCATAAGAGCCTTTAAACATGGTGGCAAATACAAGGCAAGCAATATTGTCAGAATCATCAATATGTTTCTAATGTTGCTTCCTTATTTGCCCTTTGCAACATTTGCAATGGGTTCAGTAGGAACAAATTCGTCAAGAACGTACACATTATGTATTGTTCCTTTCGAACTTTGTCCTTCATAAGGACGAATCGCAATTATCATTATGTAATGCTATTTCTACAACAAAATATACAAATTATATGATCACATATCAATATAAACACATTTATCATTTAAGAGCAAATAATGTATTTTACAAATACTCCCACTAAATCATACACCTTCCAATGCAAATAAGCATAATATGCATTTAATGGGCTAAGATCCAACTTTAATTTAATCTCAAGTACGCTATGGCGCACCGCTCAAGATTAAACTAATTAGGTAGAAAACATCAATCATATCGTATATGACTCTTAGATCTTTTATGAGATTTATTTAAGACATCATATGTCTAAGCATATTTTAATCTCATCTTATGCCTTGGGTCCAAAACCAGTTTGATAACCCAATTAAGTTCATCCACTTTAAACGTATAGGAACCACCATTTCCTCATCTTGCTCGCAAACGGAATAGAATCAAAGCACCTTGCTAAGGCAAGCCCACCCAAAACTATCAGTGTGGTCTCATGTGTTTTAATCATGGATTGGCATAAAGAACTTAAAACATAAATGAAGGTTATTTAAAGTAGATTGTGAGCATATCAACAAAGATAATCATAACTGTGCACCAGGTAAGTTCCCAAGAAAATAGGTGAGCCACAAGGACTGCTTAAGTACCAAATTTTCCTTCGACAGAACTCTCCTAGTCATGCACAATTATAATATCAGTTTGAATGCAACATAATCAATACTTTGTATACTGATTTATTTCTCTTAAACAATCAGACTCATAAACTGATTTTTTTCTCATAAACAATCAGATTCCTTCAAATTTTGCATAAACTGACTTGTTTCTCATAAACAATCGAAAACCAAAATTTAATGTTTCAACTAAACATTTAGGAAATTATGAATCAATGTTTCAACTAAACATCTAATAAAATTCTTAACACTTAAGAACAAATAATTCATGCATCGCAACAATTAATAAAAACACATTTAAATTAATTAAGCATGCATCATAAACAATGAATTAATCTAGCATAGCCCTATAAATTTATTTCCAGAAATTTATAGAATCCAGATTAAGACATAAAACATCTCGTATTTTCAACATAATCACAGATTAGCAAAAAATTATCAAACCGATTACGCCTGCATTGGCAAAGTATGTCGCGTGACAACATCGGCTGGCCTTGGCAAAGTATGTCGCGTGACACACCTTGCCCAACTACCAGATTTTCACTCGTGGCTAACTATGTCGCACGACGTAGGTTGCCGATTCGCAGGTTTTTCGCATTCAATCAATTCCAACCATAAGGCAATTAAATCATATAAAACAACCCTTTTACAGATTTAATTAATCATAATCAGAAAACGATTTTCACATTGTTTCACATAAACAATAAATATTCTATCGCATACAAAAACATGCAATAAGCATATAAACGATTTATATCTTGATTCTAGCATGTTAATTCTAACTTAACCATACGAACGGGGCTCTGATACCACTGTTGGGTTTTATGGGTCCATGCGCAGCGGAATTAAGCATCAAATTAACACAACACCCAAGCCCTAAGATCCGTTCTATACGATTAAATTGAATTTCTATGAGATAGAATTTACAAACCTTAATTGCTTTCCGGTCTTGAGCTATCGAACAGTTTATTGGTGTGATTTTGAATCACAATCTTCAATCTTCAAGAACCTTTCAATCTTCAAATTGGAACTCTAGGCCTTGATCGTCAAACGAGCGAAGACCCTCTATTGTTGTATCCACACGTAAGAATGAACCAAGATCGGTTCTTGTGAATTGCTAGATTCTTAAACCTATGGAAGAATATTGAGAAACCTTTTTGGTGATTTTCTTTCTTGAAAAATTGGCTCAATTTCGGCTGTTTACAGACTCATATTTATACTACTTTAGTATTTAGAGTTTGTGCCCTAATCAAATTAGGAAACAAGTGTAAACCGCCTATGTGGCTTGTTATGTCGCGTGACAAAGGTTGCCATATGGCTAGGTATGTCTCGTGACAAAGGTTGCCATATGCAGGAACTCTCAATCATTCTTCCTTTGGTTTAACCAATTCATTCTAGTTGTGTGTGACCCAATATGATTATATTATGTTGGCAATGAGTTCGCTCATATCGACTCTCATAAGACATAAGCGGACTCTAGCAAGCCATTATGTCTATCCAAATAATATAACATAAGAGTTCACGTTTCCAATGGTACACTTTCATTTCTCACTTTGTCTCACGATGTTATATTGAACACAAGTCATGGTCCACGTCAACTTGTATCTGTTCAATGCTTTCTCGATCTTGAGTATAATGATGCTCCAATCGCATTGGGGTGTGGCCACACACTTTCCATCATTATCACTCATCGAGGGGCCTAAGCAAAACATCTCTCTTTTGAGGGACAAATTCCATCTTGACTTATCATCCTTCCCATCATGAATCCGATCATGCCAAAGATAGCCTTTACAAATATCGTGTTAAGATATCATTTGACTAAAATCAAACATGACTTTCATCATATGTAAGGTCATGATAATCTTAGGTCTAGGGACTAAATGAAGTGATCATATGAGATTTAATTATGACATTTGACCATGACATAAATCTCATACGGGTCAAGTCCAGTCACTTGTTCTCTAACAAGTACCCATAATTTCAATGTGCATCTCTATGCATATAATCATCATATGATTATCCATTGACAATTATACTAATTATTCTCTTAATAATCAGGGACGGAGATTATTACAATAAATATGCAAACTATATAATAATCAAATAATAAACATAAACGATAAAGATGATACATAACGGTTCTCAGTTAAACATAACTAAAGCCTAGGGCATTACACCAACAGTATCGACTCTGAAGCCAGTCGATCTCATTAACTTCATTTTCAAGCAGAACTCTGAGAGACGGAATCTCTAGCTCGATAGGCCTAACAGCTTCCATTCCATAAGTCAATGCATACAGAGTTTCACCAGTAGCGGTCTGAATTGAAGTACGGTAGCCCCACAATGCTAAGTGCAGCTTTTGTGGCCAATCCCGACCTCGTTCATCCATTTTCTTGAAAATTCTTTCGAGGTTTTTATTTGCAACCTCTACAGCACCGTTGGTCTGCGGTCTATATGGCGATGACTTGTGGCGTTTTACCCTATATTCTGTAAGCAACCGATCAGTCTCTCTTTCAAAGTGAGATCCAGTATCAGATATAATCTCATTTGGGACTCCATATCGACAGAAGATTTGTTCTTTTATGAAACGAGCGACCTTTTTGGCAGTGAGAACTTTGTAAGACGCAGTCTCAACCCATTTTGTGAAATAGTCTACTATAACCAAAATGAATGAATGTCCGTTGCTTCCTGGCGGAGTGATTTTCCCAATGACATCAATTCCCCAAGTTGCAAATGGCCAGGGAGTCGTCATACAATACAAGTCGTGAGGAGGTATATGATTCAGGTTGGAGAAACGCTGACACTTGTCGTAAGTCCGCACAAACTGGATGCAGTCTGTCTCCATTGTAATCTAGAAGTAACCTAATCTGATGATACTGTGCATTAAAGAGCGAGCATTCATATATGGTCCGAAGGCACCATTATGAACATCTTCCATCACTCTTTTGGCTTTCTCTTTACTCATACAAAGCAATAGTAGACATCCTTCCCTTTTCTTCCACAATTCATCTCCAAGAATAACATATTGTGCAGATAGTCTTTTCAAAGCTTGCAGACTCTTAGCTCAGATACCTTTTTGTAGGTTACCCTCTTTATCAACTAGAAAGGATGTTTCCCCATGCTTGAGAAATTGGAAGATCTGACTATACCAAGGCTCATTGACAGTTTCAACCTCAATTTCGCAACAGTAGGCCAAATTCTCTCATCTTCCGACTCTCAATGGCTTAATCAATTTACCCTCCGGTATTTCCACCAAAGAAGCCAAGGTAGCCAATGCATCAGCGAACCTATTCTTATCCCGTGGCAAGAACTGGAATGTCACTTCTTTAAACTGACTAATGAGCTCTTCCATGTAAGAATGGTACTTCTGGAGACAAAGATCCACCGTCTTCCACTTGTTGGAAACTTGGTTGATTATTAGTTGAGAATCACCAAACACTTCTAGCTCACCAATATTTCGTTCGAGGGCAGCCTCGAGACCAGCTATACAGGCTTCATACTCGGCCACATTGTTGGCAACTGAAAAGTTCAGTTTGATGGCAATAGGAGTGTGCATATCATTCGAATCTACCAAAACCATGCCAATGCCATTACTCCTCTTGTTTGCCGCACCATCAAAGAATAATTTCCATCGATTGCCATTTTCCACCATAAAGATCCCCTCATCGGGAAATTGAAGATCTGGTCCATGAACTTTAGTACTTGGGGAGTCTGCCAACTGATCAGCTAAAGCTTGCCCTTTGATTGCTTTTCGAGTCATATACTTGATATCAAATTCCGCTTGAAAGAATGTCCACTTGGCAAGCCTGGTGGATATATTGCCTCTGTTACTTTGAAACAAAGACTTGATCGAATCCATTTTAGAGACCAGATGTACCGTATGAGACAGCTTATAATGTTTCAACTTTCCAACAACCCAAACTAAGGTTGTACATGTCTAATCTAGAGCAAAATAATTCAATTCGCTTCCCTGGAGCTTGCGACTGTCAAACTAGATTGCATTCTCTACTCTCGAGTCCTTCTTCTCTTGTGCTAGCATAGCTCCAACGGCTGTATCTGTTACTGTCAAGTACAAAAGCAAAGGCTTGCTCCCATGCGGTGGAAAGAGGATGGGGGGATTGACAAGATAAGCTTTGATCCTTTCAAAGGATATTTGACACTCTTCATTCCAAACCACTTCCTTGTTCTTTTTCAACAACTTGAATATTGGCTCACACATTGAAGTCAACTGATTAACAAAACGACTGATGTATTGCAAACGGCCCATAAAACCTTTCACCTCGGACACGGTTCTAGGCGGCTTCATCTCAATGATGGCTTTGATCTTTCTCGGGTCAGCCTCAATACCACGCTTGGTGACCATATACCCCAGGACTTTGCCATGGACAACTCCAAAGGTGAACTTGGTCGGGTTCAACCTCATGGAATGCTCTCACAATCTGTTGAAGAACTTTCTCAGATCAACCAAATGTTGTCCATCTGATCCCTTGGAATGGATGATCATGTCGTCGACATAAACTTCAATCTCTTTGTGAATCATATCATGAAAAAGAGTAGTAACTGAACATACCCCGTATGAAAATTTATGTTTTATGTTTTGGAAAATGGGACGGGAGATATGTAAAAGTGAATGAAAAGGAGTCGCCACGCCGTTTTTAATGGAAAACATTGAAAAACCAATTTGAAATCAAAGAGAGGGTTCGGGGGTCAGGTTACATGTTGGGAGCAACCGAGAGTTCACCCAACACGCCTCATAAACGACTCTTTCAACAAACAACATCCAATGTATTCATAAATGTGTGCAAATGTATAAGACGAGAAACGTGATAAATGTATTTTATTGATAAAATGAGATAGATACAACTCGTGAACCACATGGTACAAGGGGGGCCACATCCCAATTACAAAATTAAGAACATATTACAATTGGAAAAGAGATTTCTGCAGAAGGGCAAACTGTGTCACGTGACACAAGATCTGCCTGGCTAAGTGTGTCGCGTGACACAGGACTCAGCCTGGCAGGTTGTGTAGCATGACACAGGACGCCGTACGCAGAAACCTGTACAAACTGAATTGCAGAATGAACCAAGGACAATCCAGATCAAATTACATCAGAACTTTAATTCAGAAAACGTATAAATCAATACTCAATCATTCAAGTGGGTGTGAATATGGGGGAATCCACACTCCCTTGATGAACAAGTCATAATTACATTCAAATTAACCTATAAGCATGAAATGATACGAAACAAATGAGATTTAAACATACAGATGGCAATTGAAACTTAATAATTAGAGCAGATGGAGCCTAATTATCAAATCATGAATAGAAATTGCATGGGAATTATGTAAAAGAGCAAATAGAAGAGAGATAAGGAGGGAGGGAGTTTGTTACCCTTGTAGATCCTCAATAATTATACCAAGTCAGGTATAAGGATCTTCAATTATCAGCTACAGAACCGGATTGAGCTCAGAAAGGATGGTAGATTAAGGATCTAGGTGATGGTGTATGAATTGGATTGATTTGAGAGAGAAAAGGAGAGAGTTGTATGTGAGAGATAGAGAATTGTGTGTGTTTTGCTGTGTGTGTTACGTCAATATTTGGGCAGAGTAATAATAGGTCGAAAAGGGATGCAGAAATGAGAGGGGGAGGGTCTTATTAATAACCTGCTGGTGAGTGGCAGGTTGCATCGCACGACCTAACGCTTGTTCCGTGGCTCGTTGTGTCGCACGACGGGATGAGCCAATAACCGTTTCTGGTGCCAACAACCTATTCTGGAACATTCTGGGATAATTCCTCCTAGGTCCAAAATGAATAATTCTCTATAGGTCCTTTTCCATAGAGAAAAGACTTAAAAGTACTTCCTTCGCAAGAAACTTATAAAAAGTTCTCGGAAGTCTCGGAATGGACCGAAATTTACCAAAATGCCCCCTAGTGTATTTTTATTGTGTAAAAGACACTTTTATTGGGTCGCGAGTTGGATTGGGGTACTCACAGTAACAGCTCTTTGGTAAGTAGCCCCAGCATTTTTCAACCCGAACGACATCACTGTATAACAATAAGTACCCCACGGAGTGGTAAACGCCGTCTTTTCTTGATCCACCTCGGCCATCTTAATTTGATTGTATCCCGTGAAGCCATCAACAAAAGACTTGACTTCATAATTTGCCGTTGCATCCATGAGCATATCTATGTTCGTTAGAGGGAAATCATCCTTGGGACTAGCTTTGATAAGATCTCGAAAATCCACACAAACACGAACTTTTCCATTCGATTTGGTGACTGTCACAATATTTGCGAGCCAAGTTGGATATTCAATCACTTTAATGAAGCCTACTCGCAGGAGTTTCTCAATTTCCTCTTTAACTTGCAAATACCACTCGGACTTAATCCATCGCAGCTTTTGTTTGACAGGCTTAGCATCTGCATCCAATGGTATCCGGTGCTCCATAATAGACATATCTAGTCCTGGCATATCCTTATAGAACCAAGCAAAAACATCCACAAATTCCTTGAGCAACTCAACAAGGGCATCGTGCTCGGCTCCGAAGAAGAAACTACCAATCTGTGTCTCTTTGGGCTCCTCGGCTGTTCCCAAATTCACCGTAGTCAATACCTCATCGGCAGCTTGGGCCCGGCTTTCCTCTCGGTCAATAACCTGCTCTGAATTATTATTTAAAGATTGTTCATCTAATGTGTCTGCATTATTTTCTAATGAATCTTGCTTAATGACTTTTAAGTCTTTGTGCTCATTTTTAGTTAAGTGTTCAATTATTAAATTGGCAATTAGGGGATACTCAGAAAGATCGATTATTTCATTAAGAGCGAAAGGAAATACAGCATCAACAAAGTAACGATGATATTCAGTCGTGAGGACATCAGACCTATCACTAGACTCGAACTCAATCACAAGAGACTCAGAGGACTGACTCAAGACAATAGGGGTAAATTTTGACACAGAAGAGCCAGGGCGAGGTGTCAGTCCTAGCTTTTCGATCATGGTCTCCTTGTTGGCGATGGGTCCTTTGAAAGAAGTCTAGTTCTTCAAGGGCATCTCTGTAGTTGTCACAAAAGTACGCGGGTCAACCACTGCCTCACCTTCAAATTCAATTACAGCCACAGTCTCATCCTCAGAGGAAAAATCAATCAGGTCAAATGAATCCTTAGCAACAGCATTTTTCTTCATTGGCACCTCGACTGCTTCAGATTCTGACAGCTCTAGAGCTCCAAACAAGTTTGCTAAGTCATCGCCTACGTCCACCGGAGCAGCACCGCGAATCTTTCCAATCATCGACTCATCCAGAGAAATATTCTCAAACTGATTAACCCAGTCAGGTCCCCAGAAATGGTAACTGTGCTCACAAGTAGCAACTGTGCCTGGCCTCCTTGGCATGCTGACAAACATCTCCTGAAGGGGATCCTGATTGGAGGTAAGACTCTTCATGTCATCAACTCGCTCTTTCAATTGCTTCAATCTCATCTCTGGACATGTAAACTTCTCGCCATCTTCTTTGACAAAGTATTTATTCAAAGATAAGCTGTAGGGACGCATATTCAGCTTCTTGTACTTCTTTCCAGCAGCTAGAGCCACTCGTACTTTGAGAGCCTCAGCTTTGTAATAGGCTTTTTCTTCCTTAGTTAACACATATCCCAAACCTTCCTTGTTCTTATTAGGCTCCGGATACTCAAACCTGGACCTTCCTTGTTGACGCTTGCCCAACCCCAAGCCAGGGATGTAGCTCATACTTCGCATCATTTTTAACACAGGAGGGATCTGATCAGAAGACGTGTCAAGTCAATAGCACATACTTGTCCCTTCGGGTATTCCATCATAAATCTACTAAGCATAAGACTATCCTGATCCAGCTGATCTCCATAACTAGCATTGTGTTGGGACTGGTTCCTTCAACAGTAACGCTGTCTCCATATATGGTTGTTAGCACCCAGTCTTGAAAAAACTTAATGCACTGATGTAATGTAGAAGCTACTCCACCAATCTCATGGATCCACGGCCTGCCCAACAGAGCAGAGAAAGTAATCGGGATGTCAATCACTTGAAACTCCACGACCATGTCCTTTCCGCCAAAAGTCAAATTCAGAGCAACCACGCCCAAGAAAACCCTATAAGTAGAGTCATAGACTTTAAAGGTCTGATTGGAAGGCTTCAAACTTGTTGCATCAATATCCAACATAATCATCATCTTAGAGGGTAGCACATTCATTGCTGACCCGTTATCCACCAATACATGAGGAATCCGACGTCCTTCTAACGGTACAGTAATATGTAACGAATCATTATGCTTCGATCCATAAGGTGACATATCAAGTTCCGTGAAAGTAATAATATTTCCATACTGCGCGGTCCCAATTAACTAACAAGCTTCATCTGGGGTTGTGTTCACAGACAACCTGGCTTTAGATAGCGCTTCTTCCAGCTTAAGCTTATGAGGGTAAGACGAGGTGAGTAGCGACCACAAAGAAATGTCTTCCTGAGTCTTCTTCAACTGAGTCAAAATTGGATCATCCTGAAGTAATTCCTCTCCAGCCAATCTATACGGATTTTGCGAAACTTGAGGATCTGAAACTGCAACTCCCTTATCTTTTCCAGGCGGTCCAGCACCATCTGTACCCAACATTGTGCCTGACCTGGTAAGCAGATTGACTTCCTTAGCATCTTCATCTACAAAGCTTTTGCTAGCTTCCTTAAGCTCAGCTAATGTCAATGGAGCCGAACGAGTACTGTAAGGCCATGCTGCTTGCCTTATCTGATTGACTGACAAAGGTGCTTCCAAGCTAGCTGCCACCTTGAGCTCTTCCAAAGAGAGCGGAGAAGCTTTTGAAGCTGCAGAGGAAATGGCATTGATAACCAATTGCTTTTCATACTCATCATAATCAATAGAATCATTCAACTCACGCAAATCATCAAGATACAAGACATAACAGAAATTGTCCTTTGTTTCATTAGAACCACCAGTTACATCAAGAGTGACATCCTCGGACTTACAATCAACAATTGGCTCATTGATCTTACAGCCTACATAAACTGACTCACCAAACTCTAGCATATTCACAAAACCATCATTGGCAAACTTAATCATGTTCAAAAAACCATCATTGGCAAACACAATCATGTTCACTCCATTGTTGGGCAGAGGATTGTTGACGGTATTAGGAGGTGGAGCCTTCTCGATCTTCTTATCATCAACCAAACCATGGATAATTCTCTTCAGGGTGATGCAACTGTTGGTAGTGTGACCCGGATACTGATGGAATCTGCAGTACTTGTTCTTGTCGAGGTTTGGGTTGGGATTAGCAGGACTGTAGTTGTCAAGCGGTTTTATCATTCCAGTAAGGATTAAGCCATTAAACACTTCCTCGGTAGACATTCCCAAATCATCAAACTTCTGTTGCTGTTGACGCGGTTGAAATTTCCCATTGTTATTGCCTCCACTTCCTTGTAGATTGTTCACAATATTGTCTTTGGTAATTTCCTTCCCTTTCGAAACCATGGTAGAAAATGGATTAGCTGCTCTGTAGCGATAACCACCACCACCACTACTAGCATTGGTAGTTGGAGCGAGGTTAAAGATTCGATTTTCACTGTGGGCTCCCATCCCGACCATTTCCCTCAAATCTGGATACCACCCATTTCCAATAGCTTCTCATAAAACTAGCTTCACACATGAGAGAAATATACCCTTTTGATCCTGCAGCGGAATCGGCTCAGATAGCTCGTTCAACTTGGCATTCCATCTTTTATAAAAATCCGTGATAGACTCATCACTATTTTGGATCGTCCCAACTAGATCATTCCTAGTTGTAAGCCACTCCAAATTCCCATGATACTTCTCCAAGAAAACTTCGGTTATTTGGCTCCACGTAGATCTAGCCTCCTGTTTGAGAGCAAGGAACCAAGTCAAAGCCGAACCTTTGAGTGTCAAGTGGAAGTCCAAAGCCATAAATTCTGGTGTACATCCCATAGCTCCCATGGTCATTACATAGGTATCAGCTTGTGTCTTCGGGCAAGCGGTCCCATCGAACTCCATTTTCGGCATCTTAAACTTATGCGGAAGAGCTTTGACTTGCCCAGGATCAACTACTCTAAGTCTACTGGATCCAACAGTGAGCTTATCAATCTGCTGTTGCATAACCTTCATGTGCTCCAACAAAGCAGCAACCTCTGGCGTCACATTAGCAGGCTGAGGGATGGTAGGCTGAGGAACGGTAGGATATACGGTTGAAGAAGGTACCGAAGTAGCAGACTGAAGAAACGGAATTTCTAAAGCATGCTTGACAGGCAAAGTAGCTGACGAAAGACCAAAGGTACTCGAAACATTCAGGTTGCTGTCCAACAAGCCCACGGAACTCGGCACTTTGTTTCTGTATTGGTCATATCCATTAAATTGCACCATATTTTGAATACCTGGCTACTGAGAATCATTCTGAGCTGATGGATACCCAAACTGACTCACCCTTGGCAACGGCGGAAACTGTACATTCTGAAAAGCAGAAAACTGGCTTTGAGGTGGAACACTGGCACTCATACAAGGAGCTGAATAAGGAGTTGAACCATACAAATGCTGCGTGAGCGGAGAGAAACCCTGACTCATCATTGGCTGAGAGAAACCCGAAAAACCCCCTTGGAACTGAGGTTGATTGTAAGAATACTGTGGAAATCCATCTTGAGTAATCTGATTTCCTGACAAACGGTACTGACTAATTTGATCTTTGTAACCCTGCTTCTTTGTGGACCACAGAAATTACTATCCAAACCTTGCTGCTGACTATTGAACTGCTCATTCTGAAACCCATCTTGTTAAAAATTCTCCTGAGGCTGAGAGTAATTACCCTGGAATTGAACCCCAAACTGACTGGGAGGCACAGAGGTATTAGGAGCCGGCGATGAAGTCAAATCATAGAAGCTTGGTTGCATCCCTCCAATTCTACTAACACCATCTGGAGCGTTCAGCTGCATACCTTGATTCTGAACTCGGTTAAGTTGAGATGCCGGAGGAGGCATCTTACCTTGTGCATTCATAGCCGTCTCATGCGCTGGAATGCGGACAGGACGAGAAGCGTAAGTAAGGGGAGGAGGCATAGCATGATAGGTGGGTTGAGGAGGAAGAGAAATATTTCCATTCTCAGTATTGTTGTCCTCTGTGATCTCCTCATAAGTGCCATCCTCACGGCGAATCACAGCAATTCCTCGAGCGTGCATAGTCTCTACATATCTAGCATGTGCTTCCTCCTCTCAAACCTTAGCAGCTTGAACGAGTAGCTGAGCCTCAAGCTCGTGAGTCAAAGCAGCCTCAAGAGTAGCCCTCAATTCTTCCATAGCATATCATTCATACCAAGCTGACCCGTAGCATCTGAACCTCCAGACTGGGTAGGGAAAACATTCTCACCTCCTGACATCTCAGAACCAGACTCAGACAAATACTCGGAAATTTCCTCAACTGCCTCGGGAACACGAACCAAACGGGCACCAGGAACTGAAACACGAGCCCAACTCGTCGTAGCTGCAGGGTGAAATAGGGTTGATAAGGGGATGAAAGGAAAGACTTTTTATAGAAGGTAGGGTAGAGGGAGAAGAAAGGAAAGGACTCGTGCAAGCATTTTATTTATGTTCAAGTAGAAATCAATGGCTTTTAAGTCCTAAGAACGGTTGGAAAAGGATAAGCCTTCTTTTTCGCAGTCTAAACCTCGAGCAGGAACCTAGGGATATATCATTCAAACAATAACAAATGTTTTGTGTAAAAATTAATAATAGGTAATAACACTTAAACAAGACCTAAGCACATATGAGACGGACGAGCAGTCCAAATCTCTGGAGAAATTTGGGCAGCATGACAGGTATTCCTGAAGAATTTCAAAAAAATCCTGCATGACTTCTCGTCGATGCACGCTGACAATGCGGCATGATCTCTCGCTAAAACATGTCGCGAGAGCGACATGTCCATACGTGAAACCATGTTGCATTGGCAACATGCCCACACATGCTAGGGTTTGGGGTAGGTATGTATATCCTATTATAAATTTCGAAAACAATTCATTTTAGTATAATTTATAAAATGATATGTCCAAAAACCAACCATTATAAAGTAAGCTTGAAAAGTGTGAGGCCACCTATGATGCGATAGGGGGAAAGGATTGATATTAGGCGCTCAAGCATAGGCGACATACATCACCATCCCTGATGCCGTCAATCGCACTAAAAGGTTATAAATCTAGTGATGTAGTGTGCGGGTGACTAGTTTCCTTTGATTCGCAAAAAAAAGAATTTTTATACCATTTTATGTTAGTTTGAAAAGGATTATGAAATCAACACACACACACACACACTGGAGTCCACAGGGTACAATAGCCCAAACATTATAATATAATTATGGGGACTCTCCCACAATTATAACTGACTATCACAAGACATCTCTTGCAGGTTGGCTTACCCTGTCGCACGACACAAGATAGGAAAGGCACGACCTGTCGCACGACAAGACAAGGTGATTTCCAGAATCAAAGAACAAACACCAGAACCAATCCTCCTCCCTTGCAAGTCCTCATCCAGGCCTCAGAATACCAGAACAGAATACATACAGATGAAAACATAACAATGCAAGCAATGCAAAATAAATCAAATAAGCACAATAAAGCCACACAACAAAGAACACACCTAATGAATGAGATGGATGTTGAACAAGAATGAAAGCTTGACCCGCTTAATTTGTAAAAGCAAGTTTGATATCCCCAGCGGAGTCGCCACTGAACGTACGCCCCCGTCCGCATGCAAAAAGTATGGGATGTTTTAAGAAAATGGAATTTAAAAAAAAATGGGATGTTTTAAGAAAAGAGGGAGTCGCCATGCCATGTTTTAAGAGGTAGACTTTGAAAAACCATGAAAGAGAAAGGGTTCGGGGGTCAGATTACATCTTGGGAAGAACCGAGAGTTCACCCAAGATGCCCCAATACAAGGGTCTTTCTAACGATCAACATCCAAATAATTCAAAAAGTGTGTGCATTGTGTGAGAAAGAAATGTGTTTAAGTGCTTTGTTTTTGTTGCGAGACAAACATAATACAACTTGTGAGCTATTTAAGGGGGAGCCACAACCCCAATTATAACGAATTTGAAAGGTACTTACATTTGGAAATTGACCTCTGTAAATGGCCTATAGTGTCGCATGACACAGGACCTAGGTTGGCTAGGTGTGTCGCACGACAGGATAGGTCATCTGTAGAGGTTTCACAAGAGAAGCAATTACATGGAGGAATTGAGAGATACAGGAGAAACAAAACACCAGCTATAGGTCACAGAGACTAACTAATTACTTACAAGTTGAAATTGATCTCTGCAGTATAGTTAGACCTGTCGCACGACACAGGATCAATTTTGGCTAGATCTGTCGCATGGTAGATCATGCCATCATACAGAGGTTTCACAAAACTATTTACGAAGGAAGATCAGAGGAGAATTGAATATTTCCAGGGGCTATCACCAGTTCACAGAGACCTCACAAAGAGCTACCAACACTCAGATGAGTATAAATATGGATAATTCATACTCATCTTCATGTTTAGACCAAAACCACATATAAGAAGTAAAATCAACAAAAGATATGTGTATTCACGCAGATATTGGGATAATTAGGGACTAAAACATGAAATCCTAAGCATTGTATGAAAAATCTAGCATAGCAAGCATGGAAATCATACTATATTAATGAAGAGAAAGAGAAAGAAGAGAAAATTTAGCTATTACCCTTGTAGACCACGATCTCTACACTTAGTCAGTGTAGAGAACCTTCAGAAACAGCTTCAAATACACGAAATTAGAACTTAGATCGATCCAAGGTGTGATTTCTAAAGATGTATAAGAGAAGTGTGTGTTAGTGTGTGAGAGAGAAGGAGATTTGGATGAGAGATAGAGAGGATTTTGAGGAGATAGGATGGTTTCTGAGAGTATTTTAGCAGGGTAACAGTAGGAGTAATCGATCAACCTCTAAAATGGGAGGAGGAGCCTCTGATTTATAGCTGCTGGAAATGGCCAACAGTGTCGCACGACAGGACGAGCCATAACCGCTTTTTTTCTAGAAACATGCAAGGTGGCAGACTAGAAGGCTCTTTCCAGCGAGGTATTGTCCAAATTCATTATTCCTTGCAGGTCCTTCCTTGCTTAGAAAGTTTTGAAAAGTTCCCGAATTGCCCCTAAACTTTATGAAAGTTTGGAGAATTGCCAGAAACATTAATTGGAAGGCAGGAGCCAAATTTTGGGTACTTACAGTAAGGGCCATGATACCTCTATTCTGTTGGGGCGTCCTTTTATGGCCACTATCAAAACTGTTATCAATGTTAAAAATGGAAATTTTCTATGATTGTCTTGAATGAAACTGTTGAGATTTCTGTTTTTAAATCTATTAAGGGTCCATCTAGTGAGGAAACTATGTGTTGTGTGGTTGATGAAATAGAAGGTTGTGTAAGTGAAAAATTATGGCATGAGAGAGAGATAGAAGAGTTAGAATTTGTTCTGATTGGCGGTGAGATCGGGGATTATGAGGATGTTCTTAGCGCTAGGGCCATTGAAGACAAGGCCGACGAACACTATCCTACGGATAGCCCTCAGCACCCCCCACTATTGGGTCCTTTGATTGAAAAGTTGAACCCATCTGTAAGTACCCAATCCAGATCGTCCAAATCTGTCAGAAAGTTAACCGAAATCCGTTAACTGGCCCGCTCCAGGTTAACTCGAACTCGTCAAACTCCCCGTTGCCGTGCCAACGAGACGTCCCGGGACTGCCCCGTGCATCCCGACGTCGAACCGTACTTAACACGTGTCATCACACGTAAAAGTACGTCTTTCCCGGAAAAACGCACTTTCCGGCACTTTCCGGGGGCATTTCGGACATTTTCCGGACTGTTATTTTAAAAAACGGACAAAACCGGGACCGGGGAACGAACTCCCACATGGCTGGTGACTCATAGGGCACGTGGCAGCCATGCCACCTCCCTCTAGTCACTCTTCAATCACAAATCAAGGCCAAAAGACCAAAATACCCCTGATTTGCAAGCCAAGTCCGGCCGGACTCCCTGTGCACATTTTCTGAAATTGCCAGCAAGTCCTTCAAATTCTCAAAATACCACAAAACCCCCTGGATTCAGGCAAAGTCCGTCCGGACTCCTACTGCATTTTTCACCTATAAATAGAAATGGCTGTCAAAGCCAAAAAGAGGAACTTTTTTACCCCAAAATTCACCACACCTCACGGCCCAACTGATTTTCACCCCTTTCGAGCTCCCGTTTTGTCTCGATTCGCGTGAAACCTTCGTATTTCGATCAAATATGCCCCTTACCACATCGAAACAACCTTTCGAACTACTTTTCGTGTCCCGTACACACCTTCCGAGCCAAAGGAGTCGACCCTAGCCATAGGTATAACTCCCTCTCTCTAAATCTCTCGTTCCGTCTAGGTTTACGTGCCAGTCGATATAACCGTTTCGAACAACGTTACTGAAATGTAGACGCCTCCGTCTAACGGGATCCGATATGTTTTAGCCCCTCGATCCTCTTCTCTTTCCGTAAGAGAAGTAATCACGGGTTAAAACGGCATTCCGACCCCGTTCCGTTTACTTTCTGTCATTTACCAATTCCGAATCGATCGATCCATTGATCGTCATTTAATTTCTGTCATTTACAAATCCGAGCCGATTGGCCTCGTTGATCTTCATTTACAATTCTGAGCCGATTGGCCTCGTTGATCGTCATTTACGATTCCGGATCGTTTGATTCCGTTGACACTGCTTTAAATACTGTCATTTACAAGTCCGACCCGTTTGGATCGTGATAGTATTTACTTTTCAAAGTCCGAGTCGCAACCCGATTCGTTGATCGCATATCATTTAAAACGCTTTTTTCCCGTAAAAATCGTTAACAATGTAATGCCCGGTTCAAAACCGGAGTTCGTCCGTCGAACTCTCTTTCAAAAATGCGCAACATGACGTTTGGCCTCCTATGAATGTGTGCCCTAAATTTTGTGTTGGATTCACGCGAGTTTGAAGACATCCGAGTTATTTGAAAAACGGAGTCGCCACGCCATTTTGATTACCTCAAAACTTTGAAAAAAAGGTTTTTACTTGGGTTCGGAGGTTAAGTTACCCCTTGGGAAGAACGTTTGGCGTTCACCCAAAGTGCCTTGCCGGAGCAAGTCTCCCAAGATTTCATTAATCGTGCTTGCTTGCGTGCTTTCTTTGTGTGCATGTGTTTGAGAGTAAAAGGGGGAAATGTCCCAAGTTATCTTCCGGACGTACAAACCATTTGTTGGTTGTCGCTCGGGATTCCTTGGAATTTTATGTATTCGGGATTATGATCCCGTCCTCATCTTGTGACTTGTGATCATCGCATTTTAACCTCGGGACCCTCGGGACTTGCGTGATCGAGAGAATGACTCTCTTTGTGGTCAAAGATGAGGTTCTTTAGGAAGGAATGTCCTTAGCCCATCAATCCTACGCTTTAAGACGGTCGAGCTCGTATAGAGGCTTCATACTCATTCTTAAGCGGTAATCGGAGATATAGGGTTCAAGGTTATCCTTTTCCTAAAGAAATCATGAACCTTTAATGGAAGGAACGATGCAAAGATGAGAACTTTTACACCGGTTCGTTCCAAGGTTGGGGAAAGGGGGAATGCATGATGAAAAATGACTCTTTAATGAAAAGATGACATTTTTGGTTTTAGCAAATGATGCTTTTTTGATTGAAAGAAATGATCTTTATGCAAGTGATGCGTAAAGATAGGATTTTTATGCAAATGATGCATTGAAAAAGGGGTTTTGATGTAAAGGATGCATTTTTATTGAAAAAGATTTGATCTTTATATGCAAATGATGCGTAAAGATAACATTTTTATTGGAAAATAGGGGTTTTAGGTGCAAAGGATGCACCTTTATGAAAAAGACTACATTTTTATGACAAATGAGGTCTTAATGCATGCAAAGGGGAAGGGGAATGATAAAGAAATGATCTTTATGAATAAATGCCAAGTCCCAAGCAAGATATATGAATGCAATGAGCAAGTATATCAATTAAAATGCAAGGTTAGGGCGTGCGAGGTTACCAATCGTTTCCTTCGCTTCTTCGGACGGAGCTAGGAGGAGAGGTTCGTCTTGGGTCTTCAAGGAGGAGGGAGATGGCTTCTTGAGCTTCTTCTTCGCCTTCTTGAGCCTTGAGGGTGTTCTTCACGTCTGATTGTGTTTGTGAGTGTATTGTATCTCTATTGTGTGTCTTGTTGTTTTTTTTTGAAATGGGTAGAGGAGGCCTCTATTTATAGGTAATCTGGATAAGGCTAATGAAGCCGTGCGGCTGCAGGTCCTTTGCAAATGAGGCCGTGCGGTCTTATCCTGAATGACTCAGCATTCTAGAACCATGCAAGGTGGCATTATTCTAGAAGGCTCTTCCTAATTAAGAAAAACGTGTTTCTTAATTAGGAAGGATTCCCTTCAGCCCTTATTTAATTAAAAACAGTTCCGGAATGCTCCCTAGGAGCATTTGGGAAAGATGCAGGGAAATTAGGAAAACTTACCGAAAATGTCGGGAAAATTAGCAGGAAGGCATGAGCCAGATTTGGGTACTTACAGAAGCCCCTCGGCAACGTCACTTGCAAGGCGAGTGGGGTTGTCGATATAAAAGGATCCAATCTGGCGAATGCCGAGACGGATTGGGTGACCAAGGTGGTCGAGTGGCTGAACCTTTTGGAAGGCTACCTACGTATCCCGGAGGAATCAAGCCAGGCCGTAGTTCGGAAAAGATCCGCTGGGGAAATGGGGTGTCATATGTGACAAATTGGCTGAACCTAAAGTAGGCTACCTACGTATCCCGGAGGAATCAAGCCAGATCGTAGTTCGGAATTAGGATCCGCTGGGGGAGGAAGAAGAGAAACTGGTCTCTTGCCGGGGAAATAGAAGAGAAAATGACCTAGGAGGTCAAGCAATTGATCCTCGGGGATATGCTAGAAGTGACCGAGGTGGTCGGATATACGAACCTCTATGAGGGGCCGCTTTATCAGCGAGGAGTGACAAAGAAACAGGGTGACCAAAGTGGTCGAATGGCTGAACCTTTTATAAAAGGCTACCTACGTATCCCGGAGGAATCAAGCCTTGATCGTAGTTCAAGCATCACTAGATAGTTAGGAACGATGTCTAGGATCCTTGAGATTTTGACAATTCGGAGGCTGTCACCTGAAGAAGCTAGAGCTTATGGCGCTATCTCTTTATGACGGAGATAGAGGTAACTTAAGTTGGGAAACTTGAGCGTACGTCACTATTCGCGGATAGAGGTAGCACAAGTTGAAATGACTTGGGCATACGTCACTATTCGCGGATAGAGGTAGCACAAGTTGGAATGACTTGGGCATACGTCACTATTCGCGGATAGAGGTAGCACAAGTTGGAATGACTTGGGCATACGTCACTATTCGCGGATAGAGGTAGCACAAGTTGGAATGACTTGGGCATACGTCACTATTCGCGGATAGAGGTAGCACAAGTTGGAATGACTTGGGCATACGTCACTATTCGCGGATAGAGGTAGCACAAGTTGGAATGACTTGGGCATACGTCACTATTCGCGGATAGAGGTAGCACAAGTTGGAATGACTTGGGCATACGTCACTATTCGCGGATAGAGGTAGCACAAGTTGGAATGACTTGGGCATACGTCACTATTCGCGGATAGAGGTAGCACAAGTTGGAATGACTTGGGCATACGTCACTATTCGCGGATAGAGGTAGCACAAGTTGGAATGACTTGGGCATACGTCACTATTCGCGGATAGAGGTAGCACAAGTTGGAATGACTTGGGCATACGTCACTATTCGCGGATAGAGGTAGCACAAGTTGGAATGACTTGGGCATACGTCACTATTCGCGGATAGAGGTAGCACAAGTTGGAACGACTTGGGCATACGTCACTATTCGCGGATAGAGGTAGCGCAAGTTGGAATGACTTGGGCATACGTCACTATTCGCGGATAGAGGTAGCACAAGTTGGAATGACTTGGGCATACGTCACTATTCGCGGATAGAGGTAGCACAAGTTGGAATGACTTGGGCATACGTCACTATTCGCGGATAGAGGTAGCACAAGTTTAGAGTTCTGACAATTCGGAGGTTGTCACCTAGTGTTATCCCGTTATAACGGAATTAACGGAGGTGACTGGGAATAGAGCTTGATTGCTTCATAGATAAGGGATATTTTCTGAAAAGATGTTATCTTGGTTAAAAGATAACGGAAATTGCATGCCCAAGTGGAAGGTCCGGGCGGGATTGTAATTTTACGCTCGGGCGAATGAAGCCGCCCGGCATGAGATGGAGAAAAAGGAGCCGTACGGCTAGAGACTGTTTTTCAGATTATTTAAAACAGTTTGAATGGGCATTGGGCATTATTGCCGCCCAAGAACTGCCGAGGAAGAGAGAGAGAAAGGAGAGAATTTCTTCAAAATTCTTCAATTCCCTTTGCTTCTATCGATTGGAATGGATCCGGAGGGCAATCCCATACCGAGGCAAGCAAGAAGGAACATCTCCGCGGCTGCGAGAAGGAGGAGAAAGGAGCTCGTTCGGACGGAGAGGAAGTATGACTTCCTTACGCCTCCATCGGAGCTTTACCCGGGAAGAAGGGAGCATAAATCAACGAACCCGCGATCGGTTGGGGTAAGCATTCTCATTTTGCTCAAATCCGATGATTTTGCTTGATTTTTGAATGATTTAGGGCTTGACCCGAATTTTAGGATTTTTGAATGATTTTTTGAATGATTTTGAGATGCACGAACAACCTATGAGGCTAAGAATGTGCATGTGCAACTTGTTTGATGAAAATTATGAGAATGACTCACTTTTTTCTCGCAAAATGAAGTAAGAATGAGAATTGTCAAAATATGAGACGGAGTTCTTGCCTTGTGCTAGAACTAGGTCAAAATTCTGATTTTCAATGAGAAAACATGATTTTGGAAGATGAAAATGATTCATGCATGCCATTTTATTTGAAAAAATAATGCTTATGTGCAAAAAATTGTGAAAATTGTGATTTTGTGCCTTAGGAAAGCAACGGGACTTGACATGACGCGTTTCAAGTGATGAAAGACGCTTTTTTGATGCAAATAATGCTAGAAAAACTTTTGTGAATGATTTTCTTTTGAAAACATGTGCATTTTTTGTGAATATATGCATGCTTTTGAAAATGATGAAGGACTGACACTTCTCTTTTTTTTTTTTTTGTGCTTGTCTACAGGAGAACAAGTCTAGAGGACCATCGGAGATAGCGGTTAAGCTTTGGCAGAGGATGCCGGATTTTGAGAAGAATGGGGTGAATCCCAAGAATTTGGTGAGGGCTCACCCAGGCCTGGATGCGTTTGTAGAGGCCATCGGCAGGGTGTTCACATCACCTCTAAGAGCAAGGGCTTGGTCCGGGCCCTTTCGAGTTACAGTGGGATAGTACCACATAGCTTTCACTGGCCGGGAGAGCCGACATGACTCCCGCCGATTTTACGGCTATTGCGGCCTACAGTTCACCGGGAGGCCCGTGACTTGGAGAGACCACATTACGGCGAGGAGTTCCGGGCTTTGGTAGGGTTTGAGCCGATTCCCAAGGGGCGGGATGGAGACGCGGAACGTCGAGGTGGCGGTTCGAGACTTGCATGCGGAACTTTCTTTGCTAATGATGTGGCCCTTGGCCGGTGGCTAGAGCATTCATATGGTTGATGCTATCAGTCACTATCTTTGCTAATTCTGGGACGCTAGCCATGACTTGCCTCCTCGACTCTTCTGGAGGATGTGGATGGGATAGGGACGGTCTCTTGGGGAGAGGCCGGATTGGCGGAGTTGTACTTCTCGTTGGACATGTACGGTCGAACAAAGTCAGCTTCCATGGGCTGCTTCTCATTTGCCCTTGAGGTAGTCTCCTTTCTTTTCTCTTTTCTCTTTTCTGTCTTGAGACTTTTATGAGAGAGAATGACCTTTTGATGTTTTGAACATGCGGGCTGGTTTTGTGAGGTGATCGGGTTCTTCCCTTGGAACCGCAGAGTGATGTCACCATCTTCCCTGCTATGGTTCGTTGGAGGAGATGCGAGAGATAAATTCACGGGAAGACCCGGATTACCTTCGATTACAAAATGGTGAGGCCGATCATCAACGAGAGATGGGCATGACGGAGTGGACTTCTACCCCTGGGCGGTATCCGGAGATTTTTTGGGAGATGCCATCGATGTGACGAGGCGCAGGAGGTGGCTCACTGGGGCGACATGTGATGTCATTTACTTTGGGGACCGTTTCTCGAGGCAACATGGTCATGTCCCTCCATTGGACGCCATTACTCCACACGATCCTCCCACGGATGCTACGGCCAGGGGATTGGCCGGAGGATGAGATAGCTAGGTACCGCAGGGGCGTGGCTGCAGAGGAGTACTTTGACATGCACACCCCTACGCTGTGTTTGTGGAGCGGCGCTTGAGGACGCCACAAAAGCTAGTGAAGCTAGCGGTCACTCGGGGATATGGGGAGGATGAGCCTCTTGACCCGCCGATCCCTCCTGCGCATTTGTCCTACGTGGTCCATGGAGTGCCGAGGAGGATGAGGATACACTGTCCCCGATGCTTAGGGAGCCCCAAGTACACCTTGCCGCCTGATAGCACTGTAAGTGTACTTTTCGGGTCTTTCCCTTTTCAGCTTTCAGATTTTCTCGCTTTTGCAATTTTCTCGAGATTTTTCTCGAGATTTTTTTTTTTTTGAGATTTTCTCTTCTTTTCTCGGGTTCCGGCTCGCACTTATGATAAGCGGTCGGGCGGGAATAGAGGGGCTGGAAGGACGTGTGCCGATCCCTTGTCAAGAAGCGCTGCGCTTCAAAGGCGGCGGCGGATGCACAGGAGCACAGGCGCAAGAGATGGCACGTCGGGGCACAGCGTCTACCTCATCGGCCTCGGAGTACTCTTCCAGTGCCATGCCTCGGGGCGGGGACCCAACGCCGACATTCTGGGAGCATTTGGCCGAGTACGGGCACGATAATGTCCATTTGTCGACGTGAGCGACCGGGAGGACTTGATGAGGAGGCTAGCATCTATGAGTTGAGCAAGCGATGAGGAGGAAGAAGAATCGGAGGCCTAGGAGGTCTCTAGAATAGATTTAGGAACAAAAACAAACAATGAACAATTTTTATGCACACTTCGTTTATTTTTGCTTTATTTGGGCGCCGATGGGCGAAAACATTGTATTTACATTTTATTTACTTTTCTAATTTATGCTTTCTCAATTTGCATATTATCTGAGCCTTGGGGTGACTTTTTGCTTGGAATTGGGGCTGGAAATCGGGCCAAAATGATTTATAATGGTATATAAATGCTTGAATGGCTTCTGGATATGTTTTTGTACAGGTTTTGGTTGAGAAAGTGGGGTGAAAACTCCCTTGGGCAGCAACTTTGGTTGCTGCAGAATTTTTCTGCAGAGGGCTAATGTAGCCGTGCGGCATGGCCTTGAGGGAAAATGAAGCCGTGCGGCTAACGGTTGTACGAGCTGGTTATTTTACGAATAAAAGCAAGGCTTGGCCATGTCATGGCATTTTCACTCTAGACTTGTCCCAATTGTTCCCAGAGCACATGTTGGACCGAAAAGCACCATCTTTGAACACTTTGCGATGGAGAAGCCCGTCAGTTGCAAAGGGGAAGCGAGACCATTTTCTATCCGGTCTTCAATCTTGGGCGAGACATAACTTCCAAAATCACAAGGGACTGCTTGATTCTTCCTTCAAGATCAAGTCTTTATGGCATTTGAGGATCTCCCGCCCGATTGGGACCTGTTGAGAGCCGCAGCAAAGTTACGGGACGTCCGGAGACATATTCTTGCTTTTCTTACAACGAAATTGTCCCAACGCACGAAGACTTCAAAGCCTTGATTGGGGGTCCCGAGGCGAGGCTATATCTATTCCGCTGATCGGAGACGTGCCGGTGGCGGTAAGGCTTGCATCTTTTGCAGATTCCTTTGGGAGAGGCGAGAGGATGATGGTAGCCCGGATAGGATTGACCTTTCGATATCCCGGGCGAGGTTTGGGTCTCCGGATATGGCTGCGACCACGGTAGCTATGGATGCTTTCATTCTCTGCGTATTCTGTTTTGTTCAACTGCTTTGAGTCAGTGGGGACTGTCATAGTGGTATCTTGGACATGGTCGAGGCTGCGAGTGGGAAGGATATTGTCCCACTTGGTTTTGGGGAGACTTTGCATGGGATTGACGGGATGGCTCGGGAGACCATTTCATGAGGTCAGGGAGTCCGGCTATGTTGACTACGTGGGCTGCGGGGAGAGGCTTGGGGCTTTGCACGGGGCTTTGCCGACTCGGTGCCCTTGGGTGATTTCTCGGAGAGGTGCGCCTAGGCGGCGAGGAACGGGGTAGGCGGGAGGCGATGATGGCTAGGCTATCCACTTCGGACATCCGTTGGTGGATACCACAGACTTTGGAGGTTGCAAACCAGGAGGATATTTCGGGAGTCTTATCTTTGTGAGGGTTCCAGGATTCTGCTGGTCATCCTTCTACATTACCTGCTTAGTATCCGGGCGGTTTGGGGCTTTACGGGAGCCTTTGAGTGATTGGGAGGACATCCGGACCATGGAGGTGGTGTCATTGGACATGAGTGATCCGGCCGGCTTCTCTTTCTTCTCGAGGGCTTGGACATATCTTGCTTTCCCACCCGGGGCTATCTTCGGGAGCGGGAAGAGCACCATCTTGACCCTTTGTCTACTTGGGCGAGTACGAGAGGGAGATGGGAGCGACTCGGGTTATCTTGGAGGATAGACGTCGAGCTTTATTGGGAGGCGGCTGCGACTCGAGTAGGACTACGAGGGAGGCGAGGCTAAGGCGAGTTGCCATAACCAATCGGAGTGACTTGGTCGAGAGATATGGAGGCTCGGTACAAAGGTTGTCAGGGTCGCTCATTTGGCGGAGTCTCGAGAGGGAGGAGATACGGACTCGTGCTCGTATAGAGAGCGCTTATTGACACGGGGTTGGTGGAGGCTCCGGTGAGGATACCGAGAGGTCGGGATGAGGGATACCGACATTATTGAGAAGAAAAAGAAGAAGACTCGACGAGGCCGAGGAAAAGGGAAGAAAGGCGAAGAAGACTCGGCGAATGACGGTGACAAGTCTTTTCTCAAGATCCTCTTATTGCCATTTGCAAACACATTAGTTTATTTAGGCATTTTATTGTATTTTAGATCTTTTTAGCGAGGTTAGCGAGTTAAGAGGTAGACCGTGCTTGAACTCATCAAGAAGTTTTTAACTTGTAATGAACAAGGCATATTATCTTAAAAATTAATCAAGACACATTTCATGGAAATTCAAATGTCTTTATTGATTGGGACCCGTTTTATGAAAACTGAAATACCCTTTATTATTTAGGACGCACTTCATGGAAGCTTGATTGTCCTTTTTATTGTTTAGACCGAACCATATATGGTACGCCTACGTTCCCCTTTTACAAGAAAGGCTAAGGGGCTCGGGTCTACGTAGTTCATTACGGTGAACTAATTTTTTATGTGCGGCCACATGTTTTTGCCTAGACCGCCCTTTTTGGGGTTTTCAGCCTAGCCGGGCATTACTCTTTTTGCACTAAGATTTTTTTCTCTTTTTTTTTATGTGCAACCCTGTCTTTTGCCTAGACCGCCCTTTTTGGGGTTTTCAGCCTAGCTGGGCATTACTCTTTTTGCACTAAGATTTTTTCTCTTTTTTTTTATTAGACATAGTATCTTCGGAGTTTATCACCGTTATTTGGGTGGACAAAGGGATTGCCATCCAAGTACGCAAGCTTCATTGCTCCTCCTGACGGTATCTTACGCACCACATAAGGGCCGATCCAGACGGGTTCCCATTTTCCCAGGGTTGTCTACGGTAGGGGCTTTACTTTCGGCACTAAGTCACCTTCTTTGATGTCTCACGGCCTTGACCTTTTTATCAAACGCTGCTGGCCATTCGCCTCTGGTAGGCTCGGGTGTGTTCCATGGCTTTTAGCCTTCTCTCGTCAAGCGGGGCTAACTCATCATGCCGAGCTGCGCAACCATTCCACTTCATTGACACTTTGTTTTCTAGGAGGACCCTTAATGACGGGATTTCCAACTCCCGGTAACACTTGCTTCCATCCCGTAAGTTAGGGCAAAGGAGTTTCTCCTGTGGGCTGTTCGACGAGACGTTACGTAGCCCCGAGTGCTAGGTGCGGCTTTTCGGGCCAATCACGACCACGGGTGGCCATTTTCCGGATGATCCGCTCGAGTGTCTTATTAGCGGCTTCCACGGCTCCATTGGTCCGAGGTGCATGCGGGGACGACTTGTGGCGAGTAACTCTGAATTCGACGGCGGTCTATCGCGGATCTCCTTCGAAGTGTGACCCATTATCGAAATGATCTCGTTGGGCACCCCATATACGCACATTATGTTTTCTTTGATGAAGCTGGGCCACTTTTACGGAAGTGAGGACCTTGTAGGACTTGGCCTCTACCCACTTGGTGAAGTAGTCGATGGCTACCAACACGAACTCGTGCCCATTGCTTCTGTAGCTATTTTCCCTATCACGTCAATGCCCCAAGTTGCAAACGGCCAAGGAGTCGTCATGCGGTACGAGGTCATGAGGTGGGAGATGGTTGAGATTGGCAAACCGGCGGCACTTGTCGCGAGGTTCGGACGTCTTTGGATGCGATGCTGTCTCCATGGAGATCCAGTAGTAACCCATTCTGAGGATCACTTGCATCAGGGCTCTGGCATTCATGTGAGGACCGCAAGGACCATTGTGGACTTCGGTCATCAACTCTTTGGCCCTTTCTTGGGTGACACATAAGAGGAGTGGTCCTTGATACCGCTTCTTGTATAGGTTGCCTCCTAGAATGACATAATGAGAGGCCAACCTTTTCAGGGCTCGCAAGCTTTTGGCTCTGACACCTTCTTTTGGTCTACCTTCTTCGTCTACGAAAGGCGACTCTCCGTCTTTGAGGAATTGGTAAATACGATTGTACCAAGGTTCCTTTATGGGCTCGGGTCCCAGGTCCACTTCACAACAGAAGGCTGGGGCTTCTCTTCTACCCACTCTGAAGGGCTTTATGGCTTTTCCCTCGGGGATCTCTACCAATGAGGCTAGAGTAGCTAGGGCATCTGCGAATCTGTTCTTTTCCCTCGGCAAGTAGTGGAAAGTCACTTCTCTGAAGCTGTCCGATCAACTCCTCCATATGGGCATGATACCGTTGCGGATTAGGGTCCACAGTCTTCCACTTGTTGGAGACTTGGTTGATGATCGGGGCCGAGTCTCCGTAAACTTCGAGCTCCTTGACATTTCTTTATAAGGCGGCTTCCAAACCAGCAATGCAGGCTTCGTACTCAGCGACATTGTTCGTGGCAGGAAAGTTCAACTTGAGGGCTATGGGGGTATGCTCATCTTTCGGATCGACCAATAGCATTCCTACACCATTTCCTCTTTTGTTAGCGGCTCCGTCAAAGAAAAGTTGCCATCTATTCTCAGGCTCAACTGCAAAAAACCCTTCATCTGGGAATTGGGGTTCAGGCCCTCTGTCTTCATTGCTTGGGAAGTTTGCCGGATGATCGACAATGCTTGACCCTTGATGGCCTTTACGGTCACATAGTTGATGTCGTGATACGCCAAGAAGAAGGACCACTTCGCTAGACGCATCGAGAGGAAGGCTTGTCAAAGATGTACTTGATGGGATCCATTTTCGAGACCAAATTCACGGGGTGGGCTTGCATATAATGCTTCAATTTTCCGACTACCCGGACCGATCCTGCACGAGTCTTTTCACATGCTTTGAGTAATTGAGCTCGCTCCACTGTAGCTTCCGGTGACGAAGTAAATGGCGTTTTCTACCCGAGAGTCTTTCTTCTCTGAGCAAGCATAGCCCCAACTGCCGTGTACGTGACAGTGAGATAGAGCGAAGAGGTTTACTGTCTATGTGGGGGCATAGTAGGGGATGTACTAAGTATGCCTTGATGCGGTCAAAGGCATCACTGGCATTCTTCGGTCCATTACGTGTCCACATTCTTCTTCATGAGCTTGAAGATGGGCTCGCACATAGTGGTCAGGCGATTGTGAAGCGGGCGATGTACTGCAATTTGCCCATAAAACTCTTGACCCTCATGCAGGTTTGAGGTGGCCTCATATCCATGATGGCTTTGATCTTTCGGGGGTCAACTTCTATACCTCGCTCCGTGACCGTATACCCAAGCACTTTTCCCCTTGTCACTCAGAAGGTGCATTTGGCGGGGTTTAGTCTCATGGAATCTTTGTCTCGGCCTCTCAAAGAATTTTCGTAGGTCAACAAAGTGCGCCCACCTTCTCCTTTGGAGTGGATTATCATGTCATCTACGTAGACCTCAATCTCCTTGTGGATCATGTCATGAAAAAGCGCGGTCGCTGCCCTTTGGTAAGTAGCCCCGGCATTCTTGAGCCCGAATGGCATTGCTTGTATAACAGTAGGTTCCCACGGTGTGGTGAAGGCTGTCTTTTCTTGGTCTTCCTCGGCCATCTTGATGCGGTTGTAGCTTGCAAAACCATCAACGAAGGATTTGACTTCGTAGTTGGCGTGGAATCCACCGGGATGTCTATATTTGGCGAGAGGGTAGTCATCTTTGGGGCTGGCCTTGTTCGGATCTCGAAAATCCACACGACGGCGCACCTTCCCATTGGCCTTGGTTACGGTCACGATGTTGGACAACCATGTCGGGTATTCAATGACTACGATGAACCCTACTCGCAATAGCTTCTCAATTTCTTCTTTGACTGTAGAGACCATTCCGGCTTGATCTTTCTCGGTTTACGCTGCGGCTTAGCATGCGGTGCTAGAGGAATTACGTGCTCTACTATTGAGCTGTCTAGCCCCGGCATGTCCTTGTATGACCATGCAAACACGTCGACGTATTCTACGAGCGGCTCGATCAATCTGTCCCTTTCAACCCCCTGGAAGAAGCTTCCAATCTGTGTCTCTTTAGGTTCTTCGATAGTACCCAAGTTCACACTTATCAAAACCTCCTCGGCGGCTTGGGCCCGGTTTTCCTCTTTTACGAAACACCTTAAAGATTTCTTTAATGTATTGTTCGTTTAGTGTGTTTGCATCTTGTTCAAATGATTCATTATTAAGCATTTTTTAAGTTTTGAGTTAATTTATCATTTGTTAAGTTGGCAATAAGAGGATAATCGAGAAAGATTTGTCATTTCATTCAAGATAAGGGGAAAGATGACATCGATTACATTTTCATAATCCTCGGGCGTGAGGCCTTCGGATGACTACGAGGGCTGGAAATCAAAGATTCTGACTCGGCGAATATACAACTGCGACTCTGGACCCTACGCTACTTATTGACTCGAGGGGGACTTGACAAGGGTTGGGCCGGGATCTCACTCCTTCTTCTTTGTTGCCACAGGGAGTAGCGGTCTTGTCGGCGTTGTTCGAGAAAGTTGGAGACTTTGAGCGATCAAAAGCTTGCCGGAAATCATTAACGGGCGGTGCTTGTGGAAAGATGGTGAGGGGAACTAAAGTAACTTGTTGCAATATTTCAGCTAGCTCTTCCGTAGCGGCCGGACTCATTGGCCCGAAGGGTCGGCTCATCTTATCAATGCCTGTGATAACTCATTTTCTCTTTCTTGATCTTGGACACCACGACCTTGTCGGTGTAGCCAGCGGGAGGGTTGGCACGGATAATGCGATGAAGTCTTCTTCGAGAGGGGATCTTAATTCTTCCTTGGCGCTACGTATTCAATAGGCTTTACGTATTACGCTTCTAGATGCCGGCTTCTCATTGAACTTCACGATGGCCACAAATTCTGCGTTTTACGCTTCAAGAGGATCACTATATATGGGGGTATCGAGTGGACTATGCTTGGGGTGATGGGTTCCTTGACGGGTTCCTTGGCATAAGCGACATAGTAGTCGAACTTGCCGAAGGCTCTCCCAAAGTTCCTACGCTCTTGTCCCCGGCTTCGTATCTTTCTTTAAGCTTCTGCTGTGTGGACTTTCTCTTCTTCTTCTTCCTTGAAGGAGCGTCCTCATTGATCCATTCTTGATACTCATACTCTAAGCGATCTTCACAATCACATACATCATACCGGATGTGAGGCTTGGGTTGAACTGGGATAGCCCCTCCAACTGCTTGGTCATTACCGTCGTGGATTACCATGTTGGCCATTTTGACACTGAAAAGGCGACAAAGCGAGGATTCTAGCGAGCGTACGAGGATTGTGCTAACAAGTCGCTGACCCGGTGTTCTCACCCACTTCTTTCTCGCTGCGGGAAAGGGATAGGAAAGGTTTAGACTCGGGGTCGGTGTTTAGGAGTTTGAAGGCTCAGGCAATATGCAAATTAGAATCTTCAAGTTTACTTAAAACAGTGTCTTTTATTAATATCTATTTGGTTGGAAAAGGGGTTCTGCCCTTCTTTTTTCACAACTACTCTAGATCCTGGATCAGTGGGTTCCGTCACTACATCTATAAGCCCCTCGTATTCCACCTGTATTTCGACCTCCCGGGGTGGGACGGCCCGGGCGAGGTCCTATAGGGCACGCGGATCCCACCGACCGAGAGTAAAGAACGCTCCTATCGGGTCTAGCGGGTCATAGGACTTTTCAACGCACGAGCGATGCGGATTATAGTCAAGGCAATACCGGGAAAGTCTCGTCTCTCTGCCTTGACGGATCTTTGGCAGAGTTTCGCTTGAGCGAATGACGGTTTCTGACCTTCGGTAATATCCGAGAGAATAATAGGCATGGGTCGGGCGGTAAAAAGCCGGATGACACGGTGTCACATTGAACTTCGTTGCATACGCAGTGCGTGAGCCGGAATCGAAGTCAATGCCGGTTAAGATCTTGCCAATTTTTCCTTGTCGGAATTTTGGCAGAGCTTCGCTTGAGCGAAAGATCTTTTGATTTTTGGCAAAGACTTGGTCTTGACTCTTACGCATTCCGTGCGGGTCAAGGTCAATAGTCAATGTCGGAGTCAAGATCCCACCAATTTCGGCAGAATTTCGCTTGAGCGACAATCTTGGCTTCCGTTATGAGCTAAGGCTTGACCTTTACGTGGGTATGCAACTGGGCTATATGACACGGACTAGACCAAAAACCAACCAAAAGTCACGGTTTTTTGAAACGTGTGACACGGTGTGCATTGGTCGACACTTTGGCTGCCATGGGGAGGTTGGGATGATTCCGTGCGCGCCGGGAGCAGCGTAAGGCTGTCCGTGACTGCAGCTGGAACCACCCTCGGGTTTGAAGGACGTGCGTGCAAAAGTGTACAGGATATATCAGGTGCGCGTAGTGTGCGGTCTCCTAAAAAATGTTCCTTTTTGAGTTAAAACAGAGATTTTCATAAATGTGTTTTAAAGGAATGATTTTTTGGACGGGGGAAAATGCAACACGTAAGCACGTAAATTTTAAGGAGCCCCGATCGGTCATGAAGCCGAGTAGCCCCAAGCCGCTAGGACTGCGGATTAACCATGACTTTTCCTGGTGGAATTGCCACTGAGGTCGCCCGGTCAGAATCCAAGGAGGATTGAGCCGTACGACTGCATGGATCAATTTTCCAGGTTCCACTCCTTTTGCCTTTTTTCGGGTTGTTTCCCGTTTTCAAAGTATGCACAGATTCCAAGATGCAAATGATGCAATGCAAGGTAAAGAAAGCAAGCATGATTAATGAAATCGGCGATGGGAGTCTAACCCGCTCAAAGGGAAAAGCTTTATTTTTTTCAAAATTGTTTTTTTTTTTCGAAAAGGGATAATGGTACGTGGATTGTTAAACCACCGGTTATCCCAACTCCCACGTCAGGGAGTGTACAGGAAAGGCAAGTGGTTTCCACCTATATACCAAGTATCGATTTTAGTTTGTTTTGAAAATAGAAGCTTTTCTCCTTTGGGATATCCCCAGCGGAGTCGCCAAACTGTGAATGTGGTGCCCCAAATTTTTGGTGTTCACGCGAGTTTGAAGACATCCGAGTTATTTGAAAAACGGAGTCGCCACGCCATTTTGATTACCTCAAAACTTTGAAAAAAAGGTTGTTTTATGGGTTCGGAGGTTAAGTTACCCCTTGGGAAGAACGTTTGGCGTTCACCCAAAGTGCCTTGCTGGAGCAAGTCTCCCAAGATTTCATCAATCGTGCTTGCTTGCGTGCTTTCTTTGTGTGCATGTGTTTGAGAGTAAAAGGGGGAAATGTCCCAAGTTATCTTCCGGACGTACAAACCATTTGTTGGTTGTCGCTCGGGATTCCTTGGAATTTATGTATTTGGGATTATGATCCCGTCCTCATCTTGTGACTTGTGATCATCGCATTTTAACCTCGGGACCCTCGGGACTTGCGTGATCGAGAGAATGACTC
Organism: Adenophora triphylla var. japonica; assembly: GCA_022495995.1. NCBI lineage: Eukaryota > Viridiplantae > Streptophyta > Magnoliopsida > Asterales > Campanulaceae > Adenophora > Adenophora triphylla. The sequence goes on from JAFEMH010001923.1 coordinate 345,681, forward strand.
TCTTTGTGGTCAAAGATGAGGTTCTTTAGGAAGGAATATCCTTAGCCCATCAATCCTACGCTTTAAGACGGTCGAGCTCGTATAGAGGCTTCATACTCATTCTTAAGCGATAATCGGAGATATAGGGTTCAAGGTTATCCTTTTCCTAAAGAAATCATGAACCTTTAATGGAAGGAACGATGCAAAGATGAGAACTTTTACACCGGTCCGTTCCAAGGTTGGGGAAAGGGGGAATGCATGATGAAAAATGACTCTTTAATGAAAAGATGACATTTTTATGTTTGCAAATGATGCTTTTGATTTAAAGAAAGGATCTTTATTGCAAATGATGCATAAAGATAGGATTTTTATGCAAATGATGCATTGAAAAAGGGGTTTTGATGCAAAGGATGCATTTTTATTGAAAAAGATTTGATCTTTATATGCAAATGATGCATAAAGATAACATTTTTATTGGAAAATAGGGGTTTTAGGTGCAAAGGATGCACCTTTATGAAAAAGACTACATTTTTATGACAAATGAGGTCTTAATGCATGCAAAGGGGAAGGGGAATGATAAAGAAATGATCTTTATGAATAAATGCCAAGTCCCAAGCAAGATATATGAATGCAATGAGCAAGTATATCAATTAAAATGCAAGGTTAGGGCGTGCGAGGTTACCAATCGTTTCCTTCGCTTCTTCGGACGGAGCTAGGAGGAGAGGTTCGTCTTGGGTCTTCAAGGAGGAGGGAGATGGCTTCTTGAGCTTCTTCTTCGCCTTCTTGAGCCTTCAAGGGTGTTCTTCACGTCTGATTGTGTTTGTGAGTGTATTGTATCTCTATTGTGTGTCTTGTTTTTTTTTTGAAATGGGTAGAGGAGGCCTCTATTTATAGGTAATCTGGATAAGGCTAATGAAGCCGTGCGGCTGCAGGTCCTTTGCAAATGAGGCCGTGCGGTCTTATCCTGAATGACTCAGCATTCTAGAACCATGCAAGGTGGCATTATTCTAGAAGGCTCTTCCTAATTAAGAAAAACGTGTTTCTTAATTAGGAAGGATTCCCTTCAGCCCTAATTTAATTAAAAACAGTTCCGGAATGCTCCGAGACATTTGGGAAGGTCTGGAGAATTACCGGAAAACTTACCGAAAATGTCGGGAAAATTAACCGGAAGGCATGAGCCAGATTTGGGTACTTACACTTGCGGGTCACAAACTTGATATCAAACTCGGCTAAGAAGAATGACCACTTTGCGAGTCTTGATGACAGAGAAGACTTATCGAATAGGCATTTTATGGGGTCCATCTTCGACACCAGGTGTACCGTATGTGCCAACAGATAATGTCTCAATTTGCTGACCACCCATACCAAAGCTGCACAGGTTTTTTCCAAGGCCAAATAGTTCAATTCGCTGCTCAGAAGCTTCCGGCTGACGAAGTAGATGGCATTTTCCACTTTTGAATCTGATTTCACTTGTGCCAGCATGGCTCTGATAGCCGTATCTGTAACTATCAAATATAACAGCAAGGGCTTATCCTTATGAGGAGGACAAAGGATTGGAGGATGGACCAAGTAGGCCTTGATTACTTCAAACACGATCTGGCATTGTTCATTCCATTCGACTTCCTGATTCTTCTTGAGCAGCTTAAAGATCGGCTCACATATGGAGGTCAACTGGTGGATGAATCGGCTGATATATTAGAGACGGCCTATGAAAGCCTTCACCTCTCTGACTGTCTTTGGTGGCTTCATCTCTATGATGGCTTTAATCTTACTCGGATCGGCTTCAATTCCTCGCTCTGTGACCATATATCCCAGAACTTAACCTCGGACTACACCAAAAGTACATTTTGTCGGGTTCAGTCTCATGTCATGCTCCCGCAGCCGGTTAAAGAACTTCCTCAAGTCGACCAAGTGTTGACCATCTGATCCCTTGAAATGGATAATCATATCATCAACATAGACCTCGATCTCCTTATGGATCATATCATGAAAAAGCGCAGTGACTGCTCGCTGATAAGTGGCACCGGCATTCTTCAGGCCAAAGGGCATAACCGTTTAACAAAAGGTTCCCCAAGGGCTGGTGAAGGCAGTCTTTTCCTGATCTTCTTCGGCGACCTTAATCTGATTGTATCCCGCAAAGCCATCCACAAATGACTTGACTTCGTAACTGGCAGTAGTATCCACCAACAGATCGATATTGGGCAAGGGAAAATCATCCTTCGGGCTAGCCTTGTTTAGGTCCCTGAAGTCTACACAAACCCTGACTTTGCCATTCGACTTGGTTACCGTCACTATGTTGGCCAACCACTTCGGGTATTTGACCACTCTAATGAAACCCACTCTGAGCAGCTTCTCTATTTCTTCTTTGACAGGCCTGGCTTCTGGGTACAGGGGGATTCAGTGCTCGACAGTTGAGGTGTCGAATCCGGGCATGTCCTTGTAGGACCAGGCAAACACGTCCACGTATTCCTTGAGCAAATCAATGAGGGCTTCTCGCTCTTCCCCGGTAAAGAAACTGCCAATCTGTGTCTCTTTGGGCTCTTCAGTAATTCCCAAATTCACCGTAGTCAATACCTCATTGGCAGCTTGGGCCCGATTGTCATCTCGCTCAAAAACCTGCTTTATATTATCATTTAAAAAGTTTTCGTCTAAAAGGTCTGTGTCCTCTTCAAATGAATCATTATTAACCACTTTTAAGTCATTAAGATTTGTTTTAGTTAACTTATCATTTGTTAAGGTGGCAATTAAGGGATACGCAGAAAGGTCAACCATTTCATTCAACGCAAAAGGGAAGACAGAGTCAAAGACACGGCGATGATCATCAGCCGTGAGAGTATCAGACCTATCTAGAGACTCGAACTCGATAACAAGAGACTCTGAGGACTGACACTTAGACTAAGATACACCAGGATGAGGGGTCAACCCGAGCTTTTCAATCATAACTTTCCGACTGGCGATCGGTCCCTTGAAGGCAGTCCAATTCCGGAGCGGCATCTCTGAAGTGCTGACAAAGGTGCGCGGATCAATCTCTTTGTCCCCATCAAACACGATCACTGATACGTAATCTTTCCCAGTCAGAAGATCAATTGCAGGTACATAATCATCCCTGGTCAGAAGGTCAACCATATTGAAAGGATCCTTAGTAACAGCCCCGGCCATCAGCGGTGCCTCTTCACATAAATCAATCAGCGGTGCTTCAATCAGTGGATCAGCCCCGGTAACTTCTGATAAATCTGCCTCCTCGAACAAGGCTGCGACATCTTTACCCATATCGAACTCAGTAGCTTCATCGATTTCCCCAATCATAGGATCGACCGTAGACAACTTTATGAAATGGTCAGTGAAATCACGACTTCCCCAGAAATGATACTGGCTCTCGAAAGCGGTCACAGCCCCCGGAATGTTAGGCTTGTTGATGATAAACTCCTTGACAGGGTTGTTCTTCAAAGTAAGACCTTTCATCTTCTCGAGCTGGCCCTCGGGGAACACAAAACCATCGCCCTTTTCTTTAACAAAGTACTTTTCCAAGGAGGGGTGGTAAGGACGGAGATTAGGTTTGACATAAGGCTTTCCAGCAGCGCTAGCCTTTCTCTTTTATGTGGCTTCAATCATGTCGGCCTCTTTGTCCTTGGGGGTCTTCTCAACATATCCCAGACCTTCCCTGTCTTTCTTCGGCTTTAACTCCTCAAACTTGTGGGTACCTTGCTGATGTCTACCCAGACCAAGCCCCTGAATGTAGTTCATACGCCTCATCATTACCATAACTGGAGGAATCTTATCAAAGGAAGTTGTTAGGTCAATCGTGCAGATCTGGGCTTTTGGGCTCTCGACCCTGAAACCGTTCAACATTAAGTTGGCTTCATCATGCTTAATTTCCATTACCGGCCTCCCCTCATAATCTGTGCCCTCAATGGTAACACTATCCCCATAAATGATGGTCAGCTCGCCGTCTTGGACGAACTTGACGCACTGATGCAATGTTGAAGCGACCCCTCCAATTTGGTGAAGCCACGGCCTTCCTAGCAAGGCAGAGAAACTGACTGGAATGTCTATCACCTGAAATTCAACTACCATGGGCTTCTTGCCGAACCACATAGTCAAGGGTATCACACCCAAGACCTTCCTAGACGTGGAGTCGTACGCCTTTATAGTCTGATTGGATGGTTTTAAATCGGTGGCCTTGATGTCCAACAAACTCATCATTCAGGCAGGCAATACATTCATAGCTGAGTCGTTGTCTACCATTACGTGGGGAAGCCGACGTCCATCTAACTGAACGGTGATGTGTAATGACTCGTTGTGACCAGTTCCGAACTTTGGCAGATCCAATTCTGTAAAGGTGATTATATTTCCGTATTGGGCGGTACCTATCAATTGGCATGCCTCGTCAGGGGTGGAATTTACGGACACCATTGTCTTAGATAGGGCTTCCTCAAACTTCAACTTGTGAGGATAAGAAGAAGTCAAGAGAGACCAGAGAGAAATGTTGTCCTAGGTCCGCTTCAACTGTGCGAGAATTGGGTCGTCACCCGTCAAATCCTCTTCGATTACCCCTTTGGCATAGGGACCTTTACTAGCTCCAACATCCGGAACAGCCGCTTCTTTGTCTTTTCCTAATGATCCGGCAACATCAGTTCCCAACATTTTACCTGACCTGGTAAGCAAATTTATCTCAGCTTCTTGGTCCTTGTCATGATCCGCATCAGCCGCCTTTAACTCTGACCAACTCAACGGAGGTACCTGCATAGCGTATGGCCAAGCCGCTTGTCGCAATTGATTAATAGTGATTGCCGAGCTTGAATTAGCGGCGCGCTTAATCTCTTCCCAAGTGAGGGGAGTAGATCGAGAATCGGGAGAAGTACTATTATGCTGGACGTCATTCGCCGATCTTGCTGCGGCTCGGACATCATCCCAGGACAACATATAGCAGAAATAAGTGTTCATTTCATCATCAACATTGATTACATCATTGTTCATGGGCACGATCGCCTCAAATTCATTCACAAATTCATGGAGACTAGCCTCACCTACAACAAACTTATTCTCGTCACAGACTTCCTTACCAAATTCTATGACATTGACAAAATCGTTCTTCCCAAATTCGATCATGTTGACCCTGTTATTGTTGTTAGGAAGAGGATTGGTGACGACGTTTGGATTTTCAATCTTGCGCTGGTCGATCAAATCTTGAATGACCTTCTTGAGTGTGAAGCAATTATTGGTAGTATGACCCGAGTTCTGGTGGTAACGGCACTTCAAGCTACGATCCAATCCCGGGATGTTAGGGGTAGGGTAGTTCTCCAAAGGCTTGATCATTCCTGTCCTCATCAAACCATCAAATACCTCTTCGAGTGGCATCCCCAAATCATCAAATTACTGCCTCTGAGGCCGTCCTCCACCGCGGCCAGGTGACTGATTCTTCTCCCCTTGAATGTAGTTGACGGGATGTTAGGGGTAGGGTAGTTCTCCAAAGGAATCACTGATCTGGGACCACGTAGCCCTCGCTTCCGGTTTAAGGCCTAGAAACCATCTCAAAGGAGAGTCATCGAGGGATAAGTGAAAGTAAAGGGCTAGCTTCTCCTCGGTGGCCCCTTTGGCACCCATAGACATGATGTAGCTATTTATGTGAGTTTTAGGGCAGGTGGAGCCTTCAAACTTAGTTATGGGGGGCATCTTAAAGTTCTTAGGGAGGGCCTTAGAGTCCTTGAGCTCTACGGAGTTGACCACGCTGGACCCAAAAGTCATCTTGTGCAATTGTTCTTTCACATACTTCAGCTCTTCTTTCAAACTTGAAACCTCGGAAGATGGGGGTTGCCCTACAGTTGGAGCTACCATCGAAGATGGCACTGGAAATTCTGGCATGGATCTGATAGGCAAGGCAGCCGGAGGAAGACCAAAAGTGCTGGGCACGCTAACATTGTTGTTCACTAATCCAACCGAGCTGGGGATTCTGTTCCCGTACATGTTGTAACCATTAAATTGAACGTCGGGATTCCGGGGCCCAAACTGCACTGATTGACTTCTAACCTGACCATGGGCAGGAGACCTGATACTGATGCATGGAGCTGAATACGGGGTGGAACCATACAGTTGTTGGGTGAGAGGAGAACAAACTGCAGGCTGAGGGAAATTGCTTTGGAATTGGGACTGTGGATACTGCGGGAGCTGATCCTGACAAATCTGGCTTCCTGACAGACGATACCCGCTCTGCTGCTGATTGGACTAATCATGAGTAACAAACTGGCCATCAAAGGTTGGGTTGGAAGGCTGACCCACGCTGCTATACGGACTTTGACCTTGAGCCCCAAACTGATTCTAAACATACCCAAACTGCTCTTGGTTGACACCACTAGGCTGCTGACTCTGGCCAAACTGATTCTGGGGATAAAACACAAATTGGTGGGGGCACATTGTGAAAGTCTTGTTAGGTGAGGATGGGGGAACAAAACCGGTGCCGGTGATGGTAACATCGGGCTCCTCCCTAATTTCTTCATACGATCCATCGGGGCGACGGATTACAGCAACGCCTTGCATACGTATCACTTCGACATAGCGGGCCCAACCGGCCTCCTCGCGGGCACGAGATGCTTCAAGAGCAGCACGGAGAGAAGCCTCCTGAGAGAAGTTAAAACCTGGGTGAGGGTTAACGAACGGACTTCCCGGGGGTGTCATATGAGGACCCATGACATGACCACTACTAGGAGAGGCATTCAAACCAAAGTTCGGCCCCACATTCTGACCTTGATCTGGCCCTACACCTTGACTGACATTCTGACTCTGAGCTGGATCAACACCCGCACTCGGACCCAAACCCACTGAAGCTTGCGAATCTGCCATCTCTGAGACTGCTGGAAACGAATCCCTGACTGGAGAGAAACTGATTAACCGACCACCCGGAACTCTGACCCAATACTTGCTCGCTGAAAGGAGGAGAGAACGATTTTAGGTAGGGGAGAGGATAGGCTTAGGACGGACTCATGCATATGCTCTTTTGTTTTCTTTTTATGTTTGTTTTTTTTAAAGATTTAAATAAAAATGATTTTTTTTTATTAATCCTAGGAATGGTTGGAAAAGGGGGACACCTTCTTTTTCGCAGTCTACACTATTCCTGGATTAGTGGGTTCCATCACTACGTCTATAGACCCCCTATATTCCACCTGTATTGCACCTCCGGGACGGACAATCCCTGTAGAGGTCCTATAGGGCACGTGGAACCCACCAATCAAAAGGGAAAACGGACCTATGGGCATACAAGTCAAAACAAATCAAACTTGATATTTTCAAAACCAAGTCCAAGTCAACGTCTTGACTCGGGAGGAGAGAGGGTCGAAAGTACGTTTGAATGTATGAGACCGCAATTTGCAGGTAAAATCCTAGGAAAAATTCGGTATGACCTCTTCTCTTTTCGAGTCGAAAATCCAGCATGGCCTCTCGTCGCTTCGTGGCGAAATTTCGGCATAACCTCTCGTTTGTATGTGTCAAAAATTCGACATGGTCTCGCGCTAGCACATGTCAAAAACGCGTCATGACCTCTTGCGAAGCCAAGTCGAGAAATCGACATGTACCCACGTCGAGACATGTCAAAGTCTTGACACGTACTCTCGTTGAGTTATGTCGTAATTTCGTCATTAAGAAGGAGAGTATGCTAAGACTTTGGACACGAAGTATGACTCGGACTTTGTGAGAAAATTTTAAAAACCGAGTTTGAAAAATGTTTTGAAAAGTATTTCGCCAAAAACCAACCGGTCACGGTAGAAAGTGTGTCACGAACAAGTGTTGGCTCCTATTCTAATGGCTAGGAGGAATTTAGGCGCTCAAGCGTAAGCGAAACATGTCACTGTCCATGATGCCGTCCGTACACTCCCGGGTTCTAACTCTATGTGCGGGTAGCGTGCGAGTAGTGTGAAGGCATCTTCTAGGAAAATATTTTTTTTGCTTTTCCCTTTTTTTTTGTAAAAAAGATATATTTTTTATGCAATATGCAAAAAAAGGAAAGACAAGAGAATGAGCCCAAAGCACAACAAAAGGGGACTGCCCCAAATGTCAAGAGATCACCAGCAGCTGTATTCCAGAATCATCCTGCCCTGTTCACGTGATAAGATGAACCTGCTTCTGCATTGCATTCCTATGTCGTCCGACACTGGACTTCCCAGGAAGGGGGTGTCGTCTGACATAGGGATGCTCACCAACAGGGCCAAGCAAACTGTAAGGGGGAAGCCCCCACCATCCCAAAAATACCACATACCAAGGCATATAAAGCATATAGGCACAGAATCATGGCAAGGCACATAGGTGTAAGTACCCCAATCTGGATCACCCCCTTTCAAACACACGGGAAACACCGCAGACTCATCCACGCAGTCTCAGAGACCTCTCTCACTCAAAACCCTCTCAAAACCCTCTCAAACCCCCAACCAAACCAAGGGAGGAGCCTTCCTGGGATAAAAAGGGACAAAAGGACCTTTTGGGAATTTTCAGGAAATCAGAAAAGCAATTAAGGTCCGTACGGACCTCTTTGTGTCAATGATTACTAAATCCCCTTAAAGTCCACAATATTCCCTCAAATCCCGGAAGAAATGATTACTCCCCTGCAGAGTTGGTCCGTACGGACCTCTTTGCATGCAAGATGGTCCGTACGGACCTTATTGCTCAGGGAACACCATCATTCCAGAATATTCTCCATCATTGCAGATTCCCTCAAATCGAGGAAATCCAAAATTCTGGATAACCAAGAAGGTCCGTACGGACCTCTTTGCTCCGAAATTTTTACTATAAATAGAGGGCTTCCCCTCCTCATTTTCACACACCTCCCTCTTCTCTCTTCCTCCCTTAGCCTTCTGGCTCCCCTCTAAGTCCTCTCGAGGCACTCCCGGCCCCTTTCGGATCCTTCCGAGGCCTTCCGAGCTCCCTTGTGGTGCTCCGAAGCCTCCCCGAGCGCTCCCGAGACGCTCCCGCGCTGCCCCGAGGCACTCTCGAGGTACTCTGAGGCCCCTCGTGGTACTCCGAGGCCTTGCCTGGTCTTTCCACGGTGTCCCGGCTCTTTCCGAGTCAAACCGACGATCCCAAACCACGCCGAAACTCTGCCCGAGTGACTCCTGCCACCACAACGCACGCCGAACCTCTGCCCGAGTGATCCCGACGATCCCCACGCACGCCGAACCTCTGCCCGAACGCAGCCTACAACCTCAACTCACGCCGAAACTCGTCCGCGTACAACCGGTCCCTCCCGAAGCAATCCCGATCCGTACCGGAACGCTACTCCGACCTCAAACACCATTCCCCAGCGGAAGACAGACACGAACCAACATTGGTAAGGCTTCCTTCCTATACTATTTCAATACATTTCCATACATAGCATACAATGTAGACATCCGATACAAAGATGCATTTTTAAAAGCACACACACACACACACACAACATTTAAAGGATACTAGGGGTATCCGAAAGACTCGTTTTACGAGGCTACTCGGGTGAGCTCTAATATTCTAATATTCTCTTCCCGGGGAGGCATCTGACCTCCGAACTCAAAATCTCATCACACAAAAACAGTTTAAAATTATCTTTAAGCGATGCCCTTTTTCAATGTTTTGGGCTTAATAAAAACGGCGTGGCGACTCTACAAAAACAAAAAGCGGCGAGACACACGCTCCAACGCGAAAGATGCCGGATCTTGCAGGGGCCGCGAGGCCTGCTCGGATCCGGTAATTTCGGTTGGCGACTCTGGGAAATTTTGTTTTAAAAACTTTTAAACAAAACAAAAGATTTTTAAACGATGATGAGGGTCAAACTTTCATTTTACCCCTTCCTTTAAGCATTGTGTGTGTGTGCACGTGCTTCGTTTTTATTTAAAAAAAAATAAAAATACAAAAAATGCATCAATATACATCTCGTGCATACATTTAAAATTCTTCAAAAACTCCTGTTTTACTCGAGAAAAAGAATTTTAGAGACCGCACACTACGCGCACCGCCTCGGTTACACCGCACTCTACTCACACCTTGCCTCGGTTACACCGCACACTATGCGCACTTTCTTGCCTCGGATACACCGCACACTACAACCCTTAACCGGAGTGGTCTCGGTTGCGATCCGTTTGGTCTTCCTAGGCCTCTTGGGCGCGTACGGGATCATTCCAAACATCCCATCCTAGCCAAGCGTCAACCGCACGTTTGAGTCTTGAGTCACACTCTGTCCGGACTCGGTTGGTTTTTACCCGATCCGTGTCATACAAACTGGATACATATACCATGCCGGCCATTTTCGAGTCAAGGCTCGGAACTCAAGATCCCTTGCGCAAGCAAAGCGATGAAAGGTCATGCTAAAATCTTGACACGATCTTGATTTCCGGCTACACCTGCACGATGTTCCGTCCGGATATACATCCATGCTTGCATGACACCATGTCATCACGCCTTTGATACGTCGGCCATGACGATATGACCCGGCCAACGCCTAACGTCACGGATCCCTTGCGCAAGCAAGGTAAAGAGAGGTCATGCCGAACTCTTGACCCTGATCTTGACTCGGTGGCCGGCTCGGTTCACTATTCACATGGCTAACGCATCAAAACGAACATGACAGCTCGGTCCTTAGGTTCGATTTTTCTTTTAGGCCGGTGGAAACCGCTTGCACTATAGGACCCTCGCACAGGGCATCCACCCCGGGATGTCGAAATACGGGTGCAAAACGAGGGGCTTATAGCCGCACGGATGGTCTCCATCGACCCGGGATCTAGCATAGTTGCGAAAAAGAAGAGCAATCTTTTCCAACCTACCTAGGACTTCGAGAAAACATGTTTTAAGTAAATTAAAACAACAAAAAAAAAAATCAAAAATAAAAGAAACGGAAACCGCATGCCACGTGAGCTTTCCCCCTTTTATCCCGTTAGGCCATTCCCGTGTCTAAACCTTGCCCATCACCCCCTCCGGCTAACAAACGAGTGGTCGAGAGTACCGGGAACCCGTCTCCCAAAGTGTCCAAACAGCCTGTGTCCTACCCACCTCTGTCACCGGGACAATCCGTCAATTCCCCATGGCCAAGTCGGTGGATAACAACGATGAGAACGGGACCTTACCCCCAAGAAATTTCCCAACATTGGAAGAAGTTTGGCGAGGTCCTCATGGCTATTGAGAAACGTCAAGGTGAGCAACAAGCTCGGATCGAAGGTGCCATGCACCACTTCGGAACCTTAGCTACCCGACTACACAGGGCTTCCCAAGCCATGGCGCTCCTACGGCCTCTAACATCTCTCATTGTCTCCCAGAGGTCAACCTCGTTACCCTCGTACGAGCCATGCGGTTATGACGTAAGACCACAAGACCTTCCGGAGGAAAGCCCGCCCATCCGGCCTCCCGAGGTCCCGGTACCACCGCCGAACAACGAACACATCTGGTGGGACGTCGCGATTGCGGTGCTTGTGCGGAAATGGAATTCCGAGGATGCAATGAACGAGGGCCGTCCTCGACGAAAGAAGAAGCTATCTTCTCAACAAAAACTGAAAAAGAGGTATGAATCTGGTGATCCCACGAGTCGGAACCCTTGGAGAACCCTCGGGAAAGTTTGACTACTATGTCATCTACTCCAAGAAATCTCCCTGACCTAGTTACGCACGGGGCCACGGCAATGTTTGCTCCATGATCACTGGGACGAGCTTCGCACCGCCACCGAAGGCCCGAAGGTCCAGACAATCCAACCCCTGTCTTGGGAAGATCTCAAAGCCACTATTGATGCTTCGGTAAAAGCCATGACGGTGAACGAATTGAAATGCGCGATCTGGCCTTACGCCAATCGGGCTCCTCCCACTCCGAAACGGGAGAGACAAGCAAAACCATAAGTCCAGAGGTGAATGTTCGACACGTTTCGGTCAAATCCCAGTGAATCCTCCACGGACGGACAAAAGGCCGGCCATACCCGAGCCACGAACGAAAAGGGGCCCTACGCCAAAGAAGGCGAAACCTTGGACCCAAAGGTTAAAGATCCCCGTCTTGACACGGCTCAAGCGCACTCGAAGCTAACATCTCACTCTGGTCCTTACTCACTTCATCTTACCCGCACAAGCTCAAGTTGGAAGAAAGCCCGGCCTGAGACTATGGTTCCCATCACGGTGACACACGATGAAGCGGTTCGGATGATTGGCAACGTCAATTACAAAGAATATCATCACCTTCACAGAGCTCGACCTTCCAAAATTTGGGGGCGACCATAACGAGCCTCTCTATATAACGGTTCAACCGGACGAGCGCCGTCTCCCTCGGGTCTTGGTAGATGGGGATCATCCATGAACGTCCTTCCACCCAAAATGATGGATTTGCTAGGGATCAAAGCAACCGATCTAAAACCCTCGACTCGAGCAATCAAGGCATACGACTCAACATCCCGCCCGAGTCTTGGGAATAGCCACCTTGAACTCCTGTGGTTTGGAAAACAAATGGTCCCGACAGATTTCCAAGTCATCGACATCCCAATCACATTCACTGCCATTTTGGGACGCCCTTGGCTACACCGGATCAATGGGGTGGCATCCACTCTTCATCGGTGCGTAAAGTTCGTCCAAGGAACGGATCTTACCATCATCTACGGTGATAGCATAGTCAACGAAAGGACCGAAACAAACGGCATCCCGGTCTTAGAAATCAAACCCGACGATGATGGCATGATGCTAACGGGGTTCACCATCGAAAGCCCAAAGGCCCAAGTGTGCCACATAGACACGCCTTTGATTTGGGACAAGATCCCTCCCCGATGAAAATGATGAAGCACATGAACTACATCCCGGGGCTCGGTTTGGGAAAACGCCATCGTGGCACTCAACGGATCATCAATATCAAAGAACAGAATACCCTGCACGGCCTGGGATACTCTCCTACTCCCGAACACATTGCGGAGGACAAGCGAGCTGCACGAAAATGCTCCACAGATAACAAAAGAGGCTTGCACGCAATCTCCGATCTTCGTCCTTACAGCTTTGACATGACCAAGTACTTCACAAGGAAGGCCGACAACTTGGAAGAAGATCCAGAAAAAGGAACAGAGCCGATCGGCGCCAAACAAAGCCGGCCGACAACCATGGACAAGCTCCGGCGAGAACTGGCAAGATTCGAGGCCTCAAGCCAAATCTGTCCGAAGAGCATTCCTCGACACACCGCCCTGCCGGGATCCACAACCACCACTATTCACAATGAATTTTGGTTCGAAAACTCCCTCTTTGGCGGAAGAATTCGAAAAACTCTCTGTCAACACTCCCGCCTTCAACAAGCGGGACGAGTGCGCATTCGAGCTAGTAATGCCCAAGACAAAAGCAAGAGACTCCGCAGACGATGCTTGGGACGAACCACCGCTCCACCTGCTCTTCAAAGAAGAAATCGAGATGCCGGATCTAATCGATTTTGTTTCGATAACTCTGTGATAGCAATGATCGGGAACGGTGACATAAAGCCTTTCAAGCCCCATCTCCTATCAAGCTCATTGCCACTCAATAAGCTGGGCCACATTCTCCTGACCTACCGCCAAAGAAAAAGGACATGATCGAACAACTTGGTCCGACCCCTCGAGTCCTAGAGTCTAGTGTCGAAACTCATCCCGAGTCCATTAGCTTTGAATTTGAGTCTCTCGAGTCATCCGATGGCCTCACGCCGGAAGATTACGAACTCATTGCCAATAATGTATTCCCGTATGCTCTTAATGAATGCTTCGATCTTTCCGAGTATCCTCTCATTGCATCTTTAACAACCGATAAATTAACTAACACACAAACAATTAATAACGATTCACTTGATAAAGAAGCGGACACATTAAACGAACAATACATTAAGCACATCTTTAAGCATGTTGTCAAACGAGAGAAAAACCGGGCCCAAGTGCCGAGAAGGTTTTAATCACAACGATTTGCAAGATTGTGCCAAGAGCCAAAGAGACGCAAGTCCGACGCCATTTCCGGCCAAACCGGATCTTCCCACACCTCAAGAGCAGGGAAACCACCTTCATGAACAAGGAAGACCCACACGTAAGGGATCAAAACCAAGAGCATCATGGCCCTAAAACGCCTTGCCTCTCACTTCGTCATCCTCGGGGACATGTTATACAAGAAACGCTACCACGGGCCACTCCTACGCTGCGTCAGCCAAGAAGAAGCAAGCAAGTTCAGGAACGAAGTCAACAATGGGGCTTGCGGTCCCCACATGAACGCCGAGCCACGATGCAAATCATTCTCGGGATGGGCTACTCTTGGATCTCCATGGAGGCGGATTGCATCCACTTTGTCCGAAGGCTGCGACAAGTGCCAACGGTTCTCCAACCTCAATCATCTCGCCGCCCCACGATCTCTCTTGCATGACTACACCTTGGCCCTTTGCCACTTGGGAATTGACGTCATCGGGAAAATCGCTCCGCCAGCAAAGAATCGGTCACGAGTTCATCTTAGTAGCCATCGACTACTTCACCAAATGGGTCGAAGCCAAGTCCTACAAGGTACTCACTTCCAAGAAGGTCGCACATTTCCTCAAGGAAAACATCATATGCCGATACGGCATCCCAAATGAGGTCATATCAGACAACGGCTCACACTTCGAAGGGGAATTCGACGGCTGGCTGGTGAATTCAAGATCACACGTCACAAATCTTCTCCTACCGGCCACAAACAAACGGCGCCGTGGAGGCAAAGCAAACAAAACCCTCGAACGGATCATCCGAAAAATGACCACCCGAGGACGAGATTGGCCCGAGAAGCTGCACCTTGCACTTTGGGGCTACCGCACATCAGTCGGAACAGCCACGGGAGAAACCCCATTTGCCCTGACATACGGGATGGAAGCAAGTCCTTCCCATCGAGCTAGAAATTCCCTCGCTCCCAGAGTCTTTCTTTGGAAAATGACATCAACGAAGTCGAATGGCTCAGAAGCCGACATGACGAATTGGCTCTGCTAGATGAGCGATGACTCAAGGCCATGGAACACGTCCGAGCCTATCAAAGCCGGATGGCTAGAGCTTTCGACAAGAAAGTCAAATCCCGAGACATCGGGGAAGGTGACCTTGTACTCAAAGAAAAGCCTCCCACTCGAACCAACCCACTGGGAAAATGGGAACCCACATGGATCGGCCCTTTCGTGGTTCAAAAGATCTTCTCGGAGGCGCCATGAAGCTAACGGACCTAGACGGCAATCCCTTCATGAATCCGGTCAGCGGAAGCAAACTTCGCAGATACTTCGCCTAAAGAAGAACAGTGTGCATCTCTTGGCACTCCATGTAGTGTCGAACTACGCGGACTGAGCCCTCTAGTCCGGGGAACGTAGGCAACCTTAATTGGTCCGGTCTAAAAATACACAAAAAAAGTCAAAAGTTTGAATGTCAATCAAGACTTCCATCAAGCTCCGCACTTTTCAAGAACACGCCCGGCGATCACCTTGACCAAGTCAAACGACGGCGGCAACATCAAAGGACATCCGAGGGTCACTCAGCATCAAACGACTGACTCGTGACTGTTTCCAAGCCAGGGGCTTGTCTTCGCCCTCACGCGCTTCAAAAAAAAAAAAAAAGAGCTCGAGCAAGGGCTCACAAAAAAAATATAGAAAAAAGAGAGCTCGAGCAAGGGCTCACAAAAAAAAGAGCTCGAGCAAGGGCTCACAAAAAAAAAAACAAAAGAAGCTCAAGCGTAAGGCTGAAATTGAGGTCAAGAGCCTAACGCCAACAAGCGGCAAGGAAGCTACAAAAAAAGACCGTCGAACAACTTGTCGGGGAGCATTCAACCTCTCGGCCAAGCACAAAGCCTCAGCAAAGGGGATTGCCGTCGGGCCTGGACCGCCGGTCCGCGAATGAAACGAAAAGTCCAAAGATGGACGCCGACAAAGTACACGTAAGCAAGGGCAAACAAAGGATCTTGCGTCTCGACAAAGCTTTAAAAGTAAATCACAAATCACTAACGGTTACAACATTTCTTGATGAGTTCAAGCACGGTCTACTCTCAAGTTCACAACATGCTAAAAGACAGCTTAATACATTTAACTAATAATGTGTTTGCAATGCAATGAATGGATACCTAGGAGGTCATTCCGCGCCATCTGCGCTTGTCCCCTCGCCATTCTTTCCTTTCTTCCCTCGTCCCCGGCGAGTCTTCTTTCGCTTCACGTGAACCAACTCTGCGTCTCTCGGTCAGAGATCCGGGGTCCTCCCGTAGAGTCAAATAATCAAGTAGCTCTCGGGCTTCATTCGCCCGTGCTTCGGCTCGGATCTCCTCCCTGCCAGTCTGTAAAGAGGACCTCTCCCTGTCGGTCGGTCAACCCTAGTCTCGTAGTCAAACAAAGTGTCTCCCGTCACATCCGAAGGGTCGGACCGGGGCTTCGAACTCCTAAGGCAATAGGCTTACGCCAACCGGGTCCCAGAATCGCTACACGCCCCGCTCTCCAAGACCACTTGGGACTGCCCAACACGCTTGCTCGTACCGGGCCGGTGCGAGTCGTCAATACGACGCTCCCAGACGTCTAAGGAGTACCACGGGAGGGAAAGCGGAATACTTCCATACCCTCGAGAAAATTCAAGAAGGCACTGAAGCCGCCATACAAAGAGGAACTACCTCCGCGGTAGCAAGGTCATCCCGGCCCAACAAAGGCTCTGCTTCATCCCAAGCTAGCCGGGAAACAAGCGACGGAATATAGAAGGAGGACCAAGACAAACCTGGAACTCGACAACGTAGGACCCTTCTGCAAGACCCTCCTGGTCTCAATCCTCCCGATGCGGAACCCACCGGCGGATCGATGCGTACCAAGTGTGCCATCCATCTCTCCCAGCGGGTGATCCATATCCAACACAAGAGGTCGCTGAGCAAATGACCACGGGCTAAACGACGTCGGAGCCTCGGGCATGGCTGAAGTCTCTCTCGCGGCCACAAGGTGAGCAAAGTGGGGCTTCCCCCTCTCATAAAACGATCCCCGGTCGCCGGACGGTCGATACCACTGAAGAGTCTCCCCCGGCACCAACGGGACAATATCCTCTCCGGCTCTGCAGTGCCCTACCACATCTAGCAAAGCGCCATCACAAATGCGAGAGGAGGACCGGAAAAGCGTCGCCATCACGCACAAGGCAAATACATCCCAAGAGACGTCACTCTCATCATCAACCATGAACCGCTCCGGCGGCTCGGAAATGTCGATATGACCCGAATCAAGGATCATGCCACTGCACTTCTTCCAACGAAGTACGAAGAAAGTCTGCAAGCTTCACGCTCACGAACACCACCAATCAAAGGAAGCGAGATGGCCTCCACCTCAGGTCCTCCAATCAAAGCCCGAAAATCCTCAAAAGTGGGCACCATTTCATTATAGGAGAAACGTACACATGCCTCCTAACATCCCGAACTTCGCGGTAGCCCGCAACAAATCCCAATCGGGGAACCAACTCCTTAAAAGACCAAACCGAGCAAAGACGAAACCTTACCTCGAAAGCCCGTCTACGATGCCTCATACGGCGCCGCATCCACGTTTTCAGCGCTCAAGGAAGTGTGCTTGCCTCTCCTGCGAAAGCCTCGGCAAAATTCTAGGGACGTACGAAGAATCCATGGCAAAAATGGAGGTTCCTAGAGAAAATGGGGAAGAAAGCTCGAAAATGGTACGCAAATGGGGAAATGAGGAAGAACCCGGACACGGTAAAGCATTTATGTCCTTCCCAAAAGCAAGGTCGGTCAGTACGGACCTCTTTGCATGCTAAGTATGTCCGTACGGACCTCCTTGCAAACGGAACCCATTTCCCCAAAGAAACGAGTACAAAAACCACCGTCCTCAAAACCTTGCTCCAAACCGCCCAAACACCTTGGCCAAAGCCATTCCCGGCAAACAAACACTACCCACAAACACACTCTCGGCTCACGTGGCATGTACAAAAATAAAAAATAATAATAGCAACAATTTCTAGGACAAATCCAGGAATCACAAAAATGACATTACATCTTAAAATAAAATCTTGTTTGCCATGCAAATACATGTGTTTTATTACAGGTACCAAAAATGTCTCTGTTGCTAAACAAAAAAAGGGAGGGATATGAAAAGAGGGAAAGCAAATGAATACTAATCAGAATCCTCGGCATCATCATCCTCACCGAGGTCCTCCAAAGAAAAGTCGGGCATCCCGGCGAACTCGCCGTCACATCCTCGTCGTCGGAATACCGAGCACCCGCGGAGGCTCCCACGAAAAGTACTCGGAAGGATCAAATCCGGCAAAAGGATCAAAGAAAGAAGGCTCGAGGAACCCTCACCCTGCGCCATGCGGAGGCATGAAGCGATAAAAGGGCTGCTCCTCGAAGGCCCTGCAGCTCCCGAAGATGTCCCGGCATCCATGCTATGCCGCCCCCTCAAAGGTCCCTCCTGCTGCGGCTCCGGCTCGGCTCTAGGCGGAGGAACGTCTCTGAGTGCCTCGAAGGCATAGGCTCGTCTGCCGGCACGCGTCGCGAAGACCGGCAAGATATCTTCGAAGCCATCTTCTTCGCAAACGACCTCATCGCCACGTAGCAGCGAGTCGGCATATCATAGGCTCTCCCGGGACTGCACCAACAAGCGACCAAGGAAACGCTCGGCAATGCGGTTATACTCAACAACAAAGAGAAAAATACGAAAAGATGCCAAGATGGAAAAGAGTAAGCACACTCGCGATCTATCGGGGTCCACTCTGTATGCGGCGGGAGCACTGCTCCGGAACGGGTACACACCCTCCTCCTCGACCCGTCCCCGCGGACGTACGTGAAATCCGGTCCCGGCATCGGAACCTGCGGGGAGCTGCGGGCCGGCCTCTCTCTCCGCGCCGATGCACTGCGGCGTCCTCAGCTTCCTCCTCACGAAGGCCCCGTACTCCTCTCCGTATAAAATGAACTCCTCGGCACCGACACCGCCAAGGTACCTCTCGAAGTCAAGCACATCCATATCCGGGAGTCAAGCATCCCAAGGGAGGGTCCTCGGAGCCACGGGAAGCACACCGGGCCATGCTTTGCCGGAAGACCCGCTCCCCAGTGCACATGACATCACAAGTCGAGGCCGCGGCATCTTCCGCCGCGCTGTCACCTCGGGAGCCCCCTCAAACTCATCCCCCTCATACCGAGTCCACGGGAACAAGACAAACCCTCACGGGCTATCTCTCTCCAGGCGCTCCTGCACATCCCGTAGGCGATGGTGAGCTTCCCAGTGGTCCTCCTCTTCCTCGCCGTACGAGCCCGGCCTAGCATAGCGGGATACGCAGCAATGACCCGGGATCCCTATCCCACGGGAAGCACTGGAAAACCTCATAAAACCACACACTGACAAAAACAGAGAAGGCTCGGTGCAAAAGACAATGGAGAAATGACAGACGGCTAAATCAAAAAACGGCAATAAACTCATACCTCCAAAGCAAAGTCAGCGAGGCCAACGAAGCGCCGCCCCGGCTAAACCGGTCCAAGGAGAAGTAGAGCTCAGCCAAGCCTGCCTCGCCCCAAGCAATATCACAGACCCTATCCAGGTCAATCAAGCTCTCCAACAAAGCGAAGGGAGCTGCGGTCGCGTGGTTCGAGAACAGAGTCTCGGACAGTGCATACCACAGGAAGGAGCGCGCCCAGCTCCGTTGTCACCTGGCCGGTACCCGGATGTAGGCCCAATGCGGCCGTGATCCTCATCTCCACGTCGCTGTACAGCATCCCCGAGGCCTGCGAGGACGAGGCTCAAAGCCCGGCGGCTCGGTCAACACATCATCGGCTATCATATCCCTCCACCGCACGGGCTCCCCTTTGAAGGAGAGCCGTGTAATAGCAAAATCGGTGGGCGTCACTGTCACCTCGCCCCCGGCTCGGGTGGAAGGTGTGGGTGGTATCCCACCAATACTCGGATAAACCCAGGAAGACACTCTTGTTCTTCCTCGTGTCGACACTCCGGCCCGGGTTCTCAACGAACACACAGGCCGAAGCATAAACCGACCTCAGGGGACTCGGCCTACCGTCCACGGAAATATCGGGCATCCATTGCCGCCATAGCTCCACAACAGCCTCGAGCGATCCCGAGTCTTCATCCTCTTGGCCTTCCCGGCCATAAGCCCCGCATCCTGCAGGTAAACACACGGCAAAGGTACGTCAATCACGTACTTAATATAAAGGCACATATAACCCGTCACAAAACACGGCACATATTGCACATAATTTTCACATACATTATACATATAATTTTTCCATGTAACCCGTCACAAAACACGGCACACAATGCACATAATTTTCACATATATCATGCATATAATTTTTCCCATGCAGTCCGTCACAAAAACACGGCACACACTGTACACATTTTCTCAAAAGAAAAAAAAAGGGGGGGGGGATTAAACCCTACACGACACATTTTCAAAAGAAAATCCGTCCCAACACAGCACATATTGCACATATTTTCCCCACAGAGTCCGTCACCCAAAAACACGGCACGACACATATGCATAACAAAAAAAAAAAAATCCGTCCCTACACGGCACACACTTTCACATATAACCCGTCACAAAACACGGCACATGTCACATTTTTTCACAAAAATTATCACTACACGGCAATTTTTCTCACAATGTACATACATAAATAGCATACGGTACAAAACACCAAAGCATGCAATTCACTAGATAGGCACTTTATTTTCACAAATAAGAGCTAATCTACACATTTCTGCACAAAATACACATACCCACAATTTTTACATGTCCATTTTCAACAATTCATCAAGAATTTCACAAAAAGGCATAAAATAATAACAAAAAATTCAAAAATGCGAAAAACTAAAACCTAGTTCTAGCATTCAAAAATTCGAGCAGGGAATCAAAACGGAACAGATTTCTTACCTCCCCGACGTTCATAGAGCGACGATTATGCACCTCCGGATTCGGATACAAGACATCCGGGTTCTTCGAAGATGGAACAAACGAAATCCAATTCCTTTGAAGCTCCATCCGTTGCTCGACCACCTCTTGACTGCGTTGACGACGACTCCTTCGAGATCCTTCCGCCATGGCAAGCAATTCAAGCGAAAAATGGGGAATTTTGGTTAACAATGGAGGTTTTTTCCTCTCTCTCTCTCGCCTGGTTTACGCCTGGAAGAAGAAGGAATGGGGAAGGGCTCGGTCATTTAAACCTGGTCAAAGCCTGGGAACTGTAAAAAACAAAGGTGGTCCGTACGGACCTCTTTGCAACCAGGTTGGTCCGTACGGACCTCTTTGCAAGAGGGGGCCAAATTACTTTCCCGCCCTTATAATCTTTGCCCCCGGTCCTAAGGCCTTTTCCAAAGAAATCGAGTGCGAGAATGGTCCCTAACCCTTCAATTGACCACCGCCGCGTCGGCGTAAGACCGGTCCTCGCCCACTTCAACGGCAATTCAACCACCGGCCATCAACGTAAGACCGGTCCTCGCCCACTTCAACGGCAATTCAACCACCGGCCATCAACGTAAGACCGGTCCTCGCCCACTCCAACGACAATTCAATCCCCGGCCATCAGCGTAAGACCGGTCCTCGCCCACTTCAACGGCAATTCAACCACCGGCCGTCAGCGTAAGACCGGTCCTCGCCCACTTCAACGGCAATTCAACCACCGGCCGTCAGCGTAAGACCGGTCCTCGCCCACTTCAACGGCAATTCAACCACCGCCCGCTCAACGGCAATTCGAGAAGGAGCCAAAACCTCCCAGCACGAATATCAAGGCACGAGACGCCTCCAAAACGCCCGACGGCAATTCAAGAAGGAGCCAACACCTCCCAGCACGAATATCAAGGCACAAGACGCCTCCAAACGCTCAACGACAACTCAACCACTGGCCCTCAAAAGAGGTCCGAAGTCATCTTCCCAACAGAAAAGGGCCCCTACAGGGTCATGCATCCCCAACAATTCAAGCACCGGCCATCAACGTAAGACCGGTCCTCGCCCACTTCAACGGCAACGCAAGCACCGGCCATCAAAGTAAGCCCAGGCTCCTCCCAACAAGTCAAAGGAAGTCATACAAGACCGCATATCCCCGGCCGGCCATCAACGTAAGGCGGTCCTCGCCCACTCAACGGCAAAACAAGCACAAGAAGGAGCCAACACCTCCGAGTACAAGTCCCAAGGCACGAAGCGCCTCCAAAATGCCAAATGGGGAAGCAATCACCGGCCGTCATCCTTGCCCACTTCAACGGCAGCGCAAGCACCGGCAGTCATCGTAAGTCCAACCTTCTACTAAACATGCAAAAACACAAAGGCATCAACGCCTCCCGCTATCAAAGCACAAGGCAGCCATGCCTCCACAACTGCGGCTAGAAGACGATTCAAAGTCCTCGCGTATTACATCAACTGCGGCTAGAAGACGATTCAAAGTCCTTGCGCATTACATCAACTGCGGCTAGAAGACGATTCAAAGTCCTCGCGCATTACATCAAGCTAGGCTAGAAGACGATTCAAAGTCCTCGCGCATTACATCAACTGCGGCTAGAAGACGATTCAAAGTCCTCGCGCATTACATCAAGCTAACGGCTAGAAGACGATTCAAAGTCCTCGCGCATTACATCAACTGCGGCTAGAAGACGATTCAAAGTCCTCGCGCATTACATCAACTGCGGCTAGAAGACGATTCAAAGTCCTCGCGCATTACATCAACTGCGGCTAGAAGACGATTCAAAGTCCTCGCGCACCACATCAAACAGCGGCTAGAGGACGATTCAAAGTCCTCGCGCATTACATCAAACCGCCGCCAGAAGACGATTCAAAGTCCTCCAGCGTGGCACCAACCGCCGCCAGATGACGATTCAAAGTCCTCCAGCGTGGCACCAACCGCCGGCGAGATGACGATTCAAAGTCCTCCCGGCGTGGCACCAACCGCCGCCAGATGACGATTCAAAGTCCTCAGCGTGGCACCAACCGCCGCCCGATGGACGATTGAAAGTCCTCGGCGTGGCACCAACCGCCGCCCGATGACGATTCAAAGTCCTCCGGCGTGGCACCAACCGCAATCGAAGACGATTCAGGTCCTCGCTCTATCTCGGCCGGAAGGCCTTAAACCACCCGATTAGGAAAATCGTAAAATTTCCATCCCAGGACGCCACCACGTCCTCACAATTGACCTCGACGGTCACCACATCTTAGGACACCACCCTGTCCTTACCACTGACCTCGGCGGTCACACGATACTTCAGGGCACCATCACGCCCACATGCACTCACAAATTCACGACCTCTGAACTACGACCAGGCTTGATTCCCGCCAGGGATACGTAGGAATCCTATCACGGGGGTCCGGCCATCGACCTATACGGTCACCTAGGACACCACCACGTCCTCCACATCGACCTATGCGGTCACCCAGGACACCACCACGTCCTCACCACTGACCTCGGCGGTCACACGACACTTCAGGGCACTACCACGCCCGCATTCACAAAACACTCACCCCACACCCGAACTACGACCAGGTTTGATTCCCGCCAGGGATACGTAGGAATCCTATCACAGGGTCCAGCCTATTGACCTAAAACGGTCACACAAAAGGACACCACCACGTCCTCACATTGACCCTCACGGTCACTTCCTCTCCCGGCACGCGATCCAGATTAGGACCCTTATCTTATCGGCGACCCCACTTCTTTCATAAGTGACGTCGTCGAGGGGCTTCTGTAAGTACCCCAATCTGGATCACCCCCTTTCAAACACACGGGAAACACCGCAGACTCATCCACGCAGTCTCAGAGACCTCTCTCACTCAAAACCCTCTCAAAACCCTCTCAAACCCCCAACCAAACCAAGGGAGGAGCCTTCCTGGGATAAAAAGGGACAAAAGGACCTTTTGGGAATTTTCAGAAATCGAAAAGCAATTAAGGTCCGTACGGACCTCTTTGTGTCAATGATTACTAAATCCCCTTAAAGTCCACAATATTCCCTCAAATCCGGAAGAAATGATTACTCCCCTGCGAGTTGGTCCGTACGGACCTCTTTGCATGCAAGATGGTCCGTACGGACCTTATTGCTCGAGGAACACCATCATTCGAGAATATTCTCCATCATTGCGAGATTCCCTCAAATCGAGGAAATCCAAAATTACGGATAACCAAGAAGGTCGTACGGACCTCTTTGCTCCGAAATTTTTACTATAAATAGAGGGCTTCCCCTCCTCATTTTCACACACCTCCCTCTTCTCTCTTCCTCCCTTAGCCTTCGGCTCCCCTCTAAGTCCTCTCGAGGCACTCCCGGCCCCTTTCGGATCCTTCCGAGGCCTTGAGCTCCCTTGTGGTGCTCGAAGCCTCCCGAGCGCTCCCGAGACGCTCCCGCGCTGCCCCAGAGGCACTCTCGAGGTACTACGAGGCCCCTCGTGGTACTCCGAGGCCTTGCACAGTCTTTCCACGGTGTCCCGGCCCTTTCCGAGTCAAACCGACGATCCCAAACCACGCCGAAACTGCCCGAGTGACTCCTGCCACCACAACGCACGCCGAACCTGCGCAGAGTGATCCCAGACGATCCCCACGCACGCCGAACCTGCGCCCGAACGCAGCCTACAACCTCAACTCACGCCGAAACTACGTCGCGAGACAACCGGTCCCTCCCGAAGCAATCCCGATCCGTACCGGAACGCTACTCCGACCTCAAACACCATTCCCCAGCGGAAGACAGACACGAACCAACATTGGTAAGGCTTCCTTCCTATACTATTTCAATACATTTCCATACATAGCATACAATGTAGACATCCGATACAGCATGCATTTTTAAAAGCACACACACACACACACACAACATTTAAAGGATATTAGGGGTATCCGAAAGACTCGTTTTACGAGGCTACTCGGGTGAGCTCTAATATTCTAATATTCTCTTCCCGGGGAGTCATCTGACCTCCGAACTCAAAATCTCATCACACAAAAACAGTTTAAAATTATCTTTAAACTGATGCCCTTTTTCAATGTTTTGGGCTTAATAAAAACGGCGTGGCGACTCTACAAAAAACAAAAAGCGGCGAGACACATCGCTCCAACGCGAAAGATGCCAGATGCCGGGGCCGCGAGGCCTGCTCGGATCCGGGTAATTTCAATAGGAGCACACCTAATGACACAAATTGTACACAAGGAGAATGAAGAAATTGTCCAAGTTGATTTAAAGAAAGTTAGACCCTCTTAAGAAAAACTTTTCCTTTTTCAAAAAAAAAAAGAAGAAAAAGAAGAATGATACTGGTACGCGGGATTGTTAGACCACAATTTATCCCAAGCCCCGGGTTAGGGAGCGATACAGGAAGGTTAATGGTTTCCACCTATATACCAAGTCTCATTTTCATTTTTTATTTTTTTGTTTTTTTATTTTTTTAAAATAAAATTTTTTCAATGTGAATCCCTAGCGGAGTCGCCACTGAATGAACGCCCTCCGAAAAAAAACAACAAACTTTGCTTTCCGTTTTGTTTGTTTATCATTTTAAAGATTTTGAATTTTGGGAGTCGCCATGCCGTTTTTAAAGGAAAACATTGAAAAACCTTTTTTAAAGAGAATTTGGGTTCGGGAGTCAGGTTACGTGTTGGGAAGAACTTGTGAGTTCACCCAACACTCCTCTTTCGAGACTTTCAATCAAACATTTGACAATTATAAACATTCAAAGTGTGTGCGATTTGTGTCAATAAACAAGGTATGCAAACTTGGATTTCATTAATGGAAATTCGGAAACTGGATACAACTTGTGAGCCACGACAGGGGGCCACACCCCTTACAAATGATGACTTGCATTACAAGGCAGGGGCTGAGACAATCTGCTCAGGAAGCTCTGATGTCGTCCGACACAGGACTTCCTCAGAGAGGGATGTCGGACCACAGGAAGCCTCCTGGTCAGATTGCCTCTTACAACACCAAAGCTACTCTGGAAATTGGAAGAAGATTATTTTAACTAAGAAAAGACACTATTCAGGGTCTAAGGTCAGTTTGGGGTTGATTGGAGTGAGCAAAGTCAAGATTGACTTTTAATGATACGGATGTCATATGACATAGGACACCCAAGGTTGTCCATGTCATATGACAAACCGCCTCCATCAATGGATTGCACCTAAAGAGGTCTTAGGTTCCCCAAATAGTGTTAAATGAACTAAAACTACTGTTTAAGCATAGCTTTGAGTCACAAAGGGAACCGATCTGAGTGGATCTGAAGTCCTTGAAAGCAAGACAGCTTTCTGGGAACTGTATGTCGTATGACACAAGATCCTTTAAGGGATCCTGTGTCGTCCGACACAAGAGGCCTGTTTCAGTGCCCTTCAATCAGATTGATTCCACCTTGTTCTCAATGCAAAACTAAACTATGTTATTAACTGAAAGCAGTAAAATAGTAACACTACGTGACTATTATGGGAGGATCACATGGCTTTAATGGCCAAATGTGATAAATCACATATCTATGGCCATTATCATGTAGCCATCTCCTCCTAACTCAAAGGGAGCTAACCAAGATACAAACTTTAATGGTGCAAAGGACACCAAATGTCCAGATCAGAGGTGGGGAGAAGTGAATAGGGAAGATTCACCTCTCCACCACCTTTATCATGCAAAATCCCAAATATTTCACAATATCAAGACATATAAGCATGCAAGATGATATAGATGAATATGCAAGAGTTAATCAGAGAGAGAGAGAGGGTTTAGTGGCTACCTATTGTAGTCCACAAGGTAAAGGCACCAATAGTATGGTGTTTACCCCTTCAAAACACCAACAAAGGAAGTCTTTCTTTGGATTTTGGCTTGAATGTGTATGTGTGTGAGGAGGGAGGTGAGTGTGTGTGTATGAGAGAGAGAGAGTGAGTGTTGATTTTAGCAGAGTGCCTTTACTTGCCAAAGTCCTCCTTAAAATGATCAGCCATGCCCTTTATTTATAGGCATGCTGATTGGAGATCCCATGTCGGACGACAGAAAGTTTCCACCGCCTTGGGGTCGTCCTATGTTGGACGACAGCGTACATCTTTGTGACAACTTGGGCCGCAGGAAGGCAGGCCCAATGGATCAAGGAATGAATGGATTATTTTGGGTTCAAAATGCTTTTTAGCAAGTAATATGAGCCCAAAATTAATGCCAATCATGGAGAACGGACCCAAAACATGAGTTCGGGTCGGGGTACTCTCACTCTCCCGTAAGAGAAGTAATTTCGGGTTAAAACGGCGTTCCGACCCCATTTTTTACGTTTATGTTATTTACGGTCCGGATCGTTTGATCTGTCGATTCGCACATTTACCGTCCGAACCGTTTGGTTCGTGATCGTCATTTACTAAATCCGGATCGTTTGATCCGTCGATACCGTTATTTAA
This sequence comes from Adenophora triphylla var. japonica, assembly GCA_022495995.1. Classification (NCBI taxonomy): domain Eukaryota; kingdom Viridiplantae; phylum Streptophyta; class Magnoliopsida; order Asterales; family Campanulaceae; genus Adenophora; species Adenophora triphylla. The sequence continues at coordinate 372,920 of JAFEMH010001923.1, forward strand.
TTTATATGCCTTTACAACTCTGAGCAGTTTGGCTCATCGATCACATCTTTACTGTCCGGATGGTTTGATTCCGTTGATACCACACTTTAAATACTGTCATTTACAAGTCCGAGCCATTTGGTTCGTGATAGTATTTACTTATAAAAGTCTGAGTCACAAAACGACTCGTTGATCGCATGTCATTTAATACCTCTTTTTATAAAATTGGTCACAATGTAATGCCCGGTTCAAAATCGGAGTTCGTCATTCGAACTCCTTTTCAAAACAACGTAAAATCGACGTTTGGCATCCAAACGCTCATTTTCGACTCAAAACCTGACGTTTGACATTCAAACGATCTCTTCATTAAAATCAACGTTTGACATTCAAACTAAAGATTTAAAGTTCGTCACTCGAACTCCTTTTTCAAAACAAATCAAAACCGACGTTTGTCAATCAAACGCTCGTTTTCTCATCATAAAATCAATGTTTGTCACTCAAACCAAGATTAAGCTTGACATTCAAGCCCCTTTTCAAAAATGCAACACACACACACACGCACACAATTTTGAGAAAGGTAGAAAGACTCGTCATACGAGGCATTTCGGGTGATCTCAATATACTCTTCCCGAAACGTAATGTGACCTCCGAACCTAACAATCTCTGGTACAAAAAAGACATTTTCCAAGTTTGGGCTCATAATACAAAACGTCACACAAAAATCCATTTTCCAAGTTTGGACTCATAATACAAAACATCACACTTTCTCAAAGCCTTTTCTATGTTTCGGCTACCAATCAAAACGACTCCCTTTTTTCAAACTCAGCCATTCTCAACGTTTGGGCTCATAATATAAAACCGCGTGGCGACTCCTCTCTCTTTTCGGAAGCGAGGTCCCAAGTTTGCGAAATGTAGCTCGCCGCGTTTCCGTACGCGATCCGGGTAATTTCAGGCACGCAGATCCCACCAACCGAGAGAGTAGAACGGTCCTAGGGTCTAGTGGATCATAGTAATTTTTAACGCGCGACCGATGCGAATTATAGTCAATGTCAATGCCGTGAAAGTCAAGTCTTTTAGCCTCAATGAAATTTCGGCAAGTTTCACTTACGCGATAGATGTTTTAACTTCGGCATTGTCCAAGGAAAATAATAGGCATAGGTCGGACATTAAAAGTCGAATGACATGGTGTCACATTGAGCGTTGTTGCATACTTTGTGCAAGTCAAAGTCAAAGTCAATGCCGGGGTCAAGATTTTTCCAATTTTTGCCTAACAAAATTTCGGCATGGCTTCGCTTGCGCGAGGGATCTTGACTTTTGGCATGGGCTCGGGTTTGACTTTTATGGGGGTATACAACGAGGTTGTATGACACGGTCTAGACCAAAAACCAACCAAAAAGTCACGGTTTTAAAAGTGTGACACGGACTAGTGCATTTGTCGACACTGGCTGCCATAGGGAGTTTGGGATGATTTCGTGCGCGCCCGGGAGCGTCGTAACACTGTCCGTGACAACAGCTGAACAACCATCCCGGGTTAAAAGGACGTGCGTGCAAAAGTATACAGGATATATTGTGCGCGTAGTGTGCGGCCTCCTAAAAAATTCTTTTTTTTTTGAGTTAAAATAGAGATTTTCATCAATGTGTTTTAAAAGAATGTTTTTCGGGACGGGGGAAAATGCAACACGTAAGCACATAAATTTTCTGGAACCTGGCCATACTTAGGACATGATAGCCCCAAGCTACCATGACTTCCAGATTAACCTCAAAAAAGTGTCCTGGTGGAACTGCGAATGAAGCCGCCCGGCTATGATCCAGGAAGATCAAGCCATCCTGCTAGATCCAACAGTTTTTCAGGTTCCAAATTGCTTCATTTCCAGACTGTTTCCTCGAGCATTTTTGGTAATTTTCAGCTTCAAAATGGTCCCCTGTTTATTATTTCAGAGTATGCACAAACCAAAAACAAAGATGCATGCAAAATAAGAAAAAGAAGCACAAGCACAAAAATTGGACCAATGCTTCTTATGAGAAAAAGAAGTTTGGAAACATTTACTAATCCCCATCGGAGTCGCCAAACTGTGAATGTGGGCCCTCGCGGATCGAACCGTTTTTATAGGGTCGCCGTTTCACCTCAGTTTGAAGACACCAGTTTTATTGTAAAAGTGGATTCGCCACGCCATTTTGATTTCCTCAAAACTTTGAAAAAAAGGATAAGGGTCCGGAGGTTAAGTTACTCCTTGGGAAGAACGGATCGCGTTCACCCAAAGAGCCTTGCAAAAGCAAGTCTTCCTATATCCGAAGTTTGTGCTTGTTTGTGCGCTCGTGTATGTGTGTGTGATTTAAAAAAGGGAGGGAATGTGCCAAGTTATTTGGCAGACATATAAACCATATAAGAAGGTTATAGCTCGGGATTCCTTGGATTTGATGTTTTTGGGATTTTGATCCCGTGCTCATCTTGAACTTGTGATCATCATTACGTGACCTTTTTACCCTCCCGTTGGATTAATCAACCATAGTAGGCGTAAAATCCTTGGTGTATCTTAAACCAACATTCTTTGGGGACTTGGTCGTATGTGATCGAGAGAGAGGGACACCTTTTTATAGTCCAAGAATGAGACTCTTTAGAAAAGGAGGAGTCTTTACCCATCAATCCTACATCTTGAGACGATTGAGCTTCGTAGGGACATTTATGCTCGTCTCAAGTGATGATCGAAAATGTCGGGACTAAGATTCATTCGCTTCTAAAGGGACTACGACTATGGAATTTTAGTGGCGGAAATGATGTAAAGATGAAGTCTTTACACCGATCCACACCACGGGATGCTCCAAGAACCAAATGGACTAGGGGAAGGGTTATAAAGATTGGATCTTTATACTCATCCTATGTCTTTCGTGCCTTAAAAGGCTACTAGACAATCCTCGGAGAGTGATCCAACCAAAAGGGACATGGGGAAATGACATTGAAAAGTAAAGATTGCATTTTTATGTAAAAAGTAAAGGGACATCACATCATCATGTGGTGGATCTTCCCTAGAACAAGCCACGTGTGGACCCTTGTTCATCCTTGGGAAAGGATCCCCGATGAATCCTTTGTGTGGGGGGAAATGATATTAAAAATAAAGACTGAGATCAGATTACAACTGGAAAAGAGCCTGCTGCAGATTGGCTATATGTGTCGCACGACACAGGACATGGACTGGCCAAGTGTGTCACGTGACACAACATGCCAGTCTGCAGAGACTTAACAATGTTTATTTGCAGAACAAGGAAATGGACCATTGCAATGAACTAAGATCAGATTACAGTAGAGATACGATTCAAAGACCACATATATCAATAATGAACACTTCGAGAGGGTGTGGATATGAGGGATCCACAATCATCTCGAATGTTCATGCAAAACAATATTAAGCCGATTCAATTACATGTTATAATATGATAACAGCAACTGATCTAAACAATCTAATATTAAAACATGTAATCCTAATCAGGATGCATCATAATCAACACATTTAGCATGGAGATCTCATGTAGAAAGAATATAGGGAGAGAGAAAGGGAGAGAGAATCGTTACCCTTGATGACCACGACTCCTATATCAAGTTAGATATAGGAGCCTTCAAACATCAGCTTCAGGAACTGATATTAAGCTCAGGCGAATCAAACTTGGAGACTTCAATATGTGTGTGAAGTGTGTGTTGGATTGTGTGTGATAGAGAGAGGATTTGGAGAGAAATGGATGAGATTTAGATGGGTTGTGTGTATATAAACTATTGTGTGCGTATCTGGAGTGATTTTAGCAGAGTAACATTAAGGGGGGTGGAAAAGGGATCCCAAAATGAGAGGTGCAGCCTCTGTTTTATAGTTGCATGGAGCTGGCCAAGTATGTTGTGCGACTATACAAGCCATAACCGTTTTCTTTCTAGAAGCATGCAAGGTGGAAGACTGGAAGGATCTTTCCAGCGAGGTCTTGTTTGGAATTCTAATTCCTAGCAGGTCCTTCCTCCCTTGGAAAGTCTTGAAAAGTTACCGAATTGCCCCTAAACTTTATGAAAGTTTGGGGAATTGCCAGGAAACTTTAATTGGAAGGCTGGAGCCAGATTTGGGTACTTACACTTGTCCTTTGATTTTTGGGGGGCGTGATTGCCTTGTGCTTTGATTTTGGGGGGCATGATTGCCTTGTGCTTTGTCCGCTGAGAAAAGGTCGGGCTTACGATGACTGCCGGGGAAATGGTTCTTGGGGATGTGTACTTTAATACGGTCTTACTTTGATGGCCATTTTACTTTTGTCCGCTGGGGAAGGGGTTCGGGCTTACTTTAATGGCCGTTTGAATTTTGTCTGCATGGGAAGGGGTTCAGGCTTACGATGACGGCCATGGTTTATTTTACCGTTTAGTGGGCAGGGTTCAGGCTTACGATGACGGCTGGGGTTAATTTCACCGTTTAATGGGCAATGTTCGGGCTTACGATGACGGCCGGTGTTAATTTTGGTTGTGTTAAGGACCAAACTGCATTGAATCTGCTGAAAATGGCCTTGGGACAGCCAGGGGCAAAGATTATAAGGGCAAAAGGGTAATCTCACCTAAAAAACAAAGTGGTCCCCACGGATCCACTTGCCTTACAAAGTGGTCCATGCGAATTGTTGTGGGAATTTGATTTTCCCTAAATCCAAACCAGGCTTCAGCAAATGCCATTCCTCCCCATTTTCATCTTCTGTCGAGAGAGAGAGAGAGAGAGAGAGAGAGAGAGAGAGAGAGAGAGAGAGAGAGAGAGAGAGAGAGAGAAAGAAAATTGATTTTGTTCAAAAATTTCTTAAGGGAATTCTTCCGAGTTGCTTGAATTGCAATCATGGCTGAAAGAATCAGATGAGGTCATCGCCAAAGGGGTCAAGAGGCCATGGAGAGGAGATTGGAGCTCCAAAGGAATTCTTCTTCCTTCGTGCCTTTGACAAGGAATCCGGATGTGTTGTATCCGGATTCGGAGGTGCACAACTTGCGGGGAAGGACCGTAAGGGAGGTAAGAAGTCAATTTTTGCGTTGATTCTTGCTTGAAATGTTGTATGCTGGAACTAGGTTTTAGTTTTCGCACTGGGGCTTTTTTTGTTGCCACGATCAATTTGTGAAATTGATGTTGATTTATTGAAATTGAATGTGTAAGAAATGTGGGTATGTGATTTTTGTGCAAAAATGTGGAGATTAGCTCTTATTAGTGAAAATAAAGTGCCTCTCTTTTGAAATGCATGTTTTGGTGACTTGTACCTTATGCTATTTCCGTATATATATTGTGAAAAAAATTATCGTGTAGGGACGGACGTTGTGTTGTAAAAATTTATGTATAGTGGATGTCGTGTTTTTGTGATGGACTCCGTGGGGAAATTTATATGCCATGGGTGCCGTGTTTTCGTGACGGATTTTTTTGAAAAGTTTCCGTGTAGAGACGGACTTTGTGTTTGTGAATGTGTGCCCAAAATTTTTGGTGTTTGTTGGATTCACGCGAATTTGAAGACATCCGGTTTAATTTGAAAAACGGAGTCGCCACGCCATTTTGATTACCTCAAAACTTTGAAAAAAAGGTTTTATGGGTTCGGAGGTTAAGTTACCCCTTGGGAAGAACGGATCGTCGTTCACCCAAGGTGCCTTGCCGAAGCAAGTCTCCCAAGATCCCATTAATCGTGCTTGCTTGCGTGCTTTCTTGTGTGCATGTGTTTGAAAATAAGGAGGGAATGTCCCAAGTCGTCTTCCGGACGTACAAACCATTTATTGGTTGCCGCTCGGGATTTCTTGGATTTTATGTATTTGGGATTATGTTCCCGTCCTCATAATGGACTTGTGATCATCGCATTTTTGGACCTTGGGACTTGCGTGATCGAGAGAATGACTCTCTTTATAGTCAAAGATGAGGTTCTTTAGAAAAGGATGGTCCTTAGCCCATCAATCCTACACTTTAAGATGGTCGAGCTCGTATAGATGCTTCATACTCATCTTAAGTGATAATCGGAGATATAGGATTCAAAGGTGTCCCTTTTTAAAGAGATTATGAAACCTTTATGGAAGGAACGATGTAAAGATAGGATCTTTTACATCGGTCCGTTCCGAGGTTACTAATGGGGGAATGGGGGAGTGTATGTAAAAATGACATTTTTAATGAAAAGATGACATTTTTGGGTTGCAAATGATGCATTTGATTCAAAGAAATGTTCTTTATTGCAAATGATGCATAAAGATATGATTTTTATGCAAATGATGCATTTTTATGAAGAAATTGAAATTCATTATGCAAATGATGCATAAAGATTGCATTTTGAAAAGCATATGATGCTAGTTTATGGTAAAGACATGGTCTTTAAAGCAAATGATGCTTGGAAAAGGTATTTTGAATGCAAAGGATGCATTTTGATTAAAAAGATTTGATTTTTATATGAAAAGGATGCATAAAGATGACATTTTTATTGGAAAATGGGGGTTTTAGGTGCAAAGGATGCACCTTTATGGGGAAAGACTACATTTTTATGACAAATGATGTCTAATGCATGCAAAAGGGGAAGGGGGAATATAAAGATATGATCTTTAATCTACCAAGTCCCAAGCAATATAAAGGCAATGCAATGAGCAATTTATAAAGCTATTAGGATGCGAGGTTAGGGCGTGCGAGGTTACCAATGGCTTCCTTCTTCTTTGGATGGAGCTATGAGGAGAGGTTGATCTTGGATCTTCAAGGAAGAGGGAGGTAGCTTCTTGGCCTTCTTCTTCACCTTCTTGAACTTCCAGCAGCAGTCTGGAAATCGCCAATGAAGCCGTGCGGCTAGGGACCTCGAGCTAAAGCAGCCGTGCGGCATTATCCACAATGACTCAGCACTTCTAGAACCATGCAAGGTGGCAAATTCTAGAAGGCTCCTCCTAATTAAGAAAAACGTGTTTCTTAATTAGGAAGGATTCCCTTCAGCCCTTTATTCAATTTGGAACTGTTCCGGAATATTTCCGGAACACTAGGAAGGTCCGGGGAATTATCGGGAAACTTACCGAAATTGCCGGGAAATATAACCGGAAGGCATGAGCCAGATTTGGGTACTTACAGAAGCCCCTTGGCAACGTCACTTGCAAGGCGAGTGGGGTTGTCGATAGAAAAGGATCCGATCTGGCGAATGCCGAGACGGATTGAGAGACCGAGGTGGTCGAGTGGCTGAACCTCTGGAAGGCTACCTACGTATCCCGGAGGAATCAAGCCAGGCCGTAGTTCGGAAATAGGATCCGCTGAGGAATGGAAGAAAAAACTGGTCTCTTGCTGGGGAAATAGAAGAGAAAATGACCTAGGAGGTCAAGCAATTGATCCTACTGGGGATATGCTAGAAGTGACCAAGGTGGTCGGATAACAAAGTCTCTTATGAGGGACTACTTCATCACTGAGGAGTGACGGAGGAACAGGGTGACCAAAGTGGTCGGATGGCTGGACCTTTTATAAAAGGCTACCTACGTATCCCGGAGGAATCAAGCCTTGATCGTAGTTCAAGTATCACTAGATAGTTAGGAACGATGTCTAGGATCCTTGAGGTTTTTGACAATTAATGGAGGCTGTCACCTGACATTATTTCATTCCAACGGAAACTAAAGCTTACGGCGCTATCTCTTCTTGACAGAGATAGAGGGAGCTAAAGCTGGATGACGTTATTTCTTTATGACGGAAATAACGAAGACTAAAGCTTACGGCGCTATCTCTTTTTGACAGAGATAGAGGTAGCTAAAGCTAGAAGAACTTAAGTATACTTCACTATTCGTGATAGAGGTATCTTAAGTTAATAAGAACTCGAGCATACGTCACTATCCGGGATAGAGGTAGCTTAAGTTTAGAGGAACTCGAGCATACGTCACTATTCGGGATAGAGGTAAGCTTAGTTTAGAGAACTTAGCATACGTCACTATTCGGGATAGAGGTAGCTTAAGTTAAGAGGAACTCGAGCATACATCACTATCCGGGATAGAGGTAGCTTAGGTTTAGAGAACTTAGCATACGTCACTATTCGGGATAGAGGTAAGCTAAGTTTAGAGTTTTGACAATTCGGAGGTTGTCACCTAGCATTATCCCGTTATAACGGAATTAACGGAGGCGACTGGGTAGAAAGCTCAATTGCTTAAGAGATAAGGGATATCTTCTGAAAAAGATGTTATCTTAGTTAAAAGATAACGGGAATTGCATGCCCAAGTGGAAGGTCCAGGGGCAGAATTGTAATTTCTGCTCAGAGCGAATGAGGCCGCCCGACATGAGATGGAGAAAAAGAAGCCGTACGGCTAGAAGCCTGATTTTTCCAGATTATTTAAAATCAGATTTGAACGGGCCATTGGCATTGTGTTGCCGCCCAAGAACGCAGAGAGAGAGAGGAGGAAGAGAAATTTCGAATTCCTTCAATTTCCTTTGCTTCTATCAATTGGAATGGATCCGGAGGGCAATCCTATACCGAGGCAAGCAAGAAGAAATATCTCCACGGCCGCTCGGAGGAGGAGGAAAGAGCTTGTTCGAACGGAGAGAAAGTATGACTTTCTTACGCCTCCATCGGAGCTTTACCCGGGGAGAAGAGAGCACAAATCGACGAACCCGCATCCGGTTGGGGTAAGCATTCTTATTTGGCTCAATTCCGTCGATTTTGATTGAATTTTGAATGACTTAGGGCTTGACCCGAACTTAGGAATTTTCTAGGATTTTCCTAGGATTTTTGAATGACTTTGAGATATTGATGAATAATCTATGAGGCTAAGAACATGCAATGTGCAATTTGTTTGACAAAAATAATGGGAATGACCCACTTTTTTCTCGAAAATAAAGTAAGAATGATAATTGTCTAAAGTGAGACGGAGTTCTTGCATGTGCTAGAACTAGGTCAAAATTTTGATTATCGAGATTTTTGGAAGATGAAAAGGATTCATGCATGCAATTTTTGAAAGAATAATGCTTATGTGCAAAGAATTGTGAAAATTGTGATTATGTACTTTAGGAAAGCAATGGGACTTGACATGACGCGTTTCAAGTGATGAAAGACGTGCTGTTTTTTTTTTTTTTGATGCAAATGATGCTAGAAAAACTTTTATGAATGCTTTTCTTTTGAAAAATATGTGCACTTTTGTGAATATATGCATGCTTTTGAAATGAGATGAAGGACTGACACATTTCTTTTTGCTGTGCTTGTCTACAGGAGAACAAGTCTAGAGGACCATCAGAGATTGTAGTCAAGCTTTGGCAGAGGATGCCGGATTTCGAGAAGAATGGGGTGAACCCCAAGGATTTGGTGAGGGCTACCGGCCTGGATTCGTTCGTCGAGGCTATCGGCAGGGGTGTTCATATCACCTCTAAGAGCAAGGTCTTGATCCAGGCCCTTTCTGAGTTCTGGTGGGATAGCACCCATAGCTTCCATCTGAGCTGGGGAGAGCTGACAGTGACTCCTGCCGATTTCACAGCTATTACTGGCCTACAGTTCACCGGGAGGCCCGTGACTTGGAGAGACCACATTACTGCCGAGGAGTTCTGAACTTTAGTCGGATTTGAGCTGATTCCCAAGGGGCTGGGTATGGAGACACGGAATGTCGAGGTGGCAGTTCAGAACTGCATACCGGACTTTTCCGTTAGCGATGTGACTGCCCCGCAGCTGGCTAGAGCCTTTGTGTGGTTGATGTTATTAGTTACCATTTTTGCTAATTCTGGGACACTGGCCATGACTTGTCTCCTTGATTCTTTGGTTGATGTGGATGGGATAGGGACGGTCTCTTGGGGAGAGGCCGGATTGGCGGAGCTCTACTTCTCCTTGGACATGTACAGCCGTAACAAGGTTGCTTCGATGGACTGCTTCTCATTTGCCCTTGAGGTAGTCTCTCTTTCTTTTCTCTTTTCTCTTTTCTGTCTTGAGACTTTTATGAGAGAGAGAATGACCTTTTTGATGTTTTGAACATGCAGGCCTGGTTCTGCGAGGTGATCGAGTTCTTCCCTTAGAACCAGCAGAGCGATATCACCATCTTCCCTGCTATGGTTCGCTGGAGAGGAGATGCGAGGGATAAGTTCACGGGAAAGACCCGGATTACTTTCGATTACAAGATGGTGAGGCCGGTCATCAACAGGGATGGGCACGACGGAGTGGACTTCTACCCTTGGGGCAGGTATCCGGAGATCTTGCTGGGAGAGGCCATTGAGGCGACTAGGCAGAGGAGATGGCTCACTGGGCTGACATGTGATGTCCCTCCATTGGACGCCATTACTCCTCAGGATCCTCCAGCACGGATGCTGCAGCCCAGGGATTGGCCAGCAGATGAGATTGAGAGATACCAGGGAGGTATAGCTGCAGAGGAGTATTTTGACATGGGTACCCCCTACTGGCCTTGTGTTTGTGGAGCAGCGGCGAGGACACCACGAAGCTAGTGAAGGCGGCGGTCACTCAAGGGTATGGGGAGGATGAGCCATGCGACCCGCCGATCCCTCCCGCGCATCCGTCCTATGTGGTCCATGGAGTTCGAGGAGGATGAGGATTCCTGTCCCCGACACTAGGGAGCCCCAAGTATACCCCGCCACCCGACAAAGACCGTAAGTATACTTTTAGGGTCTTATTCCCTTTTCGCTTTTCTTTGCTTTTTGCAATTTTGAGATTTTACGAGATTTTCCGAGATTTTTACGAGATTTTTCTCGAGATTTTTCTCTTCTTTTCTCGGGTTCCAGCTCGCACTTATGATAGGGTGGTCGGGCGAATAGGGTGGAAGGACATGTGTCGGTCCCTTCGAGGAAGCTGGCTGCGCTTCAAAGGCGGCGGCGGACGCACAGGAGCCCGGGCGCAAGAGATGGCATGTCGGGGGCACAGCGTCTACCTCATCGGCCTCGGAGTACTCTTCCAGTGCCATGCCTCGGGGGCGGGGACCCAACGCTGACATTCTGGAGCAGCTGGCTGAGTATGGGCACGATAATGTCCATTTGTCTGACGTGAGCGACCCGGAGGACCTGATGAGGGAGGCTAGCATTTATGAGCTGAGCAGTGATGAGGAAGAAGAAGAATCGGAGGCCTAGGAGGTCTCTAGAGTGGAATTAGGAACAAAAACAAACAATGGACAAGATTTATGCACACTTTGTTTATTTTTTGCTTTATTCTGGCGCCGATGGGGCGAAGACATTGTATTAATGCTTTATTTACTTTTCTAATTTATGCTTTTTAAATTTGCATATTATCTGAGCCTCGGGGCAGTTTTTTGCTTGGAATTGGGGCTGAAACTGGGCCAAAATGATTTATAATGGTATATAAATGCTTGAATGGCTTATGGATATGTTTTTGTACAGGTTTTGGTTGAAAAAGTGGGGTGAACACTCCCTTGGGCAGCAACTTGGTTGCTGCAGAATTTTTTCTGCAGATGGCTAATGTAGCCGTGCGGTTTTGTCCAGAGGGCAAATGAAGCCGTGCGTCTCACGGTTCGAATACGAAGCTGGTTATTTTACGAATAAAAGCAAGGCTTGGCCATTTCATTTCATTTTCAACCTAGACTTGTCCCAATTGTTCCCAGGCACATTTTGGACCTAAAAGCACCATCTTTGGTCATTTTGCAATGGAGAAGCTCGTCAGATTGCAAAGGGGGAAGCGAGACCATTTTCTGTCCGATCTTCAATCTTGGGTGAGACACAACTTCCAATCTCATAGGGGGCTGCTTGATTCTTCCTTCAAGATCAAGTCTTTATGGCATTTGAGGGATCTCCCGCCCGATTGGGACCTTTTGAGAGCCGCAGCAAAGTTCTGGGACGTCCGGAGACATGTTTACTGCTTTTCTTACAACGAGATTGTCCCGACACATGAAGACTTCCGAGCCTTGATTGGGGGTCCCAAGATTGAGGCTATATCTATTCCGCTGATCGGAGATGCGCCGGTGGCGGTAAAGCTTGCATCTTTTCTGCAGATTCCTTTGGGGGAGGCTGAGAGGATGATGGTAGCCCCGAACAGGATTGACCTTTCTGATATCCAGGGCAGGTTTGGGTCTCCAGATATGGCTGCGACCACGGTGGCTATGGACGCATTTATCCTTTGCGTACTCTCTGCTCTGTTCACCGCTGAGTCAGTGGGGATCTGCCATAGTGGTCTCTTGGACATGGTTAGAGACTGCAGGGCTGGGAAGGATATTGTCCCGCTGGTTTTGGGAGAGACACTTCATGGGATTGACAGGATGGCTCGGGGAGACCATTTCATGAGATCCGGGAGTCCGACATTGTGTTGACCTTATGGCTGCGAGGAGAGGCTCGGGGCTTTGCCGGGGCTTTGCCGACTTCGGTGCCCTTGGGTGATTTCTCGGAGAGGTGCACCTAGGCAACGGGACCGAGTAGGCTGGGAGGCGACGATGGCTAGGCTATCCACTTCGGACATCCGTTGGTGGATACCTCATTGGAGGTTGCGGACCCGGGAGGGTATTTCAGGAGTCTTATGCTGTGAGGGTTCCAGGGTTCTGCTGGTCGTCCTTCTACATTCCCTGCTTAGTATCCAGGCAGTTTGGGGCCTTACAGGAGCCTTTAAGTGATTGGGAGGACATTCGCACCATGGAGGTGATGCCATTGGATATGAGGGATCCAGCCAGCTTCTCTTTCTTCTCGAGGGCTTGGACATACGGCTGCTTTCCCACCGGGGCTATCTTCGGGAAGCGGGAAGAGTACCATCTTGACCACTGTCTACTTGGGTAGTACGAGAGAGGAGATGGGAGCGACTCGGGTCATCTTGGAGGAGAGACGTCAAGCTTTATTGGGAGGCGGCTGCGACTCGAGTAGGACTTTGAGGGAGGCGAGGCTAAGGCGAGTCGCCATAACCGGTCCGGGTGACTGATCGGAGACATGGAGGCTCGGTACAAGAGGTTGTCCGAGGTTGCTCCTTTGAGGCGAGGCTCGAGAGGGAGGAGGTGCGGACTCGTGCTCGGGTAGAGAGAGCACTTATTGACACAGGTTTAGTGGAGGCTCCAGTGAGGATACCGGAGGTCGGGATGAGAATACTGACATCATAGATAAAAAGAGGAAGAAGACTCGATGGGGCCGAGGAAAAGGGAAGAAGACCAAAGAAGACTCAGCGAATGACGACTGACAAATCTTTTCTTAGGATCTTCTTATTGCCATTTTGCAAACACATTAGTTTATTTAGGCATTTTATTGTATTTTAGATCTTTGTAGCGAGTTAGCGAGTAGTCAAGAGTAGACCGTGCTTGAACTCATCAAGAAGTTTTTAACTTGTAATGAACAAGAAATATTATTTTAGAAATTAATCAAGACACATTTCATGGAAATTCAAATGTCTTATTGATTGGGACCCGTTTTATGAAAACTGAAATACCCTTTATTATTTAGGACGCACTTCATGGAAGCTTAATTGCCCTTTTTATTGTTTAAACCGAACCATATATGGCTGCCTACGTTCCCCTTTTACAAGAAAGACTAAGGGGCTCAGGTCTTCGTAGTTCATTCTGGTGAACTATATATATATATTTTCTTTTTTTTTCTATTCTTTTATGTGCAGCCCTGTTTTTTGCCTAGACCGCCCTTTTTGGGTTTTCAGCCTAGCTGGGCATTACTCTTTTTGCACTAAGATTTTTTCTCTTTTTTTTTTATGTGCAACCCTGTCTTTTGCCTAGACCGCCCTTTTTGGGGTTTTCAGCCTAGCTGGGTATTACTCTTTTTGCACCTTTTTTTTTTTATTTTTCTTTTAGACATAGTATCTTCTGAGCTTATCACCATTATTTGGGTGGACAAAGGGATTGCCGTCCAGTGCTGCAAGCTTCATGGCTCCTCCCGATAGTATCTTGCACCACATAAGGGCCGATCCAAACGGGTTCCCATTTTCCCGAGGGGTTGTCTCGGTAGGGGCTTCACTTTCAACACTAAGTCACCCTCTTTGATGTCTCTGGCCTTGACCTTTTTATCAAACGCTCTGGCCATCCGCCTCTGGTAGGCTCGGGTGTGTTCCATGGCTTTTAGCCTTCTCTTGTCAAGCAGGGCCAACTCATCATGCCGGCTACGCAACCATTCTACTTCGTTGATACTATTTTCCAGGAGGACCCTTAATGACGGGATTTCCAACTCCACTGGTAACATTGCTTCCATCCCGTAGGTTAAGGCAAAAGGAGTTTCTCTGTAGCTGTTACGACAGATGTTACGTAGCCCCGAGTGCCAAGTGCAACTTTTCGGGCCAATCACGACCACGGGTGGCCATTCTTCGGATGATCCGTTCGAGCGTCTTATTAGCGGCTTCCACGGCTCCATTAGTCGAGGTCTATACGGAGACGACTTGTGGCGAAGTGATTACGAATTACGACGGCAACCTTTCGCGGTACCCTTCAAAGTGCGACCCATTATCGGAAATGATCTCGTTGGGCACCCCATATCTGCACATTATGTTTTCTTTGATGAATTGGGCCACTTTTGCGGAAGTGAGGACCTTGTAGGACTTGGCCTCTACCCACTTGGTGAAGTAGTCGATGGCTACTAGCACAAATTCATGTCCATTGCTTCTGTGGGCTATTTTCCCTATCACGTCAATAACCCGGGTTGCAAACGGCCAAGGAGTCGTCATGCGTGCAGTCGTGAGGCGGGAGATGGTTGAGGTTGGCAAACCTGGCACTTGTCGCATGCTCGGACGTGCGGGACACGGTCTGTTTCCATGGAAATCCAGTAGTAACCCATTCGAGGATCACTTGCATCGGAGCTCTGGCATTCATATGAGGACCGCGAGGGACCATTATGGACTTCGATCATCAACTCTTTGGCCTTTTCTCGAGTGACGCACAAGAGGAGTGGTCCTTGGTATCGCTTCTTGTACGGGTTGCCTCCTAGAATGACATAATGGGAGGCCAACCTTTTCGAGCTTGCAAGCTCTTGGCTCGACACCTTCTTTTGGTCTACCTTCTTCGTCTCTGAAAGCTAACTCTCCATCTTTGAGGAGCTGGTAAATTTGATTGTACCGGGGTTCCTTTATAGGCTCGGGTCCCAGTCTACTTCACGATACGAAGGTGGGGCTTCTCTTCTACCCACTCGGAAGGGTTTTATGGCTTTTCCCTCGGGGATCTCTACCAATGAGGCTAGAGTAGCTAAGGCATCTGCGAATCTGTTCTTTTCCCTTGGCAAGTAGTGGAAGGTCACTTCTCACGAAGCTGTCTAGTCAACTCCTCCATATGGGCATGATACCGCTGAGGTTAGGGTCCACGATCTTCCACTTGTTGGAAACCCTGTTGATGATCGGGGCGAGTCTCCGTAAACTTCTGAGCTCCTTGACATTCCTTTCTAAGGCGGCTTCCAAACCGGCAATGCGAGCTTCATACTCGCTTAACATTGTTCGTGGCGGGGAAGTTCAACTTGAGGGCTATGGGTGTATGCTCATCTTTCGGATCGACCGGTAGCATCCCGTACCGTTTCCTCTTTTGTTAGCGGCTCCGTCGAAGAACAATTGCCATCGGTTTTCGGGTTCATTTGCAAAGATCCCTTCATCAGGAATTGGGGTTCGGGCCCTCTATCTTCATTCTTGGGAAAGTTTGCCGGGTGGTTTGACAACGCTTGACCCTTGATGGCCTTTACGGTCACATAGTTGATGTCGTACTCTGCTAAGAAGAAGGACCACTTTGCTAGACGCATTGAGAGGGAAGGCTTATCAAAGATGTATTTGATGGGGTCCATTTTTGAGACCAAATTCATAGGGTGGGCTTGCATATAATGCTTCAACTTGTCGACTACCCGGACCGATCCTGCATGAGTCTTTTCACATCTTGAGTAATTGAGTTTACTTCCTGCGGCTTCAGTGACAAAGTAAATGGCATTTTCTACCCAAAGTCTTTCTTCTCTGAGCAAGTATAGACCCAAGCGCCGTATCGGTGGCAGTGAGATAGAGCGAGAAAGAGGTTTGTCTATGTGGGGGCATAGCAGGAGGATGTACCAAGTATGCCTTGATGCATGTTCAAAAAGGCATCGGCATTCTTCGGTCCATTACGTGTCTACGTTCTTCTTCATGAGCTTGAAGATGGGCTCGCACATAGTGGTCATCGATTGGCGAAATGGCTAATGTCTTTGCACTTGATTTTCCCATAAAGCTCTTGACTTTACATGCAGGGTCCGAGGTGGCCTCATATCCATAATGGCTTTGATCTTTTGGGGGTCAACTTCGATACCTCGCTCAGTGACCATATACCCAATCACTTTTCCCTTGTCACTCAGAAGGTGCATTTAGCGAGGTTTAGTCTCATGGAATGTTGTCTCGGCCTCTCAAAGAACTTCCGCGGGTCAACAAAGTGCTTTGCCCATCCTTGCCTTTGGAGTGGATTATCATGTCGTCTACGTAGACCTCAATCTCCTTGTGGATCATGTCATGAAAAAGCGCGGTGTTGCCCTTTGGTAAAAGTAGCCCGGCGTTCTTAAGCCCAAATGGCATCACCGTATATGATAAGTTCCCCACGGTGTGGTGAAGGCATCTTTTCTTGGTCTTCCTCGGCCATCTTGATCGGTTGTATCTGAAGCCATCAACGAAGGATTTGACTTCGTAGTTAGCAGTTGAGTCCACCGGGATGTCTATGTTTGGCGAAGGGTAATCGTCCTTGGGGTGACCTTGTTTAGATCTCGGAAATCACACGGCGGCGCACCTTCCCATTGGCCTTGGTGACGGTCACAATATTGGATAACCATGTCGGATATTCGATGACTACGATGAATCCTACCCTTGATAGCTTCTCAATTTCTTCTTTGACACTGTAGAGACCATTACGGCTTGATCTTCCTCGGTTTCTATTTTCTTGGTTTAGCATCCGGTGCTAGAGGGATTACATGTGCTCTACTATCGAAGCTGTCTAGCCCCGGCATATCCTGTATGACCATACAAACACGTCGACGTATTCCACGAGTAGATCGATCGGTCTGTCCCGTTCAACCCACAGGAAGAAGTTTCCGATACGTGTCTCTTTAGGTTCCTCGACGGTACCCAGTTCACACTTGTCAAAACCTCCTCGCGGCTTGGGCCCGGTTTTCCTCTTTTACGAAACATGCTTAAAGATTTCTTTAATGTATTGTTCATTTAGTGTGTTTGCATCTTGTTTAAATGATTCATTATTAAGCTGTTGTTATGTTTTGAGTTAATTTATCATTTGTTAAGTTGGCAATAAGAGGATAATCGAAAGATGTTGTCATTTCATTCAAAATAAGGGGAAAGATGACATTGATTACATTTTGATAGTCCTCGGGCGTGAGGCCTTCGGATGACTCGGAAGGGTGGAATTCAAGATTCACGACTCAGCGAACGGATGCCTTCTGGACTCTGGACCCTACACACTTATTGACTCGAGGGTGGCTTGACAAGGGTTGGACCAGGATCTCACTCCTTCTTCTTTGTTGCCACAGGGAGTAGCGGTCTTGTCGGCGTTCTTCAAAAAGTTGGAGACTTCAAATTGATCAAAAACTTGCCGGAAATCATTGACGGGCCGGTATCGTGGAAAGATAGTGAGGGGAGCTAGAGTAGCTTGATGCAATCTCTCGATGAGCTCGTCAAGTGACAAGCTGGGCTCGATTGGCGAAGAGTCGGCTCATCTTATCAATGCATTCTTTGATAATTCATTTTCTCTTTCTTGATCTTGGACACCACGACCTTGTCGGTATAGCCCAACGGGAGGGTTGGCACTTTGGATAATCTTTGATGAAGTCATCTTCGGAGGGGATCTTAATTCTTCCTTGAGCTCTACGTATTCAATAGGCTTTACGTGATGCACTTCTAGATGCTGGCTTCTCATTGAACTTTACGATGGCCACAAATTCAGCACTTTCTGCTTCAAGAGGATCCAAGTACATGGGGGTATCAGTGGGTGTGCTTTGAATGATGGGTTTCCTTGGCGGGGCATTTGGCATAGGCGGCCATAGTAATCGAACTTGCCGAGAAGGCTCCACTAGAGTTCAGAACGCTCTTGTCTCAGGCTTCATTACCTTTCTTTTAACTTACATTGTGTGGACTTTCTCTTCTTCTTCTTTCTCGAAGGAGCGTCTTCATTGATCCATTCTTGGTACTCATACTCCAGGAGCAGTCCTCGGATCGCATACATCATACCATATGTGAGGCTTGGGCTGAAGCCAGGATGGCCTCTCCGACTACTTGGTTATTACCATTGTTGACTACCATGTTGGCCATTTGACATTGAAAAGTTGGCAAAATTGAGGATTACAGTGAGCATGTTTCGAGAATTCTGCGCTAACAAGTCGCTAACCCGGTGTTCTTACACCCACTTCTTTCTCATTGCGGGAAAGGGATAGGAAAGGTTTAGACTCGGGGGTAGGTGTTTAGAATTTGAAGGCTCGGGCAATATGCAAATTAGAATCTTCCGGTTTACTTAAAGCAGTGTCTTTTATTAATATCTATTTGGTTGGAAAAGGGGTTTGCCCTTCTTTTTCGTAACTACTCTAGATCTGGATCGGTGGGTTCCCGTCACTACGTCTATAAGCCCCTCGTATTCCACCTTTGTATTTCGACCTCCCGGGGTGGACGGCCCGGGCGAGGGTCTATAGGGCACGCGGATCCCACCGAGCGAGAGTAAAGAACGCTCCTAACGGGTCTAGCGGGTCATAGGAACTTTCAACGCACGAGCGATGCGGATTATAGTCAAGGCGATACGGGAAAGTCTCGTCTTTACGCCTTGATAGGATTTTGGCGAGAATTTCGCTTGAGCGAATGACGTTTTGACTTTCGGTAATGTCAGAAGATAATAGGCATGGGTCGGGCGGCAAAAGCCGGATGACACGGTGTCACATTGAACTTCGTTGCATACGCCAGGGCGTGAGTTAGAATCGAAGTCAATGCAGGGTCGAATCTTGCCAATTTTTCCTTGTCGGAATTTTAGCGAGCTTCGCTTGAGCGAAAGATCTTTTGATTTGTTGGCAAAGACTCGGTCTTGACTCTTACGCATTTCGTGCGGAGTCAAGGTCAATAGTCGATGTCGGAGTCGAGATCTCGCCAATTTTCCTTGTCGGAATTTTGGCGAGTTCTTCTTAGATTATGAACTAAGGCTTGACCTTTACGAGGAGTATGCAAGCCCAGGCTATATGACACGGACTAGACCAAAAACCAACCAAAAGTCACGGTTTTGAAACGTGTGACACGGTTGTGCATTGGTCGACGGCTGCCGTAGGGGAGGTTGGGATGATTACGTGCGCGCCGGGAGCATCGTAAGAGGCGTCCGTATCTTGCCAGTGGAACCACCCTCGGGTTTGAAGGACGTGCGTGCAAAAGTGTACGAGGATATATCGGGTGCGCGTAGTGTGCGGTCTCCTAAAAATGTTCCTTTTTGAGTTAAAACGAGATTTTCGAATGTGTTTTAAAGGAATGATTTTCGGGGACGGGGAAAATTTAGCACATAAGCACGTAAATTTTAAGGAGCCGATCGATCATGGGTGAGTAGCCCCAAGTGCTAGGGCTTGCCAGTTAACCATGATTTTCCTAGTGGAATTGCCATGAGGTCGCCGGTCGAGAATCCAAGGAGGATTGAGCCGTCACGGCGCATGGATCAATTTTCCGAGGTTCCACTCCTTTTGCTATTTTTCGGGTTGTTTCCCGTTCAAAGTATGCACGAGATTCCAAGATGCAAATGATGCAATGCATGGTAAAGAAAGCAAGCATGATTAATGAAATCGGCGACGGGAGTCTAACCCGCTCAAGGGAAAAGCTTTCTTTTATTTTTTTCAAAAAAATTTTTTTCGAAAAGGGATGCGCAGTACGTGGATTGTTAAACCACCGGTTATCCCAACTCCCACGTCGGGGAGTGTACGGGGAAGGGCAAGTGGTTTCCACCTATATACCGAAGTATCGATTTTTTTGTTTTGAAAATAAAAGCTTTTCTCCTTTGGGATGTCCCCCGAGTGGAGTCGCAATGTGAATGTGTGCCCAAAATTTTTGGTGTTTGTTGGATTCACGCGAGTTTGAAGACATCCGATTTAATTTGAAAAGCGAGTCGCCACGCCATTTTGATTACCTCAAAACTTTGAAAAAAAGGTTTTACTTGGGTTCGGAGGTTAAGTTACCCCTTGGGAAGAACGGTTTGGCGTTTATCCAAGGTGCCTTGCGAGCAAGTCTCCCAAGATTTCATTAATTTTGCTTGCTTGCGTGCTTTCTTGTGTGCATGTGTTTGAAAATAAGGGGGGGAATGTCCCAAGTTGTCTTCCGGACGTACAAACCATTTATTGGTTGTCGCTCGGGATTCCTTGGAATTTTATGTATTCGGGATTATGATCCCTTCCTCATCTTGGACTTGTGATCATCGCATTTTTTAGACCTTGGGACTTGCGTGATCGAGAGAATGACTCTCTTTGTAGTCAAAGATGAGGTTCTTTAGAAAAGGAGGGTCCTTAGCCCATCAATCCTACACTTTAAGATGGTCGAGCTTGTATAGATGCTTCATACTCATCTTAAGTGATAATCGGAGATATAGGGTTCGAAGGTGTCCCTTTTCTAAAGAGATTATGAAACCTTTATGGAAGGAACGATGTAAAGATAGGATCTTTTACATCGGTCCGTTCCGAGGTTACTAATGGGGGAATGGGGGAATGCATGTAAAAATGACACTTTAATGAAAAGATGACATTTTTTGGGTTGCAAATGATACATTTGATTCAAAGAAATGATCTTTATTGCAAATGATGCATAAAGATATGATTTTTATGCAAATGATGCATTTTTATGAAGAAATTGGCATTCATTATGCAAATGATGCATAAAGATTGCATTTTGAAAAGCATATGATGCTAGTTTATGGTAAAGACATGATCTTTAAAGCAAGTGATGCTTGGAAAAGGGATTTTGAATGCAAGGATGCATTCTGATTGAAAAGATTTGATTTTTATATGCAAAGGATGCATAAAGATGACATTTTTATTGGAAAATGGGGGTTTAGGTGCAAAGGATGCACCTTTATGGGAAAAGACTACATTTTTATGACAAATGATGTCTAATGCATGCAAAAGGGAAGGGGAATATGAAGATGTGATCTTTAATCTACCAAGTCCCAAGCAATATAAAGGTAATGCAATGAGCAATTTATAAAGCAATTAGGATGCGAGGTTAGGGCGTGCGAGGTTACCAATGGCTTCCTTCTTCTTCGGGCGGAGCTAGGAGGAGAGGTTGATCTTGCATCTTCAAGGCGGAGGGAGGTAGCTTCTTGGCCTTCTT
Organism: Adenophora triphylla var. japonica; assembly: GCA_022495995.1. Classification (NCBI taxonomy): domain Eukaryota; kingdom Viridiplantae; phylum Streptophyta; class Magnoliopsida; order Asterales; family Campanulaceae; genus Adenophora; species Adenophora triphylla. The sequence continues at coordinate 394,052 of JAFEMH010001923.1, forward strand.
CTTCACCTTCTTGAGCTTCCGGCGGTATTCTTCACGTATTTGGAGTGTTTGTGGGTGATTTGAGAGATTGATGCCTTAATTGTGTTGAAATGGGTAGAGGAGGGCTCTATTTATAGGTAGTACGGATAAGGCTAATGAAGCCGTGCGGCTAGGGACCTCGAGCTAATGCGGCCGTGCGGCATTATCCACAATGACTCGGCACTTCTAGAACCATGCAAGGTGGCAAATTCTAGAACCTTTCCTCTAATTAAGAAAAACGTGTTTCTTAATTAGGAAGGATCCTCTTCAGCCCTAAATTCAATTAAAAACAGTTCGAATGTTTCCGGAACACTAGGAAAGATGAGGAATTACCGGAAAATTTACCGAAATTGCCGGAGAATTTAACCTAGGAAGGCATGAGCCCAGATTTGGGTACTTACGGCGCGGAGGGTATTGTAAACGTGTCTTTGTTCATTAAATGCGGCTCCGAGGCTTTGGACGGAGAAGAATAAAATTCAAAAATCCGGCGTTTATGTTTTTCAACTTGCCCGGTCGGATTTTTCCAATTTCTTTTGCTTTTTGAGATTCTTTCCTTGGTTTATCTTTAAATGGCAAACCTAATCTACACTTAGTTGGTTAGAAATGTTAGAAATGTTAGAAATGTTAGGAATGTTAAAACTTCCGTTAATTTTCTAACGAAAATGCTAACAACTCAAATTGGAGTACTTACAGTAGCCCCTCGGCGACGGCGCTTTCGATGGAAGCGGGGTCGTCGATAAAATAAGGCTCCAAATTTGACGGGATGATCAAGTGATCGAGTGGCTGAACCTATTTAATAGGCTACCTACGTATCCCAATCGGGGAATCAAGCCGATCGTAGTTCGGGTCTTGAGCCATGCTTCGAGATGTTGACCACCAGAGTGGCTTGTTTTAGGATGTCGGCACTTTGGCGGCGAGTTACGATGGTTTGTTGAAAGAAACAACTGATGCAGGGATGACCATTTTGGTCGATGTCTAGAGTTGTATATCATTCTGCTGGGGATAGGGATGACCATTTTGGTCTGGTGGCTATCCGCTCTGGATAGGAATGACCATTTTCAGTCCAGGATGGTGAACCTAATGATAGGCTACCTACGTATCCTTAAGAGGAATCAAGCCGGTCGTAGTTCGGGTTTTTACCCTAAGATTTGACTATTTTTGGGAAGTTGCCACGAGATCGACTATTTTTGGAAGTCGCCCTATGATCGACTATTTTTGGGAAGTCGCCACTAGATTTGACTATTTTTGGGAAGTCACCTAAGATCGACTATTTTTGGAAAGTCACCCTAAGATTTGACTATTTTTGGGAAGTCGCCACTATGATCGACTATTTTTGGGAGAGTCGCCCTATAATCTGACTATTTTTGGGAAGTCGCCCTATGATCGACTATTTTGGAAGTCACCCTAAAGATACGACTATTTTTGGGAAGTCACCCTAAGATCGACTATTTTTGGGAAGTCACCTAAGATTTGACTATTTTGGGAAGTCGCCCTATGATCGACTATTTTTGGGAAGTCGCCCTATGATCGACTATTTTGGGAAGTCACCCTAAGGTTTGACTATTTTTGGGAAGTCACCCTAAGATTAGACTATTTTTGGGAAGTCACCCTATGATTTGACTATTTTGGGGAAGTCGCCCTATGATCGACTATTTTTGGGAAGTCGCCCTATGGTTTGACTATTTTGGGAAGTCACCCTATGGTTTGACTATTTTGGGAAGTCGCCACATGGTTTGACTATTTTGGGGATGATTGCGATTTATCGCTTTCCTCGTGTTGTGTGTGATAGCGTTTTAGGTGCCTCGAAACCTTAATGATGGCGTCTTAGGTTCCTTGAACCTTCATGATGGCGTCTTAGGTGCCTCGAACCTTGGAGATGGCGTCTTAGGTGCCTCGAACCTTGATTTGAAATGATTTCCCTTTGATGGTTTGGGATAGATGGTCTATTGGTGGACTTCATTTGAAGGGATCGGTCTTATGTTTGCTGGATGATAATGGGAAAAGAAACGGGATTAGATTAACTTATTTGGGGATTTTGTTAGCCTTTGTTGGAGTTTAGTTCGGGAGTATGAACCTAAATGGGGACCTAGTTCGGGGTATGATTCTAAGTCGAGGTTTTGTTCGGGAGTATGAACCTAAATGGGGACTTAGTTCGGGAGTATGATTCTAAGTCGAGGTTTTGTTCGGGAGTATGAACCTGAATGGGGACTTAGTTCGGGAGTATGATTCTAAGTCGAGGTTTAGTTCGGGAGTATGAACCTAAATGGGGAGGCTTAGTTCGGGAGTATGATTCTAAGTCGAGGTTTCGGTTCGGGAGTATGAACCTAAATGGGGACCTAGTTCGGGGAGTATGATCCTAAGTCGGGGTTTTAGTTCGGGAGTATGAACCTAAATGGGGACCTAGTTTAGGAGTATGATCCTAAGTCGGGGTTTCGGTTCGGGAGTATGAACCTAAATGGGGACCTAGTTCGGGAGTATGATCTGAAAGTCGGGGTTTCGGTTCGGGGAGTATGAACCTAAATGGGGACCTAGTTCGGGGAGTATGATCTAAGTCGGGAGTTTCGGTTCGGGAGTATGAACCTAAATGGGGACCCTGAGTTCGGGAGTATGATCTAAGTCGGGGTTTCGGTTCGGGAGTATGAACCTAAATGGGGACTCGGTTCGGGAGTATGATCTAAGTCGAGGTTTTATACAGGGGCTGTTTGAGGGCGTTCTCGCGGGGGGAAGATTAGAGCTTACGATGATCATCGGGAGAAAAGGGTGGCCGTGTTGGTCAAGTGGGCTTTTGGACTGGGTAGGTTACCTACGTATCCGAAGTGGGAATCAAGCACTGGACGTAGTTCGAAAGGGGGATGGTGATGGTTTGACGGTATTTGAGAGTCACCAGAGGTTTGACTATTTTTTGGGAAGTCGCCTAAGATTTGACTATTTTTGGGAAGTCGCCCTAAGACTTGACTATTTTGGGAAGTCACCCTAAGATTTGATGATAATGTTCTTTTAGAAAAGTAGTTGACTAAGATATGCTTTCATACTGTCTTTGTGCTTACATGTAGGCTGGGAAGGAGAGTGAGGCTTCGGGTGATGTTGATGAAGAGTTGTTGGGTTGCGGTTTCTGGCGACGATTTCTTTGTCTTTGGAGGCATTTTGACCTGAAGGGAGTTTGGTTGAGTGCTTTGCATCTTCTTGGTGATCGTCAACCTTGTAGAAGTTGTTGAGCTTGTCTTCACATTGGGACTTCTTGCTTTTTGAGAACTTGGTGTCTCGACCGATTTTCATTTGAGAACTTGGCGTCCACGGCCGATTTGCATTTTGAGAACTTGGCATCCACGGCCAGAATTGTATTTGAGAAATTGGCGTCTCGGCCAAATTGTATTTGAGAACTTGGCATCTACGACCGTATTATATTTGGGAACTTGGCGTCCACTAACCGATTTGCATTTTGAGAACTTGGCATCTCGACCGATTTTCATTTGAGAACTTGGCATCTCTGTCAATCTTGTATTTGAGAACTTGGCGTCTCGAGAACGTATGTTGAGAACTTAGCGTCTACGACCGATTTGTATTTGAGAACTTGGCGTCTCTGTCCGTCTTGTATTTGAGAACTTGGCGTCTCGGCAGATTTGTATTTGAGAACTTAGCGTCTCGGACCGTCTTGTATTTGAGAACTTGGCGTCTACCTGCCAGAACCGCTGCGGCCGAACTATATTTGAGAACTTTCGCGTCTCGGCCGTACTGTATTTGAGAACTTGGCGTCTCTGACCGATTTGCCAAGCAGCTGGAGGTGATACGCACATGTTTTGCCAAGGAATCATCTCTTCTTAGAAAAGGGGCATTTGATTTCTTGCGATTTTGTTGAAACCATTGATTTTGGACTTTGGTAAATATCTTCTTTGTTGAGGAGTAAGTCTCAATAGCGAAGGAAAATGGTCTTTCACGTTCGAATCCCTGCATTGGTTAGTAGAGAGGAAGATGTATATATGACATTCATGATGACGAATGCATGCATAGAATCGAGAATGATTATGGCAGTATCACTTGCATATGTTCGCGAGATGATACATTTACTTGCTTTCGAAGATGCACTTAGCCTAAGCTTTTGGCGGGGAAATTATGATTTATGATCTTCAATCACTTAGGATTTTCCTATTGATTCAAGTTTTGTGCATGCTACGCGAGCCCTTGGGATATTTTTGTGGGGATGCATGGTGATGAGAGGGGATGCATTGGGATGTATGTGTCTGGAGACTATTTGGAGCAGATTTTGAGCAAGTGGGGGAGGTGAGAGCCCTCGATTACGATTTAAACGGTGGTTGTTGATGAGGTTTTGTTAACGGTATCACATGGACCTCAATCTTGATGAGGGTGGATTCGGATCCGGGTCTTGTTTGGAATTTTCCCTCTCAATTTTGGTCATTTGAAGGCGTGCGACGAGGCTCTAGAGGCGCGTTGATATGAGTGAAACTTCTTTCATTTGGGTGAGCCGTGACTTGGCAGAAACCTTGTTTGGAGAATGATTTGATGAAATTGCTAATGCGGGTGAAACCCGGATCTTAGATTCGGCTACGGGAAGAGCTGCTATGTACCAAGTTACGAAGGCGAAAATCTAGTTGTTGATGTGACTAGACCTTTCTTGTGACTTGATAAAATTCAGAGTCCGGAGGACCGGCTTAGCAAAGTCAGATTTGAAGCGGTGACTTGGCGAGGCCCTAATCTTATAACCTCGTTGTGATTCGACATAATTAGCGAGTCTCAATCGGTTGGTAATGCAAAGCGATCACGAGAATAATCGATGAAGATCGAATCTATCTTGTAGTAGAAGAACCCGATGTGGACCCAGATGACTATATAAGCCCCGGCTTGAAGAGGCGTCTGAGGAGAACTACAGGAGAACCGCTTAGCGAAGCCCCGGTGTGAAGAAATTCGAGTAGTCTAACGAGAGGAGGCACCCATCTTTTCGGACCTTAGTCGGCGATTCTTGGACAAGACTCGAAATGTTTACGTGCGGGGGCATATCTTTTGAAGGTGGGAATTTCTCCCGAATTTGTGTATGAATCTCGCTTTTGGGTTTGACTCTTTTGAGAGAGTATAAACATAACAAGGTGTGGAAACGTGTATGGAAGCCCTGGCGACGAGAAAAACGAGTGTTTGGCTCTACCTTCCTATAATGTAGAAAGAGAAGACTTGTCGAGACACTTGAAAACTTGTCTTATTCGTGATGATCACAAAAATTGCTTAAAACCCTTTGTTAATGTTGGTTATTCAATCACTAAAATCGATATGAACAAATATTTTGATTAATCACAAGGAGAAAGCCAGCGATATGAGAATCAAGCTCGAAAGGGCGGAAAGTGTATAGGGACGATCCTTGATGAAGCGGTTTTTTGAAATTTGTTTGTGATTTCGGCCGGACCATTTACGGTTGCCTACGTTCCCTTCATTATGAAGAGCTCGGAGTCGCCGTAGTTCGGGCCTATCCCGAATGAAAAGAGAACGAATGTTGAAATTCGAGGATGCGAGGACCTTTGGGGATTTTGAGGATTTGGAGGATTGAATAACATATCCCCTTAGAGTGTCCATGCAGAAAAGACACGGATCACAAAAAGCCACGATGGGACATCATGACGGCAAGTGTTTGTGGAGTAGAAATGAATTATGTAACTCATCATGAATCAATTTTGAATTTGCACAATCTTTGATTGATGATTTTGAACCAAGATGAATTTAGATTCCAATTTAAGGCAAGCAATGAAGCATTAATTTGATTTTAGATCTTAAAGATTTTGCGATGAAATTGCTATCAGGAAGTAGGAATTGCAGTGGGTTTCCCTAGGGCTTCGATCGGCCATCGGAGTAATTTTGGAAGTTATGACCTCTTAAATTGTGAGAGGTCAGTAGATACTTTGGGCCTTTGCTGGCGAACCTCTAAAAAGGTGAGAGGTTGGCTTGCGGGGGGGATGTGTTTGGGAAATCTATGGCGGGGAAGATTGATTGCCTCTAAGAATGAGAGGTCAAATTTTGACTTTGGCCCAGAAAGGCGAGGGTAATGGGAGCGGGGATATCCTCTAAAATCGAGAGGATGGCTTGAGATTGATTTAAGGTAATGGTGAGAGGAAGTCCAAGCTATCGACAACTTTTTGCGATCTGGCGAGAATTCGGAGTTCCTTTTTTATCATTGGAGAGCTTCTTGAGAGGTCGGGGACTTTTTTGAGGATCGACAGAGTTCTTCTTCTTTTTTTTTTTTTTTTTTTTTTTTGACTTGGAAAGCCTCTTTGAGGAGTTGAGGATTATCTTTGTCCTTCCTTCATGGCTTGAGATATTTTGCGCATTGCCGACTCCACTTGAAGTTAACTTCTTGGCCTTGCTTGGACTTCTCTCGATAAGGAGCAAAAATGATGGATTCAGCGGGATTTCAAAATATATCGATCTAGAAATGAAAGGGTATTATTTGGTGAGGGTGAGGTAATGGCTTTCCTATGGGTGAAAGGCTTCAACCTCAATCCCTACCGGATGACACGAGATTAAGTCTTCATTCTTTACTTAAGCTTTAAATGAGAAAAGATCCATGCAAATTCATCGAACAACGAGATGATGAGGTGATGAAAGGGATGTGAGTATATGAGATGCGAAGATGGAGAGTTGGTAAGCCCCGATTTGAGAGGGATATCAATTGATTTTTCTCACTCAGATTAATTTAAATATTAATCATTTCAAAAGAATTAGCGGTTGAGCTTGACACAAGTGATCATCTAGGATAAAACCATTTCAATTAAGTGCTGCGTGGGTGTAAAGTGATGTCTTGAGTCTAGCAAGAAAAGAAGAAAGACTTATATATATAAAAATTTTAAATGATAGTTAAGCTATCTTTCCCTGACATTCGAGGTGAATGAAAGCAAGGCAAGTGTCCAAGATGGACTTGAGTGAAAGAAAAATACTAGAACCTACGAAGGTTGACTAAAAGACTATTTTAGAGATAGGTAGCCCCTAGTCTAGCTTCGCTCTTTCTTTGTTGGACCATAAATCTATTCTTCGACGCCAGAGGCAGAGCTACTCGCGGAGTCTTCCCATCCCGGACTTCTTTCTCCGGCTTAATAGCACCACCAATCCAACCATTTTCATATGCCTTTGATGACTAGTTCATTGACCTCGCGAAGGGGGTGAGTCAAATTCCA